>OX401409.1:10708445-11308445 GCA_947846245.1 Cerastoderma edule | reverse complement strand
CAAAGATATATTTATATGGACAATTAAGGCAAAAGTAGATAGAAATGAAGATTATTAGTATTTTATTCGTATTTGCTTAAAAGGACTCAACATTTATTTGTTTTAACAGCAGAGGCATTTGATTACAAATAAATAGTCTGCATAATTCAATATGTTAAAGGAAAATTGACGAACAAAACTTTTAAAACAGACATCACTTCCGCTTTGAATTAACTAAACTATATATTGCGCTAATATGACTTAAATAATTTAATCGTTTTGTTCACTGTTCGAATACATTTTTCTTCTTTCACAACAATCGTTAGCAATACTACGAAAGAAACTCTTCTTCTCATTCTTTTTTTCGTTTGAGATGTTGCTCTCAACTTTGACCAATCATATAAGGCTACATGAGGGCATATGTAACTCGACACACAATGTTTCAATCGGCTCTCATTAAAAGAAGGATTTCATAAAAAAGTAAATCTTCATATCAGTATAAACGTGATGGTAGTGACTTTGTTATATGCACGAAAGGTATTTCCTCTTGATAATTCCTCAATTTGTCAGGTCCCGAATTGAAACCAACCGAATTATTTATAATGGCATGGCACAAATGCAGCTTAACCATAGCGTTTGGTAGCATCCCTAAGGGCATACAGATACATTTCTCAGGATGAGAAATTGATCTCTTTGTCGCAGCGGTTATTAAAACTTCTTCTTCAACATGACGTATAATGAAGTATTTTTTATAGGTTTCGATAAAGGAAGAGTACCATACTTTAAGCATACTTTCTTACTAAATCGCTATTATTCAATCATAAATCCTTTCAATGCGTTAATATCAACCCCAAGTATTGACTAGAGTAACGTGCACTATTAAGCTTATCAGATACCTCGGATGATTCAAGCTGTAAATGTGTGTTGAATGAAACATCTACATCGGCGTCTGGATCATTCGGACTTATCCGAGACCATGATTAACCTGACGACATTCAATTTAGCGCCACCATTTTACGACCACACGGTCCGATTATATTCAACAGGAGACATATCACCAGACCACGTGCATGTATACGTGCAACATTTTATCAGATAACTCACAGCTAGTACATGTAGACGGCCTGTAATAATAACCCATCCCTCTTCTCAGGCCATACCGCGTTACATTATCGGAAGTCAACGTAATGAGTTACCGGAAGTCAATGTAGCATCCAGTTCCGGTACATGTGCACTATATTGTACTGAATCAGTTCAATGTATTGCTTATTAAAGTATATTCTAATATACAACATATCATTTCAAGTCGTAAATGACTCAGACAGTTTTAGTTGACAACAAAGATGGTTATGAATAAAATTGACAGTAAGCAAATTTACATTTTCAAGTGCGTATAATCTAAAACCATAAAAGATGTATCTATGTAATAATAGTTTTCGATCTATAAGCTAGAAGAAACAAATATTTATCCCTCTTCCAAGGCCATACTGCATAACCGGAAGCCAATGTTATGTTCTGTTCCGGTACATGCGCACTACTGTACTGAAACACTTTTGGATGCAAATGAATGACTCATGAGGTCTTAGTTGACAACAAAGATGGTTAAGAATAAAATCTACATTAAGCAATTTGACATTTTCTTTATATCAAATGCGTCTATTCCAAAATGCTTAAAGATATCTAAAACCATAAAAGATGTATCTATGTAATAACAGTTTTCGATATATTAGCTAGAAGAAACATAATTATATTTATTCCTCTTCCCAGGTCATACCGCGCTGCATCACCGGAAGTCAATGTAGCATCCGGTTTCGGTATATGCGCTCTATTATACTGAAACATTTCCGGTAGCAAATAAATGACTCAGGAGATTTGAGTTGACAGCATAGAATATGGTTATGAATAAAATCGACATTAAGCTCATTAACGTTTTCTTTATACCAAGTACGTCTTTTCCAAAATGCCTAAAGATATATATGTTTATTATAACCATTTTCGATTGATAAGCTAGAAGAAACATATATTTATTGCAACCTATCGGAGTTTATCAAAGATAAATTGTCCCAAAACGGAGAAACAAAGCATGTCTCGATGGCTCGTAATATAAATGGTAGGCCTTGTAATATTTCGAAAACAGTCTATTTACAAAATATGTTGATGCGCGGGTTGTGGTTATACGTTAGATAGAAAAGTCGTAAGTCAAAATCAATTTCCTGCAACCAACGGAAACGCATAAAAAAGTGCGTGTTCCTACACTGTAGTTGATATTGCACATTGTAACATATGCATGCACGTCAACTCTTTGTAAGAATGCCTTACCTTGCCACTTTGATTCGGCGAGTACAAAACCCATTGCATCAGCATACGGAAAGGAACATGTACAGAAGGCACGAGTTTAGTTTGATTGATATATCTGATACTAACTCTGCATCCGCATTATAACCCTTTCTCTTGATCTAGAAATTCCTTGCAGACAATATTTATCCATTCTCTTATTTGTGTCTGGTCGCAAAAGAGAGAAATAGTAGACACACAACAAAAAGCACGCACCAATTACATTTTTCTATTGTAGTAGATGAACTACTGTACTTCGGTAAAGGATAACTTTTCCCTCAAGAGCAACTAATCATGCTGTCCCAGTGTTTACTTGTAGTCAATAAGTTACCTCTGGCGATTCTGCAAAATGAGGTATCATGAAATAAACGAAGTAACTAGGCATTAAGTAATAATAATAATAATAATAATAATAATAATAATAATAATAATAATAATAATAATAATAAAAATAATGATAAAGACTTTATTTAACGAGGAAACCTATTTGACAATTTAAACTGACAATCTTCCATAAGATCCTCAACAATGAACAAGTGAATAAAAAAACTAAAAAACTAAGGACAATAAACGACATTATCATTGAAGAAAGTAACAATCATATACAGTTTTGACTGTTGCACATCATTGAGATGCATGTGATTTGTTTTCTTCAACAATCACCTCAGAATTCATGCCAATCTGATGCAAATGTTCCAAAGAAAATCCATTTTCAATTTTCGTATTGTTATAAATATTTCTAAGCTATAAAACAGATATCGTTTCCAAAAGAAAAAAATCGCATTTTGTTTCCGAAAACCTCGATCTATACCGCCGTTCGGATATAAACCAAGAAGCAAACCTTGGTGATATACAGATCGCCGACTCGCTACGTACATCAAAACGGGCGGGAAACTGCATCTATCATACGCAAACTGCAACTAAATCTATCATTTATTGTCTAGTGCTGCATTTATCTTATATGAACTATGTATGGAATTCGCGATCGTCGAGATATCCTTGCGAACTGTTAGCGTCCTGTTTCACAGGGTTGGTGGTTTTGTCTACGGTTGTTGTTGCTTTTTTAACAGTTACTAAGTATTATTACGAACGGCTTACATGTCTAAGCTCATCAGATCAAGAAAATAGGTAGTGTCCATTTTGTCTGTGACCTTTCCGATGACACTATCTGTGACCTTGTCTCTGACCTTGAACTGGCTTTTCAGTTCCCATTGTATCAATTTCCCAGCGTGCCATGGAGGGAAGCCATTACGTCCTTCGGACTCATTTGAGTCTGTATGAGGGGCAGAGGGGTCTGTATGAGGGGCAGATCAAGCAAATCAGTATACAGAGTATACCGTTTTTTCTGTGACGATGACCTTGACCATGCTCTTATCTGTGACCTTGAAATGGTTTTTCAGACGCCATGGTATCCCAGAGTACCATGGAGGGAAGCCATTACGACCGTTTTACTCGTTCACGTCTTTATGAAGCATACGGGCTGGGCAAATTTGATTTGTAGTTAAAAGATATTTGCATAATAATGGTTCTATTTCGGATATCAAAAGCGATCAATTTAGACCAACAATCATATTTCAGGACGGAAAAGGCCAACTCACTTCTTTATAGATCAACATAAAAAAAAATCAAATGCATGTATGTGTATAAATCGGCGTTGAAATTACTTATAGTTTCAACTGAAGCAAGCTCGTGGTTTGAATTGATTAATAAGTCTTAAAAAGAAAGTTCTTCTTATTAACAACTTTCATGAGACAATCGATGTGTATAATGTGTTTGAAACGGATGGTATTTTAAAACCATTGTTGCTAAAGAGAAACACTTCTCTATTTCATGGCAATTTACACTTGACATTTGTAAATACTTTGAATTTGGCGTGATCAAAAACTGTGTATTTTGGTTCAACATTTGAACTAAGTAGGAAGTTACAGGCGTTTAGCATTTAATCTGACATAACCCAAACCGGTAGGATAAATTGTATTTTTGTGATGATTGTTTATATACCATTCCAACAATGAATAAATATCACCGAACATAATTCAATGAAATCACTTAATGCATTTTCTTCAACGAGCATTGCCTATCATTTATCGTCTACAAACGCTTTCAGTTTAGTTTAAGTCAACTTAAATTGTAATGGCCAATAATGGTCGTACGCTGCATTGATGTTCTGAATTTTGGTGCTCCTATCTTTGATACAACCCCAAAGCCTGCGAGCAATAAAGCTCTATTGTCCGGTGAGTCATTGGTGCAAAGATAAATTGTTCGTTTTGTCTGGTCTGTTTGCGTAGAATCAGGTCATCTATTTTATACAGGAATTAGACAGCTTCAGTGTAAGGCAATAAATAGTAAGTCATTCGAGTTCTGAGCACATGATTACGCGTGTCTTATACTGAACTAATGAAACAATTGTAAGCGTTTTAACTGTTTGTTTGTTTGTATAAACTCGGATCGCCCTTTTCGAAGAGAAAATTGATCAGAGTTTTTGTGCAAAACTAGAATAAAAGCCTTTGCTTTTGCGATCGGGATTGAGTTGTGTGACGATATCAATTAAAGTTATATTGGTGGACCTTGTGCGGTATCAAGCCAGTCTCCTGCCATTTTCTCAGTGTATTACGCCATGCTTAACAAGTCACAATTCATCTCCTCGTGGACAGCATAAACAAAAGTGATCACCAATGGCTTAATGTAAAAATAAAACCCAAACAAATAAGCTATAAAAGCAAAAGAACCCCCACCCCAAAAAAAGAACAAGAACAAATTCGGGGCTTGTCAGAGTCTTTTGTATTGGTCATGATCAAGCGCACCCATCTTATCAAAAACTAATTTTCGCATATACCATAACCTTTCTTAGAAACAACATGATGATATATTTTGTACAAATTGTGTTAAACATGAATTGTTTATGATGTTTATGTTCTGTTGCGTTCCGGTGAGGTTCGACCATCATCACAATATTAACATATTTGCTATTGTTATTATTGTAGTTATCATTAATATCAATGTATAGTAACTCTTTACATAAAATACACTACCTGTAGTTATAATAACGTTGTCTACATTCCAGGAGACAGAATGAGGCAGACGGAGGGCAGCGCGAATCCCACACACCCCAGAAATAACGAAATCGACAAATGAACCAGACGACAGAAGTTCCATAACAATCGTCTGATGATTCAGATTGTTTTCTCCCTTGAATTTTGGCGGGAATATTGGTGCAGGCGGGACCATCGTTTCACAAACACGTTTTTATAAACACGCAAACAACACCGGCAGACGAAAGGTTGAGCGGTGTCGTCTGGCAGTTATGCAGATGAAGTGCATCGTCGACTCGGGTTACAGTTTGATGTGTTAAAACTGTTCCCATCACACATTCATATTTTACTTCTCGATTGTTTTTATTCAAAATGCGCTTAGCAGACGACGGAGGAAGAATCCGTTGTGACAAAAGAAGAAATTGCTCAAAACGAGCAATTCCTTCTTTTGTCACAATGGTTTATTTATGATATTTAAAGTTATGATTGTCGTCTACTTCTTTGCTTTCCTTTGAATTTGGACCATTTCCATAATTTCATATTTAAGAATTTGTAAACCCCATCTCGGAGTGAGCAAACATTTCAATTAGTTTTGATTAAAAAAACGTCAGATTTCTTTTGAAAAACAAAACAAACAAAGAAGTCAAAACAGAAAATTTGCTCAAGAATAAATTCTCCTGTTAGTCACGATGTTATTGTTGTTGTTTTTTTCTTTTTCAATTTGGTTTGGATTCCAATCAGCCCGTTTCTCAAGCCAAAATGTCGTCTGCTTAAACCAAAACTCGTGTCGTCTGCATAGCAGAAGGATTTATCGCATTTGTAGAAACCTTCAACAGACGACACATTTGTTTTTAATGGTCCCAAACTGAAAGAGTTTACAGACGAAATACGAATTTTGGTCCCGAAATTGAACACCTTTCATCGGTAAGACGGAACTTTGATTTGAAAATAAACATTCGACTCTTCACAAGAGCATCTTTGTTATTGTCTTTTCTAACAAACAATCCAAATTTCTCTGCTATCTAGACCGGTTGAATCTTAAGATAAAGGGTTAAGTCTATCTATTTATATGTCAGACTTATACTAATACCCATGTGAAAACTGAATGAAAATACAATTACACGTTTTAAAAGACACGAAATACATTTCGTCGCATGTTGCATCTTTCTATTCCCAATCCAATTTGCATCCATTTGCTACTTCCGACAATATGGCCGGCTATATTTCATACAGTTAACGGGATATCTATCGGAGACGGATATTACAACATCCGATGACTTAGTTGATCAAGGCCCCATGGTGATTAAGGTAAATACATGAGGTACAGTGTATCTTAACATAGGAAAGCAAATCCAACCTAATAACTAGCTAGGTTCCCATCGTTGCCTGCTAACCAACTCACAGGAGGGCTGACAGAATAAGCCCTACCGACAGGCCTATCAGTCAACAAACCAACCAAGCAGACCAATCGGTTGACCGAAAGGTACATCTATCGGTCAAATAAACAGCATGGCCGACCTATCACTCGACCACTTAAGCAACAAACGGATCGACAGACAACCAATCCGCCCAACCGGCAAACCGAATGGCAAACAGATGAAGGAATGAAAGAAACGGATCGACCAACCAAAAAGTGGTCTACCAAACAACCGACTAATCAACGATCCGACCGACAAACCAACGAACCCATCGACCGATAAACCAACCAACCGATCATCCGACAAATAAACCAACAAACCAACTGATCGTCCGAACAACACACTTACCAAGCAACCAACCGATCGAATGACCGATCAACAAACCAACCGATCGACCGACAAACAAATAACCAAGCAACAAACCAACCGGTCGACCGTCAAACTACCCAAGCAACCAACCGATCGGAAAACCGACAAACCAACATATCATTTCGGCGTTAAGTACGTACATCTAAGTATCAACTTGTTAAGTGTAATGTTTTAGCAAACGGAAGTCGCGACTGTCTAATTAACATGGGAGACGTTGATTTATAATTGACGTCGCCGAGATGATAGCGTGCACGTGGGTGGGATGTTGTAATAAGCCGTTCCCTCATTCGGAATATTTCGACTCATCCAAATTGAAAGCAAGCGCAGGCGACAATTGCAAATTAAGAGAAAAAGGCCACTCAATCTCATTTTGAGCAGAAACTAACCGTGATAAAAGAAGAAATTGCTCGCAACAACTTTTACTTAAACATATTTCATTGCCATAACAATTAACAAAAGAAAAAGTAAATCAAGCAAAAAAATAATTCAGCAAAAGGTTTGGTCGCAACATGTTTTTTTGCATTATACTCTGTTAAACGCGCTTTAATTCATTTTGTATTGGTATATAAACTAGACTATGACCAAACGATATCGGTCCCACGCCTGAAAATGAAAGTGTTAGTTGGCCATGTTTGATATGAAATTGGGAGAAAATTCCGAGGTAAAATAAAATATGTTTTGAAAAAAAAAATATATATATTATGAAGCAATTTCACCCGTTGCAAAGTTGTTTTTGCATTAAATGATTGTCTTCTGTTCAAGGGAAATAATGCGTTTTACAGAAATATTGAGTTATATCTTTATTCAGCTCGGAAAGTCAAACCGAGGGTTCATATGCAATACTTTTAAGTCCTTCACAATAGTGAAGCCCTTACTATATTAGTGTACTGAACCCTCAAAAACTATCGGAACTACTCGGGTATTTCCGTGAGCTGAGAAATACAATGTTTTCATGACATAAACTCAATGCGTTTAGAAAGCCTCAAAAGCTCTCAGAAATACGATTTAACCCTTTACCAAACAATAGCGACATTAAACCAATTTGTTGCAGATGGCTCTGCAAAACATTGTGGGAAAAGGAGAAATTGCTCTTGACAACCAATTTCTCCTTTTCCCACAATGTTTTCTGCCCGATCAGAAGATATTTTTATTTCAATTTCATCACATTTTCAAATGTCGTCTGCAAGCTCTTTAAATTTGGGACAGTCAAAATTTTGGCGTTTGGTAAATGGTTAATGAAAACTACGAAAGGCAAGCGTTCTGTGTATGTGATGAATACATGTGTCTGCATAAAGGGATCAGTCTATGATGTCGGCTTATGGCATTCTATTTTAAGCCTTATGTCATCGAAAAATGTGTCCGAAAAGAATACGTATAGTTGATTGACACAAATATACAGTAATATCTCGTTAATCCGAACACGTCAGTTCCCAATAAAATTTCCGGATTACCGAATCATCCGGACTAATGAAGCAGGACCTGGTCATATACACATTAAGACATATACAGTATCCAGGAATGTGTATGCTTATATTCCAAACGACAAATGTCAAAACGTGATGAAATTCAAAAATAATCTTCCGATATGGCAGAAAACATTGTGGGAAAAGGAGAAATTACTCGTCACGATCAAATTCTCCTTTATCCACAATGTTTTCAAAAGTCGTCTGCAACAAACTGGTCAAATACCGTTATTGTTTGGTAATTGGTTAATCAAATCACTGCACAATAATTCTGTTCCCTTACAATTTCGTTCGGATTGCGAGACATCCGGATAACATGGGTTCGGATAATCGAGGCTTCACTGTATCATTAAGTTAGATGTTCAAGGTGCTTGTTCACAGAAGAAAATTAAACGTCGTTGAACCAATGAAGTTTTCGTATTGTTGTTTGATTTACAATAAAAAGTAGCTATTGAAAGCATAGTCAATTCAAGAACCGTTATATATCTAAGTAAGTGCATTTTACATGCGGTAGATCTCAAAAATGATGTCACGATTTTGGAATAAAATGCATGTCAATTCGCTCTATATACACTTTAACGAATTAAAAGCGATCTTATTCTACTTCAGTTCGTATCATAGTAATAATTACTGAAATAAAATAGTATGGTATTGTAACAGTACAGTTGGTGTGTAGTTTAAAAGAAATTAATGTTAAACTTTCAAATGTCGTCGACATTCGCGGAAATCGCCGAGTGACGTCCGAAGTAAACTCTTCGGGCGATGTCGGATTAGTTGATGTTTACCAACTTTTACAAGGTATGATATACCTTAAATACTGTTATATACAATAACTGGTATATTGCAAGAAATTAAAAAAAAAACTCTCATTTTCCCGAGATACGCGGTTGTTATAATGTTTCTTAGTTATTATTTTTCTTTATTTCACGTAAAGCGATAAGACATTCTACCGTTAATTCAAGCAGTGTTCATCATGAAAATATATACCCAATCTACTGTTAACAATTTATGTTTGCTTATTCATTACGCCTTCGCATCATGCCAACCGGATGCTATTTACACACCATCTTGATTTCTGACCACAAGCGCTCGGAGTTCAATGAATTTTTTCTCTATGCTTTGGAGTAACAAATTACATGTAACACTGTCAAAAAAAGATCCGTCTACAGTGAACGACATTTGAATAAGTTTTGACATATATCGTAACAATTAGTAAAGCTATTAACGTCACTTAACGCATTACCAAACGATAACGACATTTAACCACTTTGTTATAGACGACTCTTGAAACTAATGTGGGAAAAGGAGAAATTGCTCGTGACGAGCAATTTCTCGTTTTCCTACGATGTTTTTTTCCCTACCACAGGATTATTTTCCAATTTCATCACATTTTGAAATGCCGTTTGCAAGTTCTTTCAATTTGGGACAGTCGAACATTTGGCGTTTGGTTAAGGGTTATGCGGATGTAGGCTTTGCTCATCGTTTTCATAGAGACAATTTATAGACTACCAGTATGTAATGGCTTAGTCTCGATAATCAATTTGACCTCATCGGGTTTATCCAATGAAAACGCTTCTGAAGTAATATAGAAACCACCATTGTATCTCGTGAGACTTCATTCATTGTCCTTTCGTTTTCAGATATAGATCTTAACTAAAAATTCTAAACAGGCATTTAATTTGATTAAAGAAATAGATATATCTCACAATTATACTATCACAAATATTTATGAGTCAACGATATAAATAATGATTCAAAACGATGTTAAACACTATTATATACATAGAATTACTTAACGATGTTCAACACTCTTATATACATTGAATTACTTAACGATGAAAATCGATACGGAATGCAATATTCGTACATCGTAACCGGAAGTAAACGCAACTAGCCGTAACTACTTTGGGTGTTTCCGGATTGTACACGAGAACATTCGTAAGTTTACGTCTTCGAATGTTCGTTACGGTACCATATGTCTGATTTCAATATAATTCGGTAACTAGTATTGATTGTGCCATAAAACGAATTAATGGCAACGAAATGTCGTAGTTGTTCTCTTTTTTTTAAGAAAGCCATGGATTTCAACTCCGAGAAAAAAGATAAGCCCATGCCATTAATACAATATTGTGACCTGTTAAACTTTAATACAACATGAGGCAAAAGTAATACAGTGTGTACACCCATATTTCCACCGTGATTTTGATATGCTCTTGACGAATAGTGGCTTTATGTGAATTATATTCATCTGCAACAGTATCTACATTAAATAACGACGTCAGGCTCTCTTAGTCAGTATGTTTGCCTGAAAGACCAGTATTTATACCGCCCATACAGGCTTGTCAAGCCGGGAAGGACCATCGGGGTTCATAACTTCAGCCAGGCGACAACCTCTCATGGAAATCCTTTTATACCGCTACTTGAACCCAATCTGAACACATCGGGTTTATCAAATAAAAACACCTCTGAAATAATAGAGATGACGCCATATTGGTTCCCAGCGGAATGACGTCACTTCACTTTCGTGTTTAAAAATAGATCTTAAATGTGAAATCTAAAACGTCGTTAAATTTGATTGAGGAAACAACTTTACATGTCACAACCACAATTTTGCCATTTGGTATGAGTTACTGATAAAAAGATTATTTAAAAGGATGTCCAACCCTTCCATACACATTGAACTACTTAACTTGCACGCTAAGAAAATGTGTTAATTGCCGGATGCCGATTTACCCGAAAAATTGTAACCCTACACTTATATCCAAGGTGTATTTCACAGCTCACGGAAATACCCGAGTAGTTCCGATTGCCTTGAACCCTCGTAATATCAAGTTACGTATTCTAACCGCTAGTTATCGAAGGTTCGAGTGGCAAACGAACATCAGCCAAAACACATCAAATTTTACCCAAGAATAGCTCCAATTGTCCGGTACGAAATCGTCGATTCATTGCATTTGTGTTACGATCGTAAAGCTTGGTTATATGGGGATCAACAGTGTCAACAATATTTCAGCTATACTTCGGCTTTCCTGGATGCATCAGTACTACGCGAGGGCTATGAAGTGCCGTGCAAAAGGACACTGCCGCGAAACCAGAAGAAACGCTGGGGCTCGAACCAAAGATCCTTGAGATTTAAGAAAGTCGTACAAACCACTGGGCCACGTAGGACACTCGTAAAAAAGGACTCATATTTCCCTCTGTTTAACAATTTACTTAAGATATCGTCTCGGATCACTACCGTCTACGTGTTAGATATACGGACTAATCCGAACCAAGACTTTACTCAGTCACAAATATGCTATTTTAAGCCAAGTTTCTCACAAAATCTCGCAAGGTAACGTGATACCAGAGAAAGGTTACAATAAAGGTATTATACGGATCAAGGGTGCAGTGCGGTAATAAAAGTAGAAATGCATACACACAAAACTGGAGGTGTCAGTGTGCAACTAATAATTGTATACGGCTGTGCAGGACATTTTTTATGTCCACATATACAATGTCGGGGTGTAATTTCAATTCTGAGACTGCGTTTTTAAGCAAGGGAAAGAAGGGATGTCTGTTTATGTGTGCGGGTTGGGAGTGTTATATACTTATGACCTCATTTGAAATTGTGAATGGAGCAAACCGAAAGCATCATCAGAGGGAAATAAGCTTGATAAGAATTACATATTCTTTTAGACATCGGGTAGAAACCATTGAAACAAAAATTATAAAAGCCCATTAGGAGAATATCATGCTTTCGTAACTTTGGCCTCTTAAGAATTCTGCAGTTGATGCCATAATATGATAAGATTATTCTTGTACAGACAGTTGATGGCTTTTGTATCCAGACATGAACACACAACATTACAAAAAGGTTGACAGTTTCGTACACCAAACCCTCCAGAGAAATAATGGCAATAACCCGAAAGCATTTAAAAGACATTAGTCTGCTACAACTAAAATTGTCCACGAAGTCAATTGACTTAAATACTATTTTTTGATATTATTTAGACGTTTTCGTAGTTGTATGCGTCAATAGCATTTCGGGATTGAATCTTTTAGAACATGCATTTCAAACCAAATGCTTTGGGCAATGTCCATTTTTTGGTCAAAGCTTTTTTGAGATATATATTTGTTAACGACTTTAGGAGACATCGTCTTTATCATAAGCCTGCTTATTGTCTTAAATGAATAACAAATGACCATATTTTTCTCTAAACATGTTGTTCTTAAAATTGAAATCATATTGATCACCCACTTAAAAACCGTATACTATGTTGATAATCATTTTGGTGAAAAGTTAAGTTGATCTTGACGAAAGTTATAAAAGAACAGAAAAACAGCAACAAACAAAAACAATTTAACCTATAAAAGTGTCAAAAATTATGTCAAATTCACCTATAAATGGCGGGACTTTATGCGTTTTTAATTCACTTGCACCCAGTAACTCTCGCTTTATTCTATTAGCGGACAGCAAGGCCGGTCGAACAACGCTGTCGTCTTTGCCAAACGACATACTTTTGCGGACCCAAATTGGAAAATTGATGGTGACAATTGGGCTATTCAGAGAATTGAAAGGCTAGTACACACGGTTCACGAAATGATAAGACTATTCCCCCATATGGGAAAGTGTGACTGTTCGAAATTCAAAGCAATATCGGGCGACAATAATGCATTACCAGGCGACAAAAAAGCAATGACAAAATACGTTTTCTATGTAACGTTGAGTAACTTTTGTGCTACTCTGGTATTTGAAGTACTTTGTCAAAATTGGGTATAACTGAGATGCGGTCAAATTGGAGAAAAGTGCTCTCAAAAGCATTTTTTTCTCCTTCAAACTAGGCATTATAAACAACCAGTCCTATTTGATAAGACGTGGACATATTGTTTGGAAATAGCAACCCCCTCTTCATATATGCAGGTCAAGACGGGTAGAGTCACCGGCATTCCTCTAGTCCGCCAGGAGAATACCTCCAATGAACATCAAAATCTACCATAAGTGTGACTTCAATCCAAGTAGAGAGTCGAGATGGGCTTTATAGTTCGATACTCTAACCATTGGGCCATAGAGCCCTCTCCCAATAAAACACTTCTATTGCACCGTTTTATAAATTATGTAAAACCGATATACACGCATATTTTCTGAAGAAAAAGAACAACATTGTAATGTGACACACCATTAGAGGCGTATTGCAATGTTGCTTTTCTCAGTTTTAAAATAAGAGTGAATGTTGTTTCGAGCAAACGCAAGTTCTTAGCATAAAATGCTTGCTAAAACGCTACCCACGGTTTTAACACATAAAGAAGAAGAATCATTTGACTAAAAATTCGGTACACTTGTTATGTGAATACCGTCACATACTACCCCTCCCACCCCATTGAAATAACCTCATCAACGTAAATATGAGGCACATGGCAACAGACCGGAACTCGACGTGTTGTTGGCACTTCCGGTGCTCTCAAAGAATTCAAAAACATTCCAAAGTCCGTTTCCGGTGAAATGGGTCGAAAAGATATTCAGCTTCCGGTTCATATTGTTATTGTAATGTCAAATTATACAAAGGCTTAATATATTTCAGTAGCAGTTGCATCACAATTTTGCAAACAAATAGCGGTTTTTTTTACGTTGCTAACCTCCTACTTTTCTACATAGCCTTTGTCACCATTGAACTTGCGGTCGCAGTCCCTGTGTTCCCACCTCCGACGTTTGTGCGTCTGACTTCCTCGGTCTGTCTCCCTCTATGTGTCTTCCTCAGTATGTATATATGTCTGTGTGTCTGTTTGACCCCCTCACTCTGTAGCTTTGTCTACCGCTCTTAGTATGTCTGTGTGTCTGTCTTACTCAGTCTGTCTGTATTTCTGTATGTCTCGCTCAGTCTGTCTGTATGATCGTATCAAGTTGTTTGTGTGTATGTCTGGTCCTACTTCATTGCTTGTTCTCTGGGTCTGTCTGGATGTCCATCTTCTTTGTCTGATTCTCTGGGTCTGTCTATAGCTATGGTTCTTTCAGTTTGTCTGACTCTCCTAGCCTGTCTATATGTCTGGTTTTATCAGTTTGTCTGACTCTCACAGTCTGTCTGAATGTCAGACTTTCTCAGTCTGTCTGATTTTTTTGCCTTACTCAGTAATGATGTCTGATTCTTTCAGTCTGTCAGGTATGTTTCCCTCTCTCAGTATGTCTGATTCTCTAAGTCTGTCTGTAAGTCTGATTCTTTCAGTCTATCTGAATGGCTAACTCTCTCGGTCAATCTGCCTCTCTTACTTTCTTCTCTTCCCAAAGAGCCGTCACCTACACACATTCACAGGATAGAACGAGCCGCTGCGGTTTGCGTTCAATTTGTCTGACGCACAGATTAGTTTTTTTGTCTAACGATGGTACTGCTATTTACAGCGCCTCTCTTAGACACAAGTAATGTCTGGCCAAATGAAATAGCAGTACCGTGGGAAAGCCGCGTTCGACTCGACCCATCACTGCAAGTGGATGAGGGTTTTTAGGGGTGTTTTTTTCCTCTTCTGCAACCCTTTCACAGATTTGAAGTAGACACAGACATACGACTGATTGAAAATTTTGAAGAGCCTGCTAGAATCATGTGTTCGTTGAAGGAGCACGGTGCGGAAAGCGGTGGGTTAATTCCTCCTTTTCCCACACAGTTCTCATACGTGACCAAAAACGCTTGATTCTTTTCGTTTGTTGTTTGGGCGACTGCGTATCAATTAACTCAATTGTGTTTAATTAGCAAAATCATGTTAGATGGCGTAATTGGGTTAAGGGCGTCAAACCGCTCTGCTTCGTATCCTTCGCCCTTTGAGATATACACATTGTCTGTGCGGATCGAGAGATATCACTGCAATAAAACACTCTAGAATCTGACCATTGCTACTTTTCCGACGATTATTATAACTCCACTTATACATAGAAAACGAAAAGGACATGTGCAACAGCAATTGAATACGGTAAACTATCTGGCGATGTGGTTAAGCTTTCGACAGACACAACCTTAACACTTGAACAAGGGGTGATTTTGAGTCAATTCCAAAAACGTTCAAAGGAACCCAACTGTGGAGCATAGAATACATGAGCGGCTTCGACTCAAACTATAAGATGCACATAACAGATCAACATGCCTCATCCGCACACATGTACATGTGTCAGTATCGAACCTATAATTATGAAATATGAAGACATGGTGACCGCTGTCGGGTGAAAAACGTGGCAAAGAGCGACTTATTTTCCCCGTAATGTGTCCTATAGCCGCTTCTTTCGGGACGATAGTTTCCCGGAATTTTCCCACGCTTCTTCGGAAAGGTAGGATAATGCTCCCGCGTAACTCACAAAGCGGTTACTCCATCTCATGGAGCGGGACAGGACCGCTTATTTCGACACCCAATTAGCTCTAACAGGCTGATCAAACGCGGCGCATTACGCCTCACTCTTATTATTACACCTTTTGTATATGAATTCTTCCATTGGCGCAATGAAACGCATAGGATGAATTTCTGCGCATTCTGAAATTCTTTCAGAATGCACAGACTTCATTCTGTGCGTTACGTTCTACGAGTTGAATGGGAAGAATGAGTCAATGCCATGTTTTCTCTCATGGCGGCCGATTACGCTCTAGACGCCCCAACAGCTGTCAGAAGTTGAGATGGTTTTTTGAAGTCTTCGGGAGTCTGCCTACCTGAGTAAAAAGAAGTAGAGAAAAAAACAACCTCGGGGAAAACTAATTAACCCATTACCCAATCTGTACTCACTTGTAATCGCACCTGTAACAAGGGGAAGCGGGGCACTCCGACTATTTGTAGTGTAGAGGGGCTTCTATATACATATACACCAATATGGCGCAATCAATTACTTGTTTGCTTTTGTTGTATGTCCATCCAAATCTACAAATGTCATGTGTCATTTCCAAATTCAGAATCCCCCTTTACAATAGATTTGGTTTGGTTTGTTTTATTTGATTCGTTGCAAATTTACATACCCTCTTTAAATTTTCAGCTATATTGCGGTGTCCCGCCAAAAGCCGATCGAGAGAAACCCGAAGCCGTTCATAAGAGTAGGTCAGAGCGGCTAGAAAGAAGCCGATTTAGCACTCCGCTGATCAGTAGAACCATTGCCATTGGCTTGGTCAGCCAGGAGACTAGCTCGCAAGATCTTTCACGATGTAGAACATTCGTTGCTACCCAACTTAATTTGCTCTTCTCAACTAGTGTTTCGATAGACGTAGAGAAACGAAGTCGAAACGAAGTCGCTCGCAAGCAACCATTCACGAATCAAAACCTGATCCCAAATTCACTTTGCCATCTAGGGGAATATTTAAAGGGCGCATTAGCGTCAAAATCAAGATGCCAGTTGTGAGCTGAAGAGCTGCACATAGAAGAAATAACCAGGCGGTGTGCGCACTTATACATATATAACACAAAAATAGTTCCAAATCGATTGCGATTGTCCTATCGACGAGGGACTACTTTTCAAATTTTCGTCACGTGACATGTCGCCAAGGTGTTGAGAAAGCTGTATAGCATCGACGATAACTCTTGGGACTGATAATTTTCGAGGATCGCGCACATAGTTTAACATATTCTGCTCTCCATCAATTCAGAAGTTTGAGGAATGGTCGAAGAGGAAGTTATTGGAGATGGGACAATTGAGAACTAAACAGAGAAAAGTGTTGAAAAAGTAAATGAATGAATAAACTGAAGTATTTATAAATAAAGGAAAAATGGAAACAACTCTGATCGTTACGGGCTTTGTCATTGGTATACAATACATAACTTGCTTTTGGGTCGACCACGTATATTACCTCTCTTACTGGCTTGTTAAACACGTTCATAGTAAGATCAGATGGTTATTCATTGAGATCAAGAAGAACAGTAAATTGTATTGTTTTGGATCAAGGTGAAAAATGGAGATATATGACACATACTTGACAAGAAAAGAAACGTTTGCTTGCATTCCCTATCTTCAATTCATATGTATATTGGCAATTTCAATTCCAGATAAGTAAATATGTCCTTCCCTTCACAATTGATCAGTTCACCGTTTGTTAATATCTATTCCTTGATTATACGCTTGGCTTACAAATGTTTTAATCTGGTTTATGCTTTGCGATAAGCCCTCTGTGTGATACTAATACTGAAATGCACAACTCACCTAGGGACAGGAAGGCGTTATTTCAAATTTGAAAATAATGGTTCCCTGTCGATTTGAATAATAATTTGTGACCCGGCCTAATTAGATTTTTTTGTCAACTTTCACCGTCGACTTCCGGCGTAGCATGTTCTCGTGGGGCCTCCATGGTTTAAGCGAAGGGCATAATATTGAAAAGCCACTCTCTACATGGGTAATAATTACGGTACAGCTGTTCGAATTTTCTTCGGAGATATCTTCAAGGAATGCCAATGGTTCATATGAACGCGGAAACCGATTGGCCCCTGTTCGATTCCCAAAATGGACGATGACTTTATTGCCCTTTACATGTGTACAACTCGCAACTTCCTCGGCTCGCTATGTATAAAGTGAATTCCCTTCAAGTAAACTATCTCTAGAAGACTAAATTTGTAAGATAATACTCCCTTAAATAGTGCATATCGCTGCATCAAAATCGCTTATATACTACAATAAGCCATTTTCAGAACATGTATTAGACTTATGATTGATAAAAAAATATTTTAGACATAATTCAGACCATGTTTTATACAAATGCAACTGTATATCTCTTTATTTACTTATATTGCTAAAACACAAAAGAACTTGCTAAAGTAGTGTTGAAAACGGATTCATGCCCAAATTTAACAAAACGAAAGCAAATGGAACGTTGTACTGTAAACGTAAATCCTTTAATTTACAGAGATTCACTACGGAACAGCTTTGGCAGAACTTATTCATGCCCAAATTTAACAAAACGAAAGCAAATGGAGCGTTGCACTGTAAATGTAAATCCTTTAATTTACAGAGATTCACTACGGAACTGCTTTGACATAACTTGAGAAACCATTGTAACAACAAGTAGAGGAGATTCTCAATAGTTCTTTTGCAGGTAGACATAAAAAGAATAAAGGGTTAGACCGTATCTCCATTTGGAAATTTGTGATACGTCGTACTTCGAATCAATAGTAGTCTACAATAGAACCGTATGAAGAGGAGTATTTGGTAGAAAATATCGTGTCAAAAAACAAATGGGCAAATGACCCTTTGGCACTTAGGTTTTTTCCTAAATTCTTTGGCAGCTGGTACCTAAAACTGGGGGAATCTGGAGTAATGGATTTAAAAAAAAACATTGTTACAAACGGAGAAGAATCTTTCATATTTTTAGGATTTGTAAACCCATGCTATTCTGTTATTTCTATTATTTGCCAGAGTGTAACATAGTAAAGCAATCTACATATAGATCACCAAAAATCTCTAACAAGGCTGACTAGGAAAATCCGAGCTGTTACTGTGGTTACACATAGAAATAAATATCTACGTCCAGATCATCCAAAATCAAGGACAAAGGGAAATATATTAAAAAATTCAAATGCATGACTTACGTCACTTCCGGTTAGACAGCAGACGGCCGATTTTCTGATCCCTCGTACCTGCAAGATAGATAACGTGTCAACATATTATTTCAAATTCAAAAGACTCAAGAGATATGCAGTGTCTGTGTTTGTTTACCCTTTACGTCTTATAGATACAACGCTTTTTTAAACATGCCATTTTACACATGTCTGCACCAGACGCCTAGCAAATACTATAGTGACAAAAGAAAAAAATGATCGATTAGAGCAATTTCTTCTATTGTCGCGATGGTTTTAAGCTAACATTTTTTTATCTAATTAATACTCATTTTAACATACCCGAAGCAGACGTGACAAAAGAACAACATTGATCGTGCAGAGTAATTTCTTCTTTTCACACGATGGTTATTAGCTCATATATTACGTAATATCTACTTACTACATACATATATGGATTATTACACACCTGAAGCAGACGACTCATAAACAACAATCGTGACAAAAGAAGAAATTGCTCGTGAAGAGCAATTTCTTCTTTTGTCACGATGATTTTAAGCTAACAAATTATTTATTCATACACATAACGTTATCGTCTGCAGCTTCGTTCAATTTGGACGAGTCAAACATTACTCTATGCAGGAATGTGTCATCGTCTGGTGACGTTTAATCATGTTCCTGTTAACCCTAAGAATGCTGGGTTATTTTCTAATAATAGGTTTTTGTGTGGTCTGCTTTCCAGAAACATTAAATATCTGCTTCGGTTTGATGAGGAAAGATGCTAAGAGTAGCAAACAGGTTAGATGAGAGCCCAGCCGCCAATTTACATGGTGTCTGGTCTGGATCTAACTAATTTGCATAACCATGAAGTCGGTTCCAGCACTATAAGGTTTAAATTGGAGCAGACAATGGTTGTTCCATTTTTACGTTTCCACCAATAATCAAAGATATCAAAGAAAACAGTATTGTATGTAAAGTAACTATGCATCTCTAGTAGGTGATGTTTGAAGTCTTTGAGGTGAATAGGCGTATTTTCCAATCATTAGCAAGTTCACCTTTGAAAAACATTGTTTTTAAGTATAATATTCGACGAAGATGGTTTAACCCTTTACCTCCAAATCAAAGCATTCACACTGTATCTTTGAGCTCAAAAACAAGAAAAAAAACTCACATAGTCACTAAATGACCTAATCCTCTGTCTCATAGACTATTTAACACGTAACCAAAGAACCAATGAAGAATCTAATCTCAACGACACTGATTTGTTATGCCAAGCATCACAAACATTGGAATCATTCATTCCCTTTAGTCGGGGTTTAACAAGAAGAACAACGTCAAGTATAAAGTCAGCTATAAGGGCTCATATAAAAAACTGCTGATCGGCAGGAATTTTTGAGATAGAGGTCACCAGACATTCAAGTTCTTATACGAAAACCCTTCTCCTTGCAATAACATCAGACAGAGTGCAGGGTACCGTTTTACTAAACAGTTTACGCTTAAGATTTGCGTAAGTCTAAAACAACAATTCCTCTTATAACAATATTTGGCGGAGTAATATTGCAAAGTAACACATCATTGGAATCGTCTCTCCAAGACGCTTCCAATGACCTGCCACATTGCACTTTCATTGAAGATACTACCTATGTTTGTCAGTTATGACTTACGCATATATTTTCCGTAAATCATAGTAAAACGGTACCCTGGAAACCACGGGGCTTGTCTCACAAAGTTTCACAACGTTACGTCTACATAAAAGTGACGTTCGCAAAATCGCCGTGACCCTTGAATCTCAAGGGTTACTTAGTTATGGTGAATGAAATTACAAATGAAAAGGAGAAACATGGATTAAAAAGTATGATGAAGTCTTTGTAAGTAGGACTCATGTTTTGTTTATGTCTGAGATAAGGTTTCTCTCCGGGAACCCCTTTTCTTCTTTACATTCAAGTTTACGGGGAAATCTATCGGTCGTCCTTTGTGATACAGGCTCCTTGGTGCGCAGGTCTTTCGTTATGAAGTAAAAAACTACTCACATTCTTTAAGAATAGGTGCTTTCTTCTGCAGTTGCTTGGTTAGATGTTTGTGAATTTTAATGACACGAAAATTTATAAGTTAACAACTGAACGGTGCTTCTGTATCTGTCATTGACATACATATTATGGAACAGTGTTTGAAACCCTAGTCACGATATCAATTAATGTTATGTAGTTGTCATAACATCATAATACTTAAACGTTTCCCAGATCTGAATACGGCTGCTTGTGAATATGTTAAGGTGTCGTCTGTATTAAAAACGGAAGATCCCCTTAAAGCATATGTTCCAATTTCACCTTCCTGCAGCAGACGATTAGGAGACGGAACAACCCTGATAAAAAGGGCGTTGGCGAGAAACTACGGAATGTTTGCTATAACTGTAATCCTGATTTTGCTTTGGAATTTATAATATCAATAAACTTATCATCTAAATGGTCCTTAACAATATTGCAGATTCCTGATAGTACCCCCAGGTCCAAGCAGGTTTGCCAACGACGCTTGTGATTGTAATACGATTGTAAACTTAATACATTAACAAGAAAATGTTGCCATCTTTACACATGTAGACATACTTAAGCAGATAGATAAGAAGATATAGACATACAAGAACCAATTGCACTAGGATTAGGTAATAAGTTATAACAACATTAGACTGGTTGCAGTGTTTTGGATTTGAAAAACTTGTTTGGAAAAAAAAGCGAATATTTATGTTGGCAAATTTCTCTTTAATCACAAATGGTTCGAACGAATGCCAGAAACACAAAAGGTGATATAAAGTGTATGACAAAAATGTATAATCATAACCACAATGCATTGGTGTAATTCTGGAAACTGCACCCGTTGTATGCTTGTTTAAAATTGTTAATCACATTGAAATCGTTGAACACATGTTGATTGCTACCCTCTCATCGAGATACTCCCATTTTTGTTTGATTGTTTTATCTCGATTCCACTATATGACAACACGTTTTCAGATGTATTGTAAGTTTCAGAAAGTTGTTACGAACACTGTACCGTTTGTTATATTGTTTCTAAAGTGTTCGGGCGTAGATACGGCAAATTGAGATAACATGGAGTAAGGAGTTAGGCAGACTATATTTAGAATTGCTCGATTGCACTTTCCCTTTAATGGGATTTCGTTGCAGTTCCGAATTCAAAACAACCATAGACAACACTTGCGATTGAAAAGAAGTTAAGAAGCTTCCGGTGTGAACGTCTTAAAATAACATTGTGGACAAAAGTAAGAACTCTTCGTTTACACTATTGTTTTCCTCTTAGACACAAAAGCTTCCAACTTCGTGTGTTTCATAATCGTTAAAAGGAATAATTTTGAAAGAAATGGATAAGTAGTGCTGATTGTACTGTTTACGCACTGTCGATTCAAAAGGCTGTATTTCACCTCCTCACAATGTACGCTGTGTACGACCATCTGGTCTGAAAGCTCTGTCATGTATACATACATACAAGCGTAGCTAGAACTACTTTTTTGTCAAGGTTATGAAATCCCGCCTTCTTATCGAGGTCACGGTGTATTCATACTCCCAGTAAAAAAAGACAAAGTCGTATGCACCGAGCCAGACGTTTAAACTATTTTTCAAAAAGTTATAAATAGCTTTTATCGTCTGACAGACGCGGTGAAACCCACGTCAGCTTTTTTTCGTTAGACTTATCAAAGTCCTAAAAGTACTGAAAGCGATAGGGCTGTGAGGAGCTAAACCCTTGGGTACACGTGGAAGAAATTGGTTTAGTGGTATTGTGTCGGCTTTTGAGCACGAGGTTCGAAGGTTCGAACCCCTTTAGTAGCGTGGTCCACTCAGTTTGCTTTCATTAACCGACATTCGGCGTGAAATCTAATTATATATATTGTGATATTTAGACACAGTGGCATATTATTTTTTTAGAGTTTGAACCCTCACGCCATTGACACATCTTTTAGATAAGATCTGATAAATACCATTCCAGCGTTCGATATTTAAAGTATCATGAAAACAAACGAAGAATCTTTTTTGATCATAAAGTAGTACTTATTATGGTATGATTCAAAACCGCATATGAAATTACAAAGGACCTTGTTACAAGAATGCTATGGATTTAGGTGCTTATTCTCACGATACAATTTGAAAGCCAAAATAAAATGTTGTTGAAACAATACAATTTTATAACAATGAAAAAAAAAGCTACTGACCGCAAACTTAATTCAGAACGTATCAAAGTATGTGCAGACGTTATGCGATGGATTTCGAAAACGTTGTACAACGCTTTTGTATCTGAATACAGTGAACCCTCGTTTATCCGGACACCGATTATCCGGATGTCTCGCAATCCGAACAAAATTGTAAGGGAACGGAATTATTGGACCAGTTTATTGCAGACGACTTTTGAAAACATTGTGGGTAAAGGAGAAATTGCTCGTGACGAGCAATTTCTCCTTTTCCCACAATGTTTTCTGCCATATCAGAAGATTATCTTTGAATTTCATCACGTTTTGATGTCTTCTGCAAACTCTTTCAATTTGGGACGGTCGACAATTTGGCGTTTGCTAAAGGGTTATAACTATACACCGCTCATACAGACCGTTTATGTCTTAATGTGAATAAGAACATGCTCTGCTTCATTAGTCCGGATTATTCGGTAAACCGGACATTTTGTTGGGAACGGACGTGTCCGGATAAACGAGGGTTCACTGTACATATATATATATTATACAAAAAAGGCTCTAAATACTAAGATACAAACTTATCTTATTTTCAATGGCCTTTCATCAATACTTTCTATACAACAGAACAGCTGTACAATTCTAAAGAAATAAATGTTCGAAATTTCCTCACACCAGTGAACAAGCAGCTTTAATGGTTGAAGGTCAGGTTGTCAATGCGGAAGATAAGTTCAACGTTCGCGAATTACCACAAACCTGCTAGGAAATTGGCATGCTGGGACTATAATGATGTAATGAATGTCTTTTTCGGCTGCGAGTAAGTGATCCGTAAAATAAGCCGCTTATTTCTCGGTTAACCAAATAAACCAATAAAGATCATTTGTGGTCGAAGGAATCAAAATTACATACAAAGTTGTTTTTCTTTAAATTAAAAAGAGTCTATGAACTTTTTTGGGAGCCATATTGCATACTCTTTAATTCAGCAGACATTTTCACTAGCACAAATCACAGACGCCAAAGAAGTGTTATTTGTTATCGTGTTATATAACAGCAGTATTTTGAAGGGATTCAGCACATCCATTTCTCCTGTGTATTTCGTCTTTCCAACATGGAACAAGTTCGTTTCCAGTTCGTCGTGGTTCTCTGCTTGCAACTGTTAATTTCAAACCTACAATGGAGGAACCAGGACAGTAACCTTTGTGCTTTTCATATTGTAATTAGGGAACCAGTTGGCGTCTAGTTCGTGGTGGATTTTTGCCCCAATTATTAAGTTTAGATCTGAAATAGAGGGACCAGCACAGGCACATATGTTCTTTTCAGATTATAAGCAAGGCACAAGTTGGTGTCCAATTCGAGGTAGTTCTCTGCTTGCAACTATTTATTTCAGACCTACAAAAGAGGGTCAAGGACAATAACCTTTGCGCTTTTCAGATCATAAGCCGGGAACCCGTTGGCGTCGAGTCCATGGTGGTTCTCTCTGCCTCCATGTTTAGTTCAGACCGTACAAGGGGAATCACCCTACGATTTTCGTGCATTTTTCCTTTCCAGGAGGGAACCACTTTGCGATCAGTTCATGACTTTTCTCTGTCTCATTTACTTAGTTTAGACAAGAGGAGAATCAGTTCACGAGTTCCCGTGTACTTCACCTATCCGGCAGCGTATCAGTTGGCGCCAAGGTCGTGGTTCCCTGTATTCCTGATTTTCCCCAATGCGTTTAACGAGGACAACCAAAAGGCGAAATAGCGTGGTTTCCGGCTCTTTACCGCTGTATTCGATCCGACAAGGGAGCCAGACAGAGCGCTGCTCGTGCCCGCCCCATTAACTCTTCGCTGTTAACAGACAATAAAACATTGGAAAGCCACTGCGATAAGACAGAACTCATCTTGGCACTTAATTGATTTTCTCGTTCAGAAAAATGAGTTAATTGATATTGGGTCAAAACGGAAAGTAGGCTTCCAAGACCTCACGCTTTTGAACCGAACAACATACATAGAGAATAATTAGCTATAGTCGATTTATGAGATAGTGTGGATGTTGTTAAAAACGATTTAACTATTTTTGAGTTATATCAACGATTATGCCAAGTAGATGATGATTAGTTTAAGAAAACGAGTCGGTTCATTTTTGTTTGTCTAGGAAGGAAGGCAGGCTTTCAAATATCCGCTTTTCAACCGAAAAACATTCGTAACGGAAGAAACAATCTAAAATCATGAGTCCATTTTAAGGTTGTTTGGATTTGATTAACTGCCGTGTAACAAAAGTTCAAGTCATAATACTTAAAAGGAGATTTTGAGCAAAAGATGCTTGTTCATGGATGAGAAGAAATCTGGAAGTTTAAGCTTTATTTCTTTAAGAATGTGAAACACGTGTACTGCTGTATAGTTCGCACAGGACAAAAGCCATGGCAGCAAAATTCGTTCGTTTATTAGGTTTTAGAGCCTGCATACGGTAATACGAATCTTGTTTCAAAAGCGCCGTTTTGAGATATATCGGATATAGACTGTACATACTTAAATATATTGACGCTTTGATAGAGATTTCGTTTAAAAAAAAAATGACTTGATTGATTTTATATCAATTTGCAGTGCTATACACGCGCTGTTTCGGGAAGCAACCTTACTGAACAGAGGCCTTCGTATGCTTAGATGCTTTTCTGACTGATGATGGATAAAAAGAACATTCATTACCGCACCATCATTCGGATAGCACTGTTACCCGGATGACTGTTCCGCCTCTATAATGAAATCATAAGTCGGGGTCTAATAAAAACAGCAATGATAATGGATAGACTAATACAACTATTACGTTTAAGACTAATATAAGGTTAATTGGCAAGGAGTCGGTTAGGATGGAGGTTCAAGGTCGACTCCAACGCAATCGCTGCATGAGTCGGATTAGAATTAATGGTGCTATGGAAACAGGTATGAACAATAAGACATCTTACAGTTTGCTTAGTTTTTTGTCTTTAATGGGCACACTCGCTACATGACTCTGAGAAAAGCGAATAGTGCTATGGAAGCAAGTTTTGACGATAAGACATTTTGATTTTGTAGCAATGTGAGCTTTTGGTTGATTTTTAATTTGCCATTTTATTACAAATTTTACGAAAGAGCGTTGTAACAATTTATTAATGGGTATTTAAAACGTGGTATTGAGAGCGTATGATTCCATGAATGACAGTGTGTGCGTGCTCGGGGATGCCAGAAGAATTAAGCCACAATAATATTTTGAAATATGGTGCGCCAGAAGGACCATATCCACAGAGCTATCATGCATCACAGTGAAATTCAATCTCGGTCTTATATAAAGCCAAGTATATAGACAGCACTGTTACCCTTACAGTACTGGAACCGAATTCATGCTTATGCAAACAGGTTATATCTAGACCAGCCGCCAAGTAAATTGGCGACTAGCCTATGTCTAACAGGTTTGCTGCTCTGAGTATCTTTCCTCATCAAAATTAAGGGGATATTTTATAATGTTTGGGAAAGCTGATGACACAATAATCTATTTTCAAAATTACCCAGCATTCTATGGGTTAACACCACGATACGTAGCTTAGACGCACCAACAAGAATCTCTATTCATACCATGCAACGTTTGATTATTTGATTTATTGGTAAGACCTATTAAGACTACAAGACCAGTGTTCCAATCTGACTTGTGTAAAGTCGTGCCCTGATTATCTTACCAAAAGTCTTTTTTTTCACAGCAAGTGGTGTATCTTACTGTGTTTGATTCAAATATGGGATGAGTGAATTGCATTCTATTTTCACGAAGTTCAAATTTCAGCTTACTGACATTAATCACTCGTTTGTGATACTTATAGGTCTAAAAGATTGGCATATCTAAGCACTCGGTTGATATCTAGTACAAGAGTACTGCGCTTTATTCCTCAAGGTTGATATTCTTGAGTAAGCTCATTTTGCGGTTCATTTTCGCGATGTTGATATTTTTGCGGTTTCCAGCGTACCGTGACATACTGTAGTATCACGGTATTCTAGAAAAGTTAATACTCTGTGGTGAGGGGCGGGCATTACAGCAGATGTTAACCCTTAGAATGCTGGGTGATTTTCTAAAAATAGATTTTTGTGTCGTCTGCTTTCCAAAACTTTAAATATCTGCTTGAATTTGACGAGGAAAGATACTCAGAGTAGCAAACCGGTTAGATCACAGGCCAGTCGCCAATTTACTTGGCGACTGGCCTGGATCTAACCTGTGAGCATAAGTATAAAGTCTGATCGAAGACTATAAGGGTTAACATACAAAAGTACATAATAACAAAGTAAATTATGGGATTCTGTGGTTTCTACTGATGTTCTTAACTACGTCTAGTCTATTTTGTGGTGAGAGATGGGAAATCAAAACAGATGCTTATTGAATACAATAGCATTCATAATTATTGAGTGTGTTATAACATTCTGTGGTTTTCTACTAATTTCACAGCTTCATCAAGTTGAGTTATATAGCATTTTGTGGTTTTACCAACGCTTTCGTCGGAGAGTCAGCGTTCTAGGGCGTTTAAATTGGAACCTGTACTCATGGTTAGATGGTTCTGTCTCTGGGTAATAAGATCGCATGAGTCCGAGTTGTCTGCAAATACTATAGTGTCACGAACTCTCTAGCAGCTCCACGAACACGCATACGAAAAGCCAAACATCTATCCAAAACCACATTCAGAAGAATCTTCCGCACAGCTATGTCACATTGCAAGATATGATGACCTTATTTGGAACGTTCGGTCTTCGGTTTACGAAGGCAGTGTTAATCTAAGGTGACGAAAGAGGTGGGGGTTTGACTCGGCATTTCCGGACAACCTGCCGAAATGAACCGAAACGATCCCTGTTCATTTTCTTTTTGACATTTCGAATCAAACTAGACAGCTATTTAACCCATTCTCATGATAACGATTTTGAACGCAATTAAAGCCAAGAGGTTTTGAAAACATCATGACAAAATAAGAATTTGCTCAATCTGAGCATTTTCTTATTTTGTCACAATACTCTCAATGTCCACAACCCAACTACGTCGCGTTTTACGTTTATTTCTGTAACCTTGAGAGTAAGTTTCAATGTCTTCTTTGGCCTATAAGATGATGCTCTGAGAGGGTTTACAGGCAATAGGCATACGTTACAACGGGAGTTATGGCGTTTTGCGGTTTTCCACCAAGTACCAATTAATACATATAATAGACTTATCAACAACTTGTTTTAACCACAAGTATTTTTCTATGTGTACCCCGAGATTGGCGTAAAGGTGAGGAGGTTTTCTAGCCTGTTTCAGAATTCCATGCTGTCATAAGTCAGATGATCCCGAGCTGTAAATGTGTTGTAGAATGAAATATCTACGTTTGAATCATTCGGACTAATGTCATCAGTGATATTTGTTCATCGTTGGAAAAATAGCATGCCATCAGTGATGATGCTCAATGACATTATTTATTGAAATTGATGTGTTTCTTGAATGCTAATTACTTGCGTACCTATTGACCAATGGTCTAATGAATCAATTAAGTATATATATACATACATAGGTAGATGTACATGATCGTAACAATTCAATTCAATTGCTTGTTTGTTTATATGGGTTTTTATATCACATCAACATTATTTCAGTTATGTAGCGATGTCCGCTAGAACCATCGGCATTCCGTAAGTCAGTCGGGAGACTGCCTCTCATGAAAATCCATATCTCTATCAGGATTTGAACCCACGCGGAGAGGGGCCATGTGATTTCAAGTTCTGTGCCCTAACCACTAGGCGTCGGAGGCCCCTCAATTCAAGTGTGGTACACTATGGTCATTGATAAACTGCAATAATAAACTTATGATGGTTAATGGCCGTATGCAGGATGTTTTGCAATTATGGACGATTTTCTGATTCAAACGGAAAATGATCATGGTGTCATTTATGATTATTCGTCACCTGTGTCAAACTGAAACGGCATCATTAACGATGTTTCAATACTAATATCTAATTGCTATGACATCATCAATACAGTTAATTGATGATGTTCTGTAGGTTATGGTTCATTGTGACGACATAATTAATAATATTTTGTGGCATGTGGCAGAGTTGATGTTCTATGGACACTTATATAGGAATACTAAAGCAATGTCAGTACTTATATTAAATGGCGTGTGGCAAATTAATACGACAGCTTTAAAGATATTCTGTGCCCCAATGCAAATCGTCACGACATTCTTGAACATATTCTATGGCCTACGAAAACACGCATTATAACTTCAAAAATACATGACTTAGGCCTGCGATTCTTTTTTCACGAACCCATAATGATGTTTCGTGTCCCAACTATGACATCCTTCATGGTCTTAGTATTCAATGCCAATTAAAAATATAGGCTTAATTGGAGTCACTTTAATAGCTGTCCTTTTGACACAAACCCGTTTATCAAGCGCATGTACATACATATGACATAATGCTTAAAACTAGAATTTACGTTGGTTGTTTAATCAACGCATCAACAAACAGGCATTTGCCCACGCTCTAAGTGACTGCCTCGGATTAAAAAGAAAAGCAAAAAGCAGACGACACAAGAAAACATGACAAATAAGCAATAGCTTTTTAATATTGAGTACACACCATTGTAACAATATGATGAATTACTCTATCTGAATGGTTTCTAAAGACGTCGGCAGCAGATTTGTCAATTGGAAGTCTTAAATAGTAAAGGGTTAAACTATCATCATCCATTTCGCTTCACTTAAGCAACCCCCCCCCCCCCTGCCATATCGTCCCTGTGGTTCTAAATACAAACTATTTAAAGGAACAACAACGCCATATTTAGCTAGACATTCATGCGCAATCGGGTTCCAATAAGATAACCCTTGTTAACTTAGGTCCACTTAAAAATCATTGAGACAATCAACAGATAGAGTTGAAACAACGATAACGTGTGCATTTCTTTTCCTATGTTTTGTCCTTAACCTTTGTAGTGCTGGAAACGACTTTGTGCTTATGCAAACACGTTAGATCCAGACCAGCCGCCAAGTAAATTGGCGACTGGCCTGTGATCTAACATGTTTGCGGCTCTGATTATCATTCCTCGTCAAATTAAGCAGATTTTTAACGTTTTGGAAAGCAGACGACACAACAATCTATTATAACAAAATTATTTACCATTAACCACATAGAAAATACAATTCCTCGCTAATCAACGAGGATTACAAATATCGTCTGCTCCACCGGGGAGAAGTGTCGGCTGATGGAATAGAAACACATGCAGTGGAAGTCAAGCGAATTCGCCTGCAAGAAGTGTCGTCTGATGTATAAGAGATACATGCGGCGGCAGTCATGAGAAACCAATGTGACACAGGCATAAATTGCTCGACAAATATAGTGTTATCTTTAGTCGTCTGCTGTTGCTTAAAATTTGGACCAATCACAATATGTCGGCAATGGGTGAAGGAACGCGGGAATGTTCAATATCTATAGCATGAGTGGGTCTCGATGATGCAATCGATGGAGTTTACCCTTGCCTACACACTGACTTCCTCAATACTTCAGTGCTTTCTGGCAGACTTGCTCACAGACGTGTTTTGATTAATCACAGGAGCAGTGCTAGGTTACCAACAAAACCGAGTTACCGTTGGTTGCGATGTCATTAACGACGAACGTACAGCTATCGGAAGTTCTTAAAGATCAGCGCATACATTTTTGTTTAATTGTGGTTTAAAGTTAGTTTTAGTTACACCGCGACATTCCGTTGATTCAGACCATTTTCACCTTTGTCGACCCGCAAGTTCGGAATATCCATCTGAATTCCTAATTTGCTGTGGATGGATGCCAGATATACACATATTTGCCCAGTGATTATGGTGGTAGACTGGTACCACGGGCGTTCCGGGATCGAGCCACAATAATACCATCGATTTCGTTTGAATGGTATTTTACAACACACTTCACAACCATAGCCTACTACTGGTGCGGTCAAGGAAAGTGATTAAACTGAAAGTTATTGAAATGCCGCAAAACGCTTTAAAGAATGACCTTGCAGGCATTGTTTGAACGAAATTTTCAATTGTTATTTGCTAATAGAGTCTCATGTTTGAACAAGCACCTTTAAAGCAGAAGCCGGCTCTCCTCGATATATGAAGGTACGGTTCTATCTAGGGAACGCCCATATCTCGGCTGGTGCACACAGCAGCCTTTGTCTGAATCGAAAATCTAAACAGGCCTTCTGCTTCGGGGCAACTTATGAATGAAAACGTGGGCCGCGTTTTTATTTCGTCTGGAACGCTTGATATTATGCAGATTTAATGTTTCGTCTGCTCGTAACATTATGCAGCCGCTCGTGAAGGTACATATATTTAAAACAAACCCTATTCATTAAAGATGCCCGCTTTTGATATACGTTCTGTGTACTGGCTTTTACCTGTATGAGCCTTTCCCCTTCCCTCACGCTTTTATTATCAGCTATCGTTATCAATATTTATTTTCATTTAAAGCATATACGACTGAAAGTGCATCCCACGCATAATTATGACATTTGAAAGATTCCTACACAGAGGGAAATTGTCCAATTCAATTCCTCCAAAATCTCATTATGTCTCACGGCCTTCAGTTGTTTAAGAAATATGCATCTTCTTCAGTATAAAGCATATCAATTACATTGTCTCTGTGGCGCTGCGAAGCAACAACTTGATAAGAGAGGAATTAATTACTCTTCATGAGTGTCTCCTTCTTTCATAACAATTCATTCAAACATTCGATTGCGTACAGCAGAGTTTAAGAAGCACGAGACAATGCTGCCTGGTGACCAAACCGTGCCATTATTGCTCTCTAAAATTAAGAGTTCGAACAGAGGGTCAGACAAGGGGAGTATTTCTCTAATCAACTTCTTTATTCATTCTTCAAACCCTATATTGTTGGTACCCATTAGAACCGTCTCGTCCCGACGAGACGGTTCTAATGAGTTTCCAAAATATAGATCTAATAAATACCAACAAAATAGGATTAGTTTCAGAAGTTGAACAGGTAAACGGCAAAGGTACGCCCCCATATGTAGACCCCTTGTCAGGCGCGTTTCCTGAATGAAAATTAAGTATATGCAACCTTGGTTTGTTTTATGGGGCAACATTTGCATACACTCCATCGTTTCTTAAGGTCGACTCTCAATTAAAAAGAGGGAAAAACAGTGCCTTGTTGATCTTTGCGAAAAATAGCATACATAAGTCGAGTCAAACACACGGGGCTTGTACTGCACTGCACCGACTTTGCTGCTTCCAACAAGAAAGTGCCCCTGTGATGTTTCCACAACATTTTGGGCAAACATTTGCTATCGAAGTTTGAAGAGTTGTCAGAAAGTCATTCGGATTCATTAACAAACTTCATTAACGTGCATACGTCCGAAATGATGTCGATTCATAAGACAGAAGGAAACTGTATATTTGTATTTGATTCAACGCTTCAAATGGAGGTGAAAGAAACCAGTGTGGAATAAAAACGGTTGTCATACATATTTGTTATATATGGCTTTAATATCGCGTCAACATTATTTCAGTTATGATGCGATGCCCGACTCTTCATGATGGAGGAAGGCCCAATAGTAACATGCACATAAGAGCTGATCAAGTCAGTTAGAACCTTCGTCATTCCGCAAGTCAGTCGGGAAATTATCTCTCATGAAAATGCAAGTGCCGTCAACAGGATTTGAACCCAATCCGAACCCAATCCGATGTGAAGTTATGTACTCTAACCACTAGGGCACGGAGCCAACCTGTCATGAACAAATCCTCCGTTTGTTACAATTGTTTCAAACCAATGTCGCATAGAACATTTTTTTTTGTGCTAGAGCATTTCAACTTGGATGCAGTCACAACATCTTATTCGAGTAAGATGTTATTTAACGACGCTTGATTTAAAGCCATAAGCAGGAAACACGTATATCCTGGGGCGCTTTAACCCTTTACCAAATGAAAGAGTTTGCAGATGACATTTCAAAATGTGATGCAATCGAAAAATAACGTTCTGATAGGGTAGAAAACATTGTGGGAAAAGGAGAAATTGCTCGTTAGGGGGAAATTTCTCCTTTTCCCACAATGTTTTCCAGAGTCGCCGGCACCAAAGTGGATAAATGCCGTCATTGTTTGGTAATGGCTTAAACGACTTTATAATCACGGTAAATATTAGAGGGGGTTTTGCACATGTATTGTATCTCACTCCATTCATTAATTTGGGAGCATGAGTAATGGGCTGGGCTAAATAACGCGTCAGATGAAGTCATCCCAAAATGAATTCATCTTCCCTTGTAACCAGTTTACTTTCACCATGTTGGAAAACCTTATTTACGTTTGAGAGGACATTGTTTAGCACTTGTAAAGGTATTATTTGAAAGGATGCTCTACCAAAGAGGGTTTCCAGTAGGTGCCATCATATTATTACCCTTGTAATATTTCCGCAACATTTTGGACGCACAATTGCTGGCGGAATTTTTATAAACGTCTCCAAAACATGTTCGGACATCTCTATTAACTTTGTGAGCAAATGATCGTCCAAAACGATGCGGACCCATTACAACGATTCTACATTGACTCGTCCAGATGAATTCGGTCATAGATAGAGAGAGAGATGTATCAATTATCTTATCAAAACGAGGATGCGATGTCCCCCATTGTCATACCCAATATGACCATCGTATGTTATGTGTAAGTTTAATGGTATGATCCTTGATGAGTCACAGTCATCTTAACCCTTATAGTGCTGGAACCGACTTCAGGCTCATGCAAACACGTTAGATCTAGGACAGCTGCCGTAAATTGGCGGCTGGTCTAGGATCTAACCTGTTTACTACTCTGAGCATCTTTCCTCATTAAAATTAAGAAGATATTTAAGGTTTTGGAAAGCAGACGGCTCAAAGATTCATTTTTAGGAAATTATCCTGCATTCTAAGTGTTAAATAAGATACTGCATAAAACCTCACTTTCATGCATCTTCAGCGGACGGCTTTACTAACCATTGGGCAAAAACGACAAATTGATTTATATGAGCAATCTGTTCATTTATAACAGTTATTGCCTTCAAATACCTAACAGAACCTGGTAATTTGTGTCGTCGGGGCTTGCTTTGGATTTGGACAAGAAGAACAATTCTAATATAGAGAATAGGTCAATCCAAATGCCTTTATTTGCTTTGTCAACAGTTAAAAATTGCCAAAAGTCGTGGCTATCACTTTATGTAACTTATATCAATATCCTAATATAAACTTAAGCAACCTTTATATGCATCGACCTTTATAACAGACGTATCAATGAATAAATGGCGGGGAAATATCGAGTCGTTACGCGCACGTCATTTTAACCCCCTTTACACACGATCTATTTATAGCGTAAACTCAGAACGGAAGTGCCTTAGACATCTCTTCTAATATAATTGACATGTCACGAGAATTTTCGGCTTAGTTTATCTGACAGGCTCAGCTTGAGGGGTCCACAAAGGTCCAAAGAGGTTTCCAAATAACACCACCGGGCTTAGATATATATTGATTTAACTCTTTCCCTTTTATAGGCACAGTTTATATCATCTAAAGCAGACGAAGAGAGAAACCATGGCAACAAAAGGTGAAAATGATTATAAGGTGCATTTTCGTTTTCTCGTTTTTTATTCACCTTGGTATCGATCTGACATACTAACGACAGGATAGTTATCATATTAAATAACTATCGTCTGCATTTTTCTTAAAATTCCCAGCAAACAACCAATAAAATAGTATTGCATAGCCTTTACTTTTATCCGAATGCTAAAAAATTATTTGCAGCAGACGGTTCTTAGTCGATTTAATTATCAAACCTGCAGATACTTTGTGCGGACTTGCTATTGCTTTTCTTTCATGCTTCATTTATTGGTCCAATTTGAAAGCAAAAGCAGACGATTGTAAAACGGTTCACTGTATTGGACACATTAAGGAATATGTAGCTCTTTCATCAAATCTTTTATATAGATGCGAAAAAATGTTGAAAGATATGCTTATCACTGGATTAAAGTATTTTTGATATAGATATCGAAAGGCAGACCAGGAATAAAAAACAGAACATCAATTTTTTTTTTCACATTTGAAACGGTTCGAAATGATGAGGATAGCCATAGATGGAAAAAAAATTCTCAACTTGTTCACCGTGAATTTTAGTCTTCTTCAATTTTATCAAATATATACAAAGTCTCTTTCATGTGTAAGCTACATATGACTTTACACATTATTTGGAAACAATTATCACTATATATGCTTATGACAACTAGTTTCTAATATGGCATTATAGTTTCCATCCAGATTTACACATAAATTCAAATATAATTTATCATTTATACTTCATGTTTGATATCTATTATAAGCATAAATGGCAACCAGTAAAGATAGTCAATGATACGAATTGTAATATTAATCTTTGACAATCTTCACAAAGATTGACTTTCGACATGACTGCGGCATAAACTCGCCGAACATTACTTACACATAGATAACAATGCATCTAACAATGGACATGTTGTCACATCGATTGTGAAACAAGTTCTTACAACAAAGATTAATCACTCTCGAATCTGCATCCTATTACTGGATACGAAATCAGTACTCGCACCAAGTGTGGCTTAATGAAGTTCGCAAAGTGGACACCGCTACCTACAAGACTCAAACACACGACTCTCGTGTCCTGAGACCGATGCTCTACCCTTAGTCACTGTACTGGACCATAGATGCAAGCGGGATATCATTGGTCTAGTAAATATACTCAAGAAACCATTATTTAAAGGGTCACACATCTTGAAAGGTTTCTTATATTTGAACAATAAAATGCATTAAACAGTGGGCCTGCTTGCTATAAAATTTCTTATTTGTTTAAAACAGTGATTCCTACGCGTTTAATTATGAATTGCCATAGATGTTTTTCAAATTGTGTTTCTAATTAAGAAAGGTATATAACCTTGTATATGTGACCCTTTAATTGTTTGCTGGAGTGTATAATAACTAATATCAAATCATAGGCTTCTCCGTGATCTTGTTCAAGTACCGGATCAAGTAAGTATATGTGGATCTTCACGATAGTTTGTCGTTTGTCTCCCAGGTGACTTAGGAATACATATGGGTCTTATTAGCTTGGTTCCGATCTTGTTATTTAACCAACTTCAGTTAAACTTTGGGAACTTGAAGCGTAGAACATTATCTGGACATCGAAAATTCAAAAGTATCTGATTCTCCCGTTGGCACAACATAAACCCTTAACAAAACAACAACCAAAATATAAATATATATGCATGTCTTATATGCAAATCCGCCACTTTATGGCCTTGTTGCACCAAACAAAGCTTTTGGCAACACATAAAGTGGCATATTCATCCAGGCTATTTATAGTTACTGCACCTTACGTGAATATGCAAAGAGAGGGCATTGTAATATGTAAATCACTTCTTAAGGGCACAAGCAAATAGACGAAACATAAGTTAACCCTTTACAAAACGCCAAAATGGTTGACTGTCCCAAATTGAAAGAGCTATCAAACGACAATTCAAAACGTGATGAAATTGAAAAATATTCTTCAGATTGGGAAGAAAACATTGTGGTAAAAAAAGCCAATTACTCATAACGTTTCTCCTCTTCCCACAATGCTTTCCAGAGTCGTCTGCCACAAACTGGTCAAATGTTGTTTGGTAATAGGTCAGGCCATTTTTATCTATATTGGTGTTTGCGAGTGATCCAAACGGAGAACAACAGCAGTGACCAAATATAGTTTGAAAATTTACGTTTCTTTATGGTATTGGGTACGAACAGTTGTGAGGCTTAGTTTGTCCTTTAATCACACTTTTTGTCTACATCTTCTATATCTAATACATCAAACGGAAACAAATTGCTTAACTTCACCGGTCGCCTGGATAGACCTTTTGTAAAACCCATGGAACAATATTCTCATTTTGCCAGCGACGATTTATTATTTGCCTTTCGGTTGTCCCTTTTTCGTGCACTTTTTTTTACAAAAAGAAATGCAATAAACCCTTCGTCGGGCTGAGAGAGTTGGATAAAGGGAAATGTGTCATTAAGATTTCAAATTATGAAAAGTATCGTTCAATATTGTAACAGCAGACGATAAAAAGATTTGATGTTGTATTGTCGTCGTAGATTTAGGGTATTGTCGCCGTAGATTAAGTGTATTGTCGTCGTAGATTAAGTGTATTGTCGTCATAGATTCAGTGTATTGTCGTCGTAGATTAAGTGTATTGTCGTCGTAGATTAAGTGTATTGTCGTCATAGATTCAGTGTATTGTCGTCGTAGATTTAGTGTATTGTCGTGGTAATTTCATAGTTTTTATGTCGTCGTAGATTCAGGCAGAGATTCGGGGTATGGTTGTCTTAATTTCATAATTTTGACGTCGTAAATAAAGATTATTGGCACCGTAATTCCATAATTTTTTCATCGTAGATTAGGGGAATTGTCGTCGTAATTTCATAATTTTGTCGTCGAAGAATAAGGACATTGTCGTCGTCATTTCATTATTTTGTCTTGGTAGATATATGGGTATTGTCGTCGTAATTTCATAATTTGGACATCGTAGATTAAGTGTATTGTCGTCGTAGATTGAAGGTATTGTCGTCGTAGATTAAGTGTATTGTCATCGTAAATTTAGGATACTGTCGTCGTAGATTAAGGGTATTGTCGTAGTAATTTCATTATTTTGACGTCGTAGATTAAGGGCATTGTCGTCGTAAATTAAGTGTATTGTCGTGATAGATTAAGTGTATTGTCGTCGTATATTAAGGGTATTGTCGTCGTAGATTAAGTGTATCGTCGTCGTAGATTAAGGGTATTGTCGCTGTAGATTAAGGGTAATGTCACCGTATATTAAGTGTATTGTCGTCGTAGATTAAGTGTATTGTCGTCGTAGTTTAAATGTATTGTCGTGATAGATTAAGTGTATTGTCGTCGTAGATTAAGTGTATTGTCGTCGTAGATTCAGGGTAATGTCACCGTATATTAAGTGTATTGTCGCCGTAGATTAAGTGTATTGTCGTCGTAGATAAAGTGTATTGTCGCCTTACATTAAGTGTATTGTCGTCGTAGATTAAGTGTATTGTCGTCGTAGATAAAGTGTTTTGTCGCCTTACATTAAGTGTATTGTCGTCGTAGATTAAGTGTATTGTCGTCGTAGATTAAGTATATTGTCGTCGTAGATAAAGTGTATTGTCGCCTTACATTAAGTGTATTGTCGTCGTAGATTAAGTGTATTTTCGTCGTAGATTAAGTGTATTGTCGTTGTAGATTAAGTGTATTGTCGTCGTAGATTCAGGGTAATGTCACCGTAGATTAAGTGTATTTTCGTCGTAGATTAAGTGTATTGTCGTCGTAGATTAAGTGTATTATCGTCGCAGATTAAGGGTATTGTCGTCGTAGATTAAGTGTATTGTCGCCTTACATTAAGTGTATTGTCGTCGTAGATTAAGTGTATTTTCGTCGTAGATTAAGTGTATTGTCGTCGTAGAATAAGGGTATTGTTGTCGTAGATAAAGTGTATTGTCGTCGTAGATTAAGGGTAATGTCGTCGTAGATTAAGTGTATTGTCGTCGTAGATTAAGTGTATTGTCGTCGTAGATTAATAGTAGTTTCGTCATAGATTAAGTGTTTTTTCGTCGTAGATTAAGTGTATTGTCGTCGTAGATTAAGGGTATTGTCGTCGTAGATTTAGTGTATTGTCGTCGTAGATTAAGTGTATTTTCGTCGTAGATTAAGTGTATTGTTGTCGTAGAACAAGGGTATTGTCATCGTAGATTAAGTGTATTGTCGTCATAAATTAAGTGTATTGTCGCCGTAGATTTAAGATATTGTTACCGCTGTAATTTCGTGATTTTGACGAGGCAGATTGAGGCATTGGCGTCGTAGTTTCATTATTTTGTTGTCGTAGATTTAGGGCATTATCGACGTTATTTCATAATTTTGACGTTATAGATTTAGGGCATTGTCGTCGTAGATAAAGTGTATTGTCGTTGTTAATTCATTTGATTTGTCGTCGTAGTTTTAGGGTATTGTCGTCATTTATTCATTATTCTTTCGTCGCAGATTAAGGGTACTGTCGTCATTGATTAAGGGTATTGTCTTCGTAGAATCTAGAATACTGTCCTCGCCCTACATCCTTTCCTAAACTTAAATAAAGTCATTGTGACATGATTTATACGTCACCGACAGCTTGTCTGTCATACCTTTAGAGGAAAGCAGTCAATGATTTGATATAAGTATTGCACATTTTGATGATGGATTACAAGAAATATTTCTATGTGCATCGACTGCAAATTTTAAATTTTGTTCATAAAAAGCAGTTTCTATAATCGTCGTATCGAATGCTTCACACACTTAAAATGAAAGAGATCGTCTGCTTAGTCTTCAATTCGAACCAAACACAACATCGAATATTGCAGCGATTGGTTTAAACGAGAGAAAAAAACGCGTCACATTTCAAACCGGATCCTGCTTTTTTTACAAGCGAGTCGATTTTACGATACAACGGAAATACATGATGCTAAGTGACCGCTGCGCACCGTTTTTTGTCAGCATAGCAACCCTCACGTGATCAATATGCAGCCGACTGCATGTGAAAATGGAGACCGTTTGTCATAGCTCGTCCGCCATTTCTTTTTATTAGATTCGTTGTATCTTATAAAAATGTCTAGAGTTGCAGGCGAAATCAAATTAAAGAAATAATTGTAAATAAATTCGTAAATTACAAGATAAAAGGGGGATTTGCAAATTCATCTTAGGGAAACTTTAAGTTTGTCTCTTTTAGTTGTATGCTTATGAAGTTTCATATTGTAAAAAGTTTACAGTGAGAAACGTGACTAACATCTTTCCTTCCTCATAATTTCTACTAAAACTTCTGGCTTGAGTTTCACCAAAGACGTAGTTTGAAAATATAGCGATAAAATAAGATTATATTTTGGGTATATTCCCCTTTTGTCAAAACAATTTGCATGTTTATGTTAGTATAGCAAAATGTTGTGGATTATGTTGGCGACTGATTCATAACTTTCTTGTGCAATCTACTCTCGAATTAATATTCGTCAATATTACTAGAGAACCCATCCTGTATGTGGTAATGCAAACACGTTAAATGCACTGGTTAAACACACGAAAAGTCATGATATAAGAGAAACATTGTTGAAACCCGCGTTAAATCATCTACAAAACTGCTTAACAATTATAGAGCTGGGACCGACTGCATGCTTATGGTAAAATGGTGGCTGGCCTGTGATCTTACCTGTTTGTTACTTTGTGTAAATTTCCTTACATCAAAAATAAGCAGATATTCAAGGTTTTGGAAAGCAGACGACACAAAAATATACATTTAGAAAAATTACCTAGCATTCTGAGGGTTGAGCATTACCAAAATAACGACATTTGACCAGTCTGTTGCAGACGACTCTGGAAAACAAAGTGGGAAAAGGAGAAATTGCTATCAACGAGCAATTTCTCCCTTTTCCCACAATGTTTTATGCCTTATCAGTAGCTTACTTTTCAATTTCATCACATTTTTAAATGTCGTCCGCAAACTCTTTAAATTTGGGATCATCGAAAATTTGGCGTTTGCTAAAAGGTTAAAACAACTGAAGGCGCGAACCTGTAGAGCCAGACACCCCGGTTTGATATGACGCCCATCGAGTGTCTAACCCAGGGAACCGTGCGATAAATCTGCCCCCCACAATTTATGGGAGAATTGTGACAGTAACCCGTCTTGTAGACGAAGGTGAATTTGTATGTTCTCAATTCTTTTGGGATATTCAATATACGTTTCCACGAGGTGCATGTAAAAAACAGCGTGGAACTCTCGAAAAACAAAGTTAAATGATAGGTTATGTCTTTCCAAAAACAATTCATAATTCATAGACTATATATTTTTCTTTTCTTCAAATTTGTTTGCGAACAAAATTAATTGCTATTCAGGACACATTCTTAAATGATTAGCGATGTAGATTAAACTGACAAATAAAAATCTCTAAAATAAAATAGGAACTGCGGTGAGTAACAAACGTTCATCTGTAACAAATTCCTTTTTTTTTTCTAACAAAAGAAATATATAATGGGTTCAAGAGCCTTCTACCTATAAAAAAAATGTTTATAGAATTCGATAAAATTATGTGTTTATACACCTGCATACGTGAACTTTTGTATTCGAAAGTGAATATACAAATTGACAAATATAAGAATGAATAAATCAATTCAATGAAGATAACTTTTAACACGTTCACAAATACATCGTAAATAATAGAAAAGGATAAAGGCACCAATAGGGTCAATTGATAAATCATGTTGGTTTGACTTCTTTTTTAAAAAATATTTCATAAGTCACCTTTTTACAACATTATCACATTTTCAAACACGATTTCAATGCATTTAAAAAGTCCTCTTGGTTATACAATGTTATCGCATTCAGAAAACAATACTATCGAATACCATTGAGAAAAGGGTTAAAAAGAAACCTAAAATGAAAGAGACCACAAAACCACGTAAATAAAGAAAATACAATTGTCGAATGGGGCGAATATCCGAGACTCGAATCGACTCATTCGGTGAAGTAAGGCCAGACACTCATGCGGAATTTTGCACGTCCCCCTGTCCCCTGCTCACAATCTTGACCTATTTTCACACGCACGGAGATAAAACCAAATATAACTTCATAACTAAATAATGCCTGATTATACCAAAATCGATTGTGCCATTGAACGCTGCTATTTCTAGTGCAATACAGAGATTTTTTATCAACCGATGCATTGTCTTCGGATACAAAGAACTTACAGCCCCCAACTTGCGCTTCAAAAATCATTCAACTAGTAAATGTAAATAAAGCTTAAGTTGCAAGCAGAAAAAGCATTGTCCAATTTAAACGATCCGACTGAAAATTGAAGTGTATACATGCAAACCCCAATCCGCTAGAATATGCACACAACTGCACTCCTCTCGGTGCAACTGCGCAGTTTGTTTGCGTAAATATGCATTGCACAATCCGTTACAACGTTTCTAATCAAAAACCTGTTTTGAGCTGGATTTTCAGCACGGTTTCGATACAGTGTTCGTATTTCAACGGTACTTGGATTTATGTTTGAGTTTTGTTTCGCCTCCCCCGTATGTTATGAGCGGATTAACGTCGGTTTCTGTTTTGTGGATTTTATGTTCAGACTCCCGACCCAGCTGACTGGATAAACAACGGAAAGCGCCAGGGCGGACCTACACTGCCACTGTAATTTGTTTTATATTATAGCATTTTCCGTGCCTCTCAGACTGACTGTATAAGCATAGTTTATCGAAGGATAATCGTTCCGCCACAGCTTATTTTTCCTTTTTTTTTATTTGATGTGTGTATGTATGTCAATCTTTCGCGTAACAACTGCGTAATGATTTGTCTAACCCCCACGTATTATATAAGTATGTATATACAGTATTCAGGTCAGGACAGGAAAGGTTATTCAACGTCTATATACAGCTTATTCGGTTCTCTTTATATTATTGTAAATAGACATGATAAACGTATGTATAAGTATAAGAAATAATAAATACTTCACAAAAAATCGAGAACAAAATTTTAAAAATAAATGAAAAAAGGAGACAATTTAATAAGATTTTAGGCTTGACAGACTCTGTTCGCTGGGACATGTTGCAAAACACATATGTGCAGACATGCCGTGTGAATAAACGTAAAGAGATGTTAATTATAATTACACACAATGACGATCTGCAGACGACGCCAACTGCCAAACATGCAGACGGAAAAAAGCTCTACTACAAGCCTCCGCCTCTATGTTTACTTCTCCTCGTGAATTCGCCGAATATAATCGTAAAGTATGCACGCCTGAATCGAAAAAAAAAAGGTATCTATCAAAGTTTTCAATCCATTTTGAGCTAGCACGATAAGGGCAGACTGCAGACAGATATTTGAAAATCGAGTGTATCACTACTCCGAGCCCAGCGTTTTCATTTGATGACGTCAGCCAAACATAATATGCTATGTCTAGACAATAGGGGCACTGTAGGGGGAACTCGAGAAATAAGCGATAATATTCGAATTTCAGGCCTAAACCGTTGCATTGAACCGCGAATAATTATCATTTATTTCAAACAATGTATAGTTTTGTAATGAACAAGTTCCATATAGGAAATTATATATATCTATATGATGCATTTTACTCACTCTTCGCATTAAACATATTAGACTCATCTAAATTTTCATTAAAAAGTCAGAAAAAAACATGACCACATTAATTTGAATAGAGAAATCTTGCATCAATGAACAGTTAACCTATAAAGTAAGGACGCTAATTCGAAAGTCACATAATGAGTTAGTTGACAGTTATCATGATTTAACCTTTTCCTCCAATTTGGCTTTTTTAACCAGTGGTCTAAATTGACACCAGCAGTATGCAACATTTTTATTTCTTAGAGCCGACACCATTTTGAATTTTCTAACAGTAAGGGAAAATTGCTAACTGATTTAAGAAAGGATAAATAACTTCTTACAGTCACTTTTTCATTCAAAAAAACATATTTTGTGAACATATATAAAACGGAATTTGCATCATATTGAATAAATAAGAAATACTATACAGGTTGAAGTTTGAAGAACAAAAAACAAAAGAAAACGTATCAAGTTATTGTGTTAAAAGGCTATATATGATCCTTTCAATATCATTGTATTTTGTGTAATTTTCAAAGATATACAAATATATTTCTGTTCTAAGAGAAAGTACAATAATTACTTACTCATACAATACAAGTTTTGGTCTTGTTTTAACACGAACAGGCCTTGTTTTTTCATATTGTAAATTTTTATCTCTCAAAAATCATATCAAATCTAACTTGAAGAAGGCTGTTTTGTTTCAATGGATGGTTTACAAACAACTCTTAACTAAGTTTTCTTAAATTTAAAAGACGATATGATTGTCAAGGGCTCATCATTTGAGTAGTTAACCAAAAAATTGTAAACAAGATGCGTTTAATGATGACAAGATTTTTACCGCAAAATTATGAAGGTGAATCTGGCGCACAGCATCTTAAACCCCCAAAACCACATCTATAAGATTATATTTAATAGGCATAACGAATCTAACATAATGCACATTCCGACAGAAAGAATGCTAAAAAATTTGAGACAAAATATGCATGCTTTTCGTGAATTTATTGATATCTTCAATGCTTAGTTAAAATGGTATTTTTGTCTAAACAGTTTGTCGCATGTTTACATGATCGTTCCGCCATTTTAATTTGAATTCAAAACTCTTAATTTCGATAATAGACTATTTCATTCATTATCACATTTTTTAAAATCTAAACTTTTAAGGAATTTCTTTGAGGAAATTGTTTTCATACCTTTCTGTGAAACAACTGTTATGTGATATTTTCTCCTCTTTTGCTACCGATATACATGCAATGTCTGTAACTTTCGCTACGACACGCTAAAACTTTTATAAACAGAAAACACTGAAACGATCCTTGCGATAATTAAATAATTAAGTTCAAGTTCAAAAGTTTATAAGCGTAACTTATACAAGTTGTTGCTTACATATAAACATATCATTATGACAAATTAAGATGTACCACACAGAAATCGAAAAAAAAAAAAAACAGTTATTTACTCTGGAAAAATTATGATAAGTTGTTTTTAGTTTTATAAAGAAGACGGACATTCTGCTTAAGTAAAGTTCAACAAGGATAATAACAACAAAGGTAACACTGGATTTTATACTCTTGGGATAATTATTGGGTTTTGTCTTGAAAACTAAATTTAAAGAGAGTTTTTATGGGTATCAAAAATACTGACCAATTAACAATATAAAAAAGTGTCTTGCTGCTGTAAGAATTTAGATCCGGAAAAGAATAAATCTACGTTTTCAGACAACACATATTTTACTATAATTTTTTTTTTACAAAATGGGTTTATAAACTTAAAAATAAAATCTATGTATTACTGTTTTGCCCTATTAATTTTATTTATTGGTTTCTTTTTCTTTCTTTAAAAAAAAAAAGACTCGACTCTTTGTTAAAAAAATGTTTTAATGGTATCGTAAATAAGAATTATTTCCATTTTAAGAACACTATGATTTCAACACTGATTTTCAATACATATTAAAGTGGATCTATGAAAAAGAGATTTTTTCAATAAAAATTGTAATAGTGTCCTGGAGGAAATTACACAGATATGCTTAATGTCGCAAAAGAAATGTTCACATGCTTATGTAGAACAATACATAGTATATTCGATGTTTGTTTCAACAAAGATCAATGCAATTACAATTTCACCGTTTATTAAAATATTATACCGATGCTATCATAAATTTACGCAGTATATAAATTTTTGCATGAATATTTCTAAGAAGCTGTATTACTATTTTGTACATTGACTATACGGGGTTAATCATACAATAAGTGTCATTTATTTCAAATGGTGTGTTTGTTCAAATGAATAAAAGATGCTTCGAATTGACACAGAACGTTTTTCAATCGGTTAGAAAGTTTGCAATCGGATGCGTTACTCACGGAAATGCTTTTAATGTATTGGACAAACTAATTGAATGTCCGCATAAATGGTGACCCGATGGAAACTTAGATGAAATAATTACCAAAAGAAAACTCAAAAATTATCTAAAATCAAAGACAATGTATGAATTGCTTCGAATTCGCGTTACATCATCGGCTGATAAAAGCATGTGAATCTTATAAAGTACTGCCTTTGCGTCGAAAGACATTGAATATGCTAAAGATAATGGTTGAGAATATTATTTAAGGGACGTATTTGATATATATTTACTGTTTGATTTAGTAAAATAATTAAGATAAGCAAAATTTGCATTATACAATCAATAACGAGGTCTTTTAATCATGATGCAATAATGACGTGTATGAGTTAAAGTATGTTGTAATGTACCTTACGATGAGCAAATACTTCGAAATGTTTTTAGTACTAATTGTTTTGAGGAGAATTAAAAAGGTAATCACCGCAAAATATATTCAATAAACACTTTGGTGTAATTCTGTATTTAAATGACGCGCACAAGCTGTTTTGCAGTTTTGTGTTATTTTGTGAAAAAAAATGAAATTCAAGTACTTATTGTTATGATGTACATAGTTTTTCAAACATAAAATCACATTTCTTTCCTGTTAAATTTACATCGTTTTCTCTTTCTTCTTTTGATTTCGAACCATAAACCGGTTTTATTCTCCAAAAGATACCAGTTTAATTTAGGAAATGTGAATCTGTATTCGTTGAGAAAATAAAACCCATTCAAGGAGATGGAAAATAATAATTTTAATGTAAATCGTCAATTGATTAAATGTTTTCTGTAGAATGATAGCTCTATTAAAAAAAACCATTCTTACCTGAGTGCATACGTTTGTCATAAACAATAGTTTGTGTTATATTAAATTGCAAAAATCATTACAGAATTAATTTGACAGTTCTTATATGGAAATATGTAAGTAATGTATCTTTATGAAATATTTTACGAAGGTAGGATCAGTCTTAACATTCAATGTATTGTATTTATAGTCTCGTTTCTTTAATAACAGCATGATGTTCGCAAAATCTTATGTTTAACATATCAAAGTATTACCTGTCAATCATTTCATGGAACAATCCGTAATTATATAAAAAGACACCACTTGATAATTGCACTTCTTTGTTTTAAGCTGTGTATTCGTGAGAAATGTACAAGGCTCTTACGGTGATACTGCATGAATTTCCTTAATGCTTTATCAGAAACAATACTTTCTTGGATAACAAATACCTTTAAAGGGAGTCCGTCTAGAATTTATTTTATATTTTTAGTTTTTTCAAAAGTCATATGAAGTTTGAGACAATTAAGGTATGGTTTCCTTGGTAGTTGGTCAATTTTTTCTTACGCTATAAGGGCAAAGCGACTGACGAATTGAGGAAAAATGCTTAGCGCCTAAATTAATTTTGAAAGAGAAAAGAATCTCCTAATTGTTCTGTAGATCAAACATATGTATTTATATATATACTCTTTATTATGTATATTTCATTCAAGTTACATGATTTACCGAGAGTTCTTTTGCTAAAGATCTCTTTGCATGTAAATATTGGGTTATCTAATTAGAAATAAAATGAGCATTTGCTATTAATAGTTGGTATTATATTAGGCGATACTGAATTTGAATATTGGTAAAAAAATTCAGCATCTTATGTAGCGATAATTATTCAAAGAAACATAAGTTTTATACAAGATGTCAAAATAAAAGAAATAGTGTGTAATATTTATTCTTCACGTGATCAATCTCGAAGATTATAATCAAAACATCATTTCCTGGTCAGGATGAACAGACTTTGAATTACAAAGAACATTTAATTTGCTCGCGAATTTTTAATTCTTTACCCGAATGAAATAGAAATACCTTGATTCATGTTTATTGATTTCAAACCAATATTTTTCTTTTAAAACATATTTTGATGTCCGAGACCGATTAAAAACCACCTGAACAAGGTACCATATTTCATTAAAGAAACTTGACCCAAGAGGTTTTTCCTCTCCAGACATGGTTTTCAAGTTTGTCCCGTACATAACAAACCACCTGTCACTTCGATTGCATTGTTATGCACGTAGACCAGTCATGAAATGAACGTCCCAAGGTACCGTTTTACTAAACAGTTTATGCTTGAAATTTGCGTCAGTTCAAAACAGAATTCCTTCTTGTTTCAATGTTGGGCTAAGTAATATTGCAAAGTAACCACATCATTCGAAACATATTTACAAGGCATCAAATGATGTGTCACATTGCAGTATTGTGTTTTCATTTAAGATTCTCTCCATGTTATACAGTTTTGACCTACACAAATATTTCCTTTACAGTGTACTTTAGTAAAACGGTACCCAGGTCTCTAGAACTGTACAAATTGCACTTTTGAGGAGAAATGGTTTTAATCCTGTCCATATTTTCCCCTAGAAAAAAAACTTAGTAGAAGTTAATTATTATCAAGAGACAAGTGTCTCTTTACTAGAACAAAGAAACATACCTATTTTACAGTGGAATATTTTCAATAACCTTCACAAGCATTATGATAACTGTGAAAGAGTATTAATTATCCAATTTCGATTAAATCATTGCGTATGAAGATACATATTTTCAGCAGTATCTGAATAAGAATAAACCAAGTATATGGGTGTTTAATGACTTGAATGATATATATTAACAAATTGTAATGTTTAGGAACATATACATAAACGGTTCATATTATCATTGTATTTACGTTTTTGAGGAGCTAATTAAGTTCAGTTTCTCGATTACATATCTATTTAGAATAACCAGTAAACGCTTATGCTTAAAAATTTTATTCAGTTTTTGGATTGACAGACATATTTTGTTGTGTATATTTTGTTGTGTATATAATAAATATAATAAATAATATATATATATATATATATATATATATATATGTTTCCCTATCCGCTAAGGGATCTATTAATGAGTACAATGCTTATTTCACAACTTACTCCGCAATACAGAATGAAGACAGAAATGGGTATGAACAAAATACATAATTATTTTTTATCAATTATTCAATTTTTGTTTACCTTTTTGTAATGATGGTATGTAAATATGTAAGCAACAACAAAATATATGACAATATATATATATGTATTACTAAATCATTTGAAATTAATCTAGTAAAATATACAGGTATTGTACCTGACATACTGATACATCTAATTAATTGTGTATATTCCTACGATTATATAAGACAGTCGACAGTCGGAAATAAGTCATTTCCACTCAGAAAGCTGGTGAATGTCCGATGTTGCTTGGTATGACTATCTCGCTTGTTATAAGATCAAAGAAGCATTGGCTGACGGGAATAAGTGCATTTGACTTTTTTCCCTGATTTACGACAATGCTTACGACACAAGTTAGATAAAACTATGATTACGAAATCATAGAAAAAAACGCAGTAGCTTTCCCACATATTGTGGTGTTCTTGTAACAATGGATATCACATAATCAGGGAATTTACATGGGTGTGCCGAAGACGGGAAAATATGACCATTGTTGGAACTTGGAAAAGGATAAAATTGTTCCTGTGTGTTTTTTTTTTAAAAAAAAAAGATTCCGTCACATAATTGAAAGAAATCCTTCGTTTTAATAAGAATCCCGACCGATATTCTCAAATTTCGTTTCACTAGTAGATTCGTGATACTTTCCAATTGCTTTAAGTGATCGAAACCAATGACAGAATAATCTTAAAATATGCCTGATTTTTTTTATGTGAAAAAAAGGAATATGTTAATTATGTTTAAGTAATCTGCTGGTGTAAGCAAAATAGATATTTTGAAATTAATTGCATAAAAACGCGACTTTCATTTGTCAAACAGTTACGCTTACCAATATTCAAATAAAACATTTCTTATACATTGCATTTTTCCTCATTCAAAACTGAATTAAAGATAAAGGCAATTATTGTACAACATCATTTAAAGTAGTGTTTTGTATCATTTGGTTTTTAAATCATTGAATATTGGAATTATTTGATAATTATATATGAAAAGATTGGTAAATATTATGGTATATGATCGCTGTTGGACTTATTTGAACGCCACATAAGCAAGGTTGATTTATTTTACGCGATGTACAGTTGTCGTTCGTAACTTTGCTGTGTTCATCCACGAATTTCTGGTGTTATAGTCAATTAATTAATAAACTTATGTTCATTTACCCCTTAGAAAGTTCTTAGTTACGTTCAAAAACGTCATTTAATTCTAGTCTCACTTCATATATATGTGTTTTAACATCCATGAACAGATATACAAATCACAAATTACATCAAGTATGATTGATCAAAAATATATTTCTAGAATTTTTATGACAAATAGATGTTTCTCCAAGTATAAGAGTTTATTTTTTACTTTTATTCAAAATGCTGTTAACTTTTGTCTGATTCAGAAGTATTGGATTAACCTTTATCATAGAACTACGTAAATGATGAAATAAATGTAAAGCCAGAACTGTTTTTATTCTTAATGCTTTATTAACTCTATTTAACTCAGAACCCTTGGTGAATACATTGTTTGTTTTGTACTGATATTATAGTTTTATCTTCATTCTGTTCGAATTGCATTTTCACGCATTGTGTCTCACGTAGAGTATTACAATTGAAAATACATGTTACCTATTCGTAGAATATTTGATTATAAGAAGAAAGTCTCATATTCTTTTAACAAACTTTCGAAAGGTTTACATTGAATTTACGTAGACATGAATATGTCTATGGCGATCACATTTGATTTTAAGACTCTCCGACTATATTTTGTTTCACAAATATCGCAACTTAATCATCATGTGGTTTTGTTATTACCTTTATAAGCATCACATTGGTACAAACATTCACTTGGCTTGTGGTTTAAATAAAAAAAAACATATGGATTTATTTATGTATACTTTGAAGCACATGTCACAGTTGAAAAATATTAAACAATTCATATTTACTTTGTCAGGAAATGTATAAACACTTATGAAATCAATTACTTTAAACATTTGACATATACTTTGGATTTTTGTTAATGCTTTGTTATTTGACATTAAATTTAACATTAAAGTTGAACTTTTAAAGTGTGATATTGTTTTTGTATTACATTATCTGACACGACAATAATCGAAAGGAAGCAAATAAATAGATATAGTAATTATAAATTTATTCGAAGCGAATTGTGCGATGACTAAGCTGTCTTGCTTAGATTCTTTTGATATTTTACAATTTAATAATATATCTGTATTTTCGAAGGTCATCGATGGGTGTCTGGGGAACAAACAAAAAAACGAATAAAAAAGAATTAAACTTAAATTGAATTATTGTAAATGAAGTGTCTTTCATTTTCAGATTGAAAACGAAGGACCCTTCTTATGGGATAATTAAATTCAAATTATATTTATGCTGAGTCTACATATGTCTATAACAAACGTGTCAACAATTCTGATGCCGGAAAATCATAGTGAGGTCAAAACTAAACTTCAAAAGAAATGTTCTAGTAAGACTTATTTTCATATTCTTACAATAAAACTGACTCCACTGCATTGTAATGTTAGAAATTAATAATAGATTTGCGTGTACATGTATATGAATCATATGAAGTATATTTCCTGATAAAAAAATACACATACAATAAAAGTTGTTTGGAATTATTAACAGTGTTATGAAGGCACACGAAGATATTTTCAGTTGGACAAAAGTCAAATGTTTCGAACGAGCGGGCATTATTTAAGTAACGTTGCTTTCTTCCCATTAAGTAAACATGTATGATGTATCATAGTTTATAAATGTCATCAGATAAATTGTTTTAATTGAAATATGAACCTTTTCAAAGTACACACAAATGTACTTTCTTATTATTACAAATTGAAAAGGTTAAACCGTTTGTAGACTAGATTTCTAATTTGAATTTGTATTTTTGAAAACTGGTATTGCAGAAAATTCTTGACTGGAAAAATGCAAATAGTTTTATGTGTATTCAGACACGAAATGGACGTAAAAAGAAATTAAAATGGTATGGTAAAATATTTAAAGATTAAATACCATCCACTTAAAATACATAAACGTTGTTAGACATATCAAATAGTTGATTCATCATAATAATGTATTTGTTCATGTATCTCAACAAACTCAACAGGCATTTGGGTAACATAAATAGTGAGAATTTCTCCATGAAAACAAAGCTATAGCATAGTTCCTTAAAAATTCTGTTCTGTTCTATAATGATATTGTTTTTATGACAAAATTAGAATACGTGAGGATTTCACCAGTAAAATAACCTTGCTATAGACTAAACCCATAGTTCATTACACTGTAGTTTTGCTCCTTATGTAAAAATGCTTACAAATAATATTTCAAGACATTTGTTGTATTTTATGCAAAACAGTTTTTGCAATTAATACAACCAGTCCTTGTTTTATTGGTAACCCAATCCGTTTGATCAGATAAATGTCAGACGATGTACGACAATATATGACTGTATACCGACAAAACATACATACTATAAAAATCATCAGTTTACAGCCTGTCTGGTGAGAAATTCTTGATATAACAGCGCTATAGTGTCATTTTGCATTGCAAACTCAGTATGTCATGTCTTCTTGTCTTTTAAGCATTTCAAACTTAAAATGTTATTTCAACTCAACTCATATATATATGTTATCAAATCAGTATGCCATTTCTACCCGTCTTATTGTCTTATATGCACTGCCATCTCATAATGTCATTTCTATTTGTCTTATATGCACTGCCATCTCATAATGTCATTTCTATTTGTCTTATATGCACTGCCATCTCATAATGTCATTTCTATTTGTCTTATATGCATTGCAAACTCATACTGTCATTTCGTAACGCCTTTTATGAATTGCAAAATCATAGCGTCATTTCTCCTCTTCTTATATGGATTGCAAACTCAAAATGCCATTTCTTCTCGTCTTATATACATTGCCAATTCATTATGTAATTTCCACTCTTCTTATAAACAGTACTTATATTCTTATTTACATTGCAATATACATTATCAACTCATTATGTAATTTCTATTTGACTAATATGCATTTCAAACTCATAAAGGAATTTCTTCTCGTCTTATATGCATTGCAAACTCAAAATGCCATTTATTTTCGTCTCATTTAAATTGCTAACTCATAATGTCATTTCCACTCTTGCTGTATACAGAACTTATATTCTTATTTACTTTGCGCAATGTACATTGCCAACTCATAAGCTTATTTCTACTCGTCTCATATACATTGTCACCATATTATGTCTTATTTTTCTACTCATTATGTCGTCAATACTTGTCTTATGAAAATTGCTAAACATAAATGTCATTTCTACTTGTTCTATATGCATTGCTTACTTACAATCTCATTTTCTCGCCGTTTACACGTATTACATTGCTATGTAACTGTCATTTTACTCGCCATACATGAATTGGAAACTGATGATGCAATTGTTACTCGTCTTATAAACGTATCAAACTCATCATACAATTTCTAACCGTCTTATATGCAGCGCTAACACACACTTTATTTTTAGTCACTTTATAGATATTGTCAACTCATAGTCTTTATATCACGTATTCTAGCTTAATATGCATTGCTACATGTAAATGTCATTCACATTTTATACATTGTCAATTAATAATGTCATTAGCACTATATTAATACTTATATGCCTTGCTAAATCATTATGTCAGTTGAAATTGTCTTCTATATGCAACGCTAACTCATGATATATTCTTAGTCGTCTCCTTCATGTATACATTGTCACCTAATAATGTGATTTCTACTCGTTGCATAGGCGTTGCTAATTGAATAAGCCATTTTACACACCTTATATGCATGGACCAATGATGTCTTTTTACTTCAATATAGAACACCTGCGTAAGGTTAATTCGAAATTTGAAAGAAAAATAATAGATTGCACATAAAAAGCATTTTCATTTTTGTGACAGAATAGCTTTTCCATCAAAAATTGAAAACGGATTCATTTTATTCACGATTAAAGTTGTTGTCTGACATTCTTCTCCGTTTGAACAAGACAAACAATCCAACATGATGGAAAGGATAAAGGATATATGCTTACACACAAACTTGACTTATGGTTTATGGCAAATAAGATTGTTTTGTGTCGCATTGGAATATAAATATACAAAACTAACTAGACAATCAAATATTTTTTTAAAAAAAGAATGCGATATAATATAATATAATGCTGTTTCCCTTTAAATTGGAAAGTAGCCTTTGTATGCCAATTTTGGGAAAATTGTATCGATGAAATTGCTTAATTAGAAAACTAAAAGGCTAGTGTGACTTTCATTTTTTGGGAAATCCGCATGATGTTAAAGACATGTTCAATTGGGAAGGTGCCTTTAAATGGCCCCTGTTATATAACGTGTAAAATCCAAGAATATAGATCAGTGACATATCCATTATGTCTTTTGTGCCATAAGTCCTTTCCATGAGCAGGAAAATCTCTAATGGATCTGCAATATCTATAATCCGAACGATCTAGACGTAGATGCGGGTGTTATAAGGTTTCCCTATAGAAAAAGAAAATAGCACACATCGGTGTATCATTTTATCTTTATGCCTTTTTATAAATGGAATTGTAAGGAGAATCGAGGGTTGAATGCTGAACTTTGATATGTCCGCCATGTTTATTAACCCTTAGAACGCTGGGTAATCGTTTGGACACATAAAAATCTTATATATCTGCTTACTTCTGATGAGGAAAGATACTCAGAGTAGCAAATAAGATAGATTACAGACCAGCCGCCAATTTACTTGACGGATGGCCTGGATCTAACCTGTTTGCATGAACATGAAATCGGTTCCAGCACAATAAATGTCATGGACTTGCTTAAGTCTTGCATTGAATCATTGACATGTTTATGAACTCATGTCTTTTGTTATTATACCATTAACACCGTGTGAACAATAGATTTAGAATGAATATACGAATTGATTATTGAGATGTTCTGTAGAGTCTAGGAAATGACTTAGTCTCGCTGTTTGATTAATTGATATATGCTTACAAAATATTTTGACTTGCGATAATTTTCTCATCCTAAATAAAATATTTTAAGCTTGGAATAATTTGCACACGTCCATATATCTTAATGTCCAGACTATTATAGAATATGATAGTGAATTATTCCTTCAGGTGTATAGAGCGCATTCTGGTCACTTGGAGGGAAATGCTTTACAAAAAGACATAACCCCAAAACAATGGACGAAGTTCTCCTTTTCCCTTTTTTTCATCAATACAAACGGTTCACTCCGAAGCATAATTGTACTCCTTTATGTATACTTTGTATGGGCTCATACAGTAATCGCATAAAACCTTTCAGAATAAGGGAGAAATTGTTCATGACGAGCGATCTCTTCGTGTGTCATGGTTTATTCGCAATGTTAAAACTGAAGCCATTTGCTGTCTTTATCAATCCATATTTAACTTACGTTTGAATTCGGGTAAACCTCAAAGCCCATAAAATGTGATAAAGCGTTGGATCCAGTGGTATCATAAGCTCATGATTACGTACAATTCGGTATTACAACAAAATTTGAGCATATTATTAGAGTCATGACTTGATGTGAAAGTTTCTTTTAATCTCATCAACAAAACGGAACGAACTTTAAGCAGTTATTTGGCTTACTGTATTTACCAATATAAATTTGTTTATCAATTTATCTGTCGGCGTTTATCTAAACTTGATTGTTTATCTTAGATTGAAGAAGCGTAATTATATAAGTTAGACTTATTAGTTTGACTTAAAGAAACCAAACAACAACTTGGCTTCAGTAATTCTTATTTAAACATTTATTTTAAAGGACGATTAACTGCAAAGTTCTTTTATAGAAACTATAGTGATCGACATTTCTAGACATATCTTTATAGAATATGGTACGACTAACTAATTTATTCTTGTTATCAAAGTTGAGTGATGCAAATGAGCTACATGTGAGTCTAACCATTGTATCTTGATTTATTTGGACCTAAATTGGTCTTGTAAGGTTATTGACAAATAAATAAATGTCTATCACATACTATATCCATATTCATCATTAACATGTATAATCTCTAAATATACACACAACATCAAACGCAACTGGGTGTTGTACTTTATGTGCATGTCTCCTTTAAGCGATTAGCATATCAACAGATGCATTTTGTCAGATTGGTGTCAATGAATTATACCGTATTCAACCTATTAATCATTTAACTATTCAATAACATGAAAGGAAGTCTACAATGAGACGCAATGAAAAAGACCTATTTTCGTCCGTCAAGTTCCATAGATTTTGAGACTCAATCATTGAATCGAAATGGTGGTACTTCAGCGGAACATATCATTTAAGCCCATAACGCAAATTCCCATATATTTGATATAATTTTTTGATAAAGTAAATGTGACATTTTCATAAACCATATCTATAAGAGATGCTGTCAAACAAAATCCCATGTAATTCGTTTAAGTGAAAAGAATGCAAATATTTTGATAGGTAGCGATTAACAAAACAGATACGAATATGTTCATTGGCATCGATCGTCAAAAGAGATACAATATATGCTTTATTGGCAACAATTAACGAGGGATGTGAATATCTTTTGATGACAGCAATCAAATGAAGATAATAACCTTTTTATTGGCAGCAATCAATTATGGAGAAATAGTAAGCTTTTATTGGCAGGATAACTGAGAGAGACATAACTTTTATCTACACCAATCAATGCAAGGGATACAAACATCCTTTATTGGCAGCGATCAAATGAAGATGATAACCTTTTTATTGGCAGCAATCAATTATGGAGAAACAGTAAGCTTTTATTGGCAGGATAACTGAGAAAGACATAACTTTTATCTACAACAATAAATGCAAGGGATACAAATATCCTTTATTGGCAGCTATCAATTAGAGATACGAGTATCCTTTAGTAGCAACAGTCAAGCGGTAAAATACGAATATCATTTATTGGCAACTGTATATGGAGAGATACCAATATACACTTTGGGCAGCAATCGATGAAAGAGATATAAATAATCGACCTAAATTGTTTACTGCACGCCTTGAAATTCGTACACATACATACAAATATAACGGGCAAGAACTTAACTCCATAGAATTTCAATGTGATGCATGTACTTTGACGAAGAGATAAATGTCTCACGAATTGAAAATTATCAATAGATTTAAACGCTGTTACTGAATATTATTTCACTTTAAACATATGCTTGGCAAGCCTGCCCCAATTTTGGACAGTCACAAAATCTCATATGGAGAAAATGACTAAAGCGCACCACCATTATGCTAATGATTCTGCTCATGAATGAAAACCAAGGAATATTAATTGTGTTTGTTCTTATAATTAATAGGAATAAGAGAGATAGAGAGCATCGTTAACTCTATTTTAAGACCAATGTCATGACTAAAGGATGTGCTGTTTACAGACAAATTCTCGTTTAGGTTTTAAACCAAACAACAAAACCTTGATCGAAGAATATTACGCTTATGATATCGTACCGAACCTACCATTTTTTACCACCTTTATGGCTATAAAACAACAATTCTTTTTCGCCAATAAGATAATTCTGACTTGACTTGGAACGAGTAACTCTTGATTGTTTTAGTGACTTAGTTACCCCAAGTGTCATTGAAGAAAGTGATACTTTTTAAAGTATGATCAAAACAGAAAGATATTACTCTGGTCCAATTATTAACAGTATCTTCCCTAATTCTCATTGAAACCTGGTATGCAGCATAGATATTTGCTTTTAAAAATGAATGTTTGGTTTTATGATCAAGCATGTCACAATAATTAACAACTCCAGTAATTTATTGTTATAATCACTGTAATAGTAAATACATGTTTAAACTCGAATGCACCAACTATTCAAAAAAGCTCAATTCGTGGTTTCTTTTTTCGAAGCTCATTTGTTGGAAAGAAATATAAAAAGAACTGTCTCGAATGAAAATAACCCATTCAATTGTGGTCAGCTTGAAAGCTAAGTTTAAGTCAATAGGTGGATATTGATGTGTTTCCAAATAGAAAAGCAAACCGAGTGGTTGCACATGATAAACAATTAAACACTGCACACCGATGCATTTTGTGAGATGACATGTACACACCACCTGTTAGTTGTAATCTTTTATTTAGTATGTCTCTGCTCATGCGCTTTGAACATAAACCATCTTGTCAATTATAAAAGTTTGGAAGTCATATGCCACAAATCATCTAAAAGTATTCAAAATTAAGGACATCAATCTATGATGCCTCATTGCACATGCGACGATCATTATGTGCATACATCGTGCGACAAAAACCGCACTAAACTAGTGTGCCATTCAACCTGACAAACATACAAGCCAATAACATAGGTGTAACTGACAGCCAATGTCATCTTGTGCATGTGTAAATGCAGGTTAGGTGTTCAAGAGCATTCAATGTTTGCTTCTGAATTGAATAGTAAACAGTGTCACAGACTTAATCAGAATGAAAAAAACGCGCGCCATGTTATTGCTGCCAAGGATTGTGAGACATAGTACCATCCGTATAAATCCGGTTTGCATTGTCTATCTTGTACGAAGTCATGCCATTTATGTATATTCGCAGCCGTAAACAAAGTTTCATTTCGACCGTCAATGGCAAATGAACACTCTCCAGTTCTCACTATGGCTCGGTATCGGTATATATGAGTGTTACTTAGATATTGGCGCTCAAAACACCAAAATTGACCCCTGCTTTTTCAAGCTTGCACCGTGGCTTTAAACATTTGAAAACAATCAGACATCAAAGAACCAGCAATGCTCGTGTCCAGTGAGTGTTTTGGTCACAGAGCCTTATGTGACTCTTTTGATTTATAAGAATCCGCCTAATTTTTATTGGAGAAAGACCCGCTACTTATTAGCTTATAGGGACTGGTCAAGCAGAGAAGAGTCATTGACGCATGATCGGCATTCCGTAAGTCAGGCGAGAGAATAGCACTCGTGAAAATCCGAATACCGTCCCCGGGATTGGAACCCACGCGGAAAAGGGACATTAGATTTCAAGTTCTTTACTCACCACTTGGCTACTGAGGCCCTAAGTAGTGAATTTAAAGCTTTTTTAAACATGAGCAAGTAGAATTAAATACACTCATGATTCTATATTCTATATTTATATCTGCACACGATAGAGTGAATAGGAAAAGAAAATGGATTCCATTTTTACAAGGATTGAGATTGTAAATAAAAAAAGTCAAAAGGGCAAATCCTACTTTTTATGAGGAACAATATCGTTTGAACTTCGGTTGGAGTTGCATGATCGAGTAATGTTTATTTCTCCAAACGAAGAATCAAAAATACTTTTACAGCAGAATTGTGAAAGTTAACTCCCAACAAATTGATAGTAAAGGGTAAAACCATCCTGGCTAAGAAGAAGGCATTTCTGACGATAAACCATCAATGTACATACATAATGGATATACATTCAGGCAACAAATTTGCGGCACGTTGCTTTGTAGCCAAAACACCGTTTCTTAAGATTGATTGATGGCGTCGTCTTAATTCCTTTTGGACGTGCACGTTTGTGTTAATTGACTGTCATGGAAGACTTTTTCCTCTTTGCACAACTCCTCCCAATAGCAACACGAAAAACAGGGATCAGGACAAGCATTTAGAAAGTCGTTTCTAAAGAGCCAACGCATTGTAGGCGGATACATGTAATGGATCGCCGCTTAAAATTCGTTCCCGTTTTGCCGAAATATGGAACACATGTATATAACGGTTCGATCAAAGTTTAATATTCGAATGGTTCAAAACGTATCCAAAAGCAGCCCATAAATTTCAACCGGATGTTTACGCTGATATATCGGTAAATTTTGATGATGGTGTAATTTTTTTTTCATTTTGTTTTGTCCAAGAACAACGCTGTGTGGGCTTACCCTTTCTACTATAACGTCATATACATGCAGCTGAAGACCATACACAACATTTTGACATCAGGAGATATTCCTTATACATATAATTCCTACATTTACCAAACCGGTTTCTTATTCCGCTATTCTTTATCCTCTGTTGTTGCTTGAAGTTTTGAAAAAGCCACAAACCTTAATGTGAAGGAATTATTCAAGGTGATGTACCGTTTCCCTTCATGATTATGACAGTTTTGAAACGATGCACTGAATTAAACCCATGTTGTCAAAGGTTGTATAGTCTACAGATTCGTTTTGAGAAATATGAATGGTCCGACAAAAATTGTATTAATGAATCTCGACACAAAACACTACCCTGTATTAACCCTCGAAAGCTCCTTTATTGTATTTTGGGCAAACCTTAATGTATTAGATGAAAACATACGGTTCCAGAATACTCTATACATGTATACACTTTTTATGTGTGTGTCGCACAATGCTTTCTATTTTGATTTCCGTTTTATAAACCTTCACATACATTTACAAGTCAACCTTTCTCTAATGTTGATGCTTTCTTAAGCAAGTTCTTACACCTTTCACTAGTCGCTCTTAACTCTGCTTGTCGTTTTCATAACTAATCGTAATAACAATTGAAGTTTTGTGAAAAGTTCGTAGATTATCACGGTATACACTGGATTCGATCAGACAAGACTAGAACCCTGTGTTTGGTGTTCTCTCCCGTGGCAATTGTTCTTTAATTTTAGCCAAACTCTTTAGTTCTAGCATAGAATTGGTTACCATTTAACTCATTCGAACAATGTGCAAACAGAACAAAAAAAATGTTTGGTTAGGACCAATGATTATTTTTTATTGATAACTTTGAACTGAACATTTGGTAAGCTGAATTTCAATGTTATATTTATAAATCAATTAGTCAAAATGTCGTGGAGACCAATTTTATATAGATTTTCACAGACTTGTAAACGTTTTAAATTGGTTTTAAGCGAAGATGGTGCTTGCTTTCGAACCCGAACCCGATACCTACGCTTACAATGCACACGGTGCATTTTTCATGTTTATTTCAATTATTGAGATCAGTTGTAGGTCAAAGCCACCTTGTCAGTTTTTGTCTGCTTCATATTTTCCCCGTGTTTGGTATATCTCAAGTATGACGATTTAATAAACATTAAACTCATTTGTTGAAAAGGTAAATATTCAATTTATTGGTCTAAATAAGGAATTTTTATTTAGAATTTGTGAAAAGTCGCATGTCTTATGGCAGATTGTTAACTTAGTTTGACTTCTTCAAACACTAAAAACCTTAAATCAAGAGTAACCCAAGTCTTATAATAAGACACAAACCATGCTTCAATCTTGGCACATTATTTTTTGTGCTCATTGCCACATTCGCATTCATGAAAACATATATTCTATTGACAGTAATACAAACATGCTTTAATATCGCCATGTTATTTTGTGTACTCATTTCAACTATTGCATTCGAGAAAACTACCATTTAATCATTTGTGGAAAAAAATAAGGATACCTGCGTTTTATTGTTGTATCCCTTCCACATATAAACTGATAGAATATATTTGATAAGTCAGCAGAGAACTAAGTTTCACCAGTAGTTATAAAGATATTTGTCGTATCTATGAAATCTTTCCTGCACTTGTACAAAATATGTCGTAACTAAAAGATATTTATATGTACATTTACATCCGCTTTAAACGATACCTATTTTTAGACTACATTAAAAAAATATATTTAGATAAAACCCAAGATCATTAATACGACTACTTTTAATTGATTTATTTATTGAATTTTTTAAGCAACATGGGGATTAATCCTTAACCCTTTCCCAAACAACACATTTTCGACTGTTCAAAATGTGATTAAATTGGAAAATAATATTCTGATAGGGCAGAACACATTGTGGGAAAAGGAGAAATTGCTCGTTACGAACAATTTCTCCTTTTCCCACAATGTTTTCCCAGAGTCGTCTGCAACAAACTGGTCAAATGTCGTTATTGTATGGTAATGGGTTAAGAAAGTGGTGCAAAGAAGTATAGTATGCATGTATGATAGATAGCGCTTTTTCCAAGAACTAACAATGGTCGTTCTTAGACGATTTTGTGTGATTTTATTCGAATTAGTTTCGTATGAACCGTAGAATTGAAATCAGTTTACCTAGGCATGGTTCTCATAAGTTGTTACGAATCCATGAAAAGGAAGAATGCAATATTTAGTTGAAACTTACATTATCCGTTCGAAATGATTCGTGTTTCTTTGTGGAGTAGGTTGAATTGGTTTCGCATCTTTCAACTACGGTAACACGCGCAAAATGTCCTCTGTAAATGACAATCAGTTGCTCGACCCTAACTCAACAAGATAACCAAGAAGCAATGTAAAGAATCTTCCAAAGGCAGACACCGATAGAGATATATCAACTTGATGTTTTTTTATTTAACGAAAATGTGCAAAAGAAGAGCTACAAGTTCGAATAAATATTTTCGGAAATCGACACATCCTATGGCTTGCATTGTTCGGTGAACGGTTAAAGGGAGTGAACTCTGCCTGAAGAAAACGGCCTGTGTCGTCAAGCGCGAACAGCTAGTTTAACCCATTACCAAACAATCAGACATTTGGCAGGTTTGTTGCAGACGACTTTTGAAAACACTGTGGGAAAAAGAGAAATTGCTCGTGATGAGCAATTTCTCATTTTTCCCAAATGTTTTCTGCCCTATCAGGAGATTATTTTTCAATTTTATCAAATTTTGAAATGTCGTCTGCAAACTCTTTCAATTTTGGACAGTCGAAAAGGAGTATGGTAAAGGGTTAAAAAGGAAAAAGGGCTATGCAAAAACCACTTATGGGCATTTGTGTCTAGCCCAAAACGAAAGGTTTCAGCAGATGATAATCATCAATCATAAACATCTTTTAGATTGCAAGTAAAGACCATCGTTACGAAATGAGAAATTTATCGTAAAGTGAATTTGTTTTTTTCCATTACATTACAGAAGACCCATTATCACAAAGTGGAAATTTCTCGGAGTTTATAATATTTCTTGTAATTTTTTGTTGTTTAATTTTCTTTTTTTTTTAACAGAGGGTCCATTTGTTCTCTAGTATATATGTTTTGAAATGGGGTTTAATTGACTTAAGGGTTCAGAGGCAATATCTAATGGCTGAATTCATAATTGTATTATCGTTTTGATATAGAATAAAAGTGGAAATCGTATTCGTCGATGGCTTATTATATTTATATTTAGTTTTGCAATGATTTATCCGTAAATGTCTTTCAAAGCCACTTTGCCGCCCTGAAAATTTATATGTAATAAGCAATTCAACGCTTTGTCAGAACAGATTTCACCTGATGTTTATATAGATTTAATTAAATCCGTGATAGTATTTTTGTCGTCTGCTACTTCTTTCATTTTGAAAAAGTAACAAAAAAACGAGTAAAAAAGCCAAACGACAGGACCTTGCACAACGTACAACACATACTTGTACAACGCTTCCTTCTGGTTAATTGACATGAAGAAACCATAAGCTGGTAGCTTCTAAACTAAAACATTATGACTTTAAAGTAGTAGAAGAATAAAGTGGGTTAGATAGTTGCCAAAAACATAATTTTTCTGATAGCTGCTGCTATTGATGTTTTAAAGTATTTTTTTTAGAGATAAGGAAATCCTGATATTGGCAATTTTCAACAATGAGCATTCTTTCTTCAACCATTTAGAGGAAAAAGTACCTATTATCACATAAGTAAGTCTCGCTTACAAAAACTTGCATGTTCTAATCGATAAAAGGCATCGGGTAAAAGATAAACAAAAATGTTTACGCAACTTTCAACAGAAGCAAAGTCGAAAAAGACTGTATGCTATGTAGTTTCGTGACGATGAGTTTATGTTTTAAAAACAGATTTTTTCGTCGGGCATTGTCTTCAGCCATACATTCCGTTTAAGTCCACTATGATTGCGCTTTTGTATACATTCCTTCTGTCTTAGTCTATAATCATTGCTATAACGGGTTAAACACCGTGCCAGTAATAGTCCAGTTATAATACAGCCAAAAAAAACACCAGGCTTGTGTGAAAAAGCGTGCCCTTCTTTTGTTGATTTGCAAGGAAGGATCATCTGTTGCATTCTTGGACGAATCCGCTACAAAATAGGTCAATTACATTGCGTGCCAAGAGTAAGAAGTAGCATGTTAGGTCTACAGGATCCGGTTACATTAGTCATAGGTAACTACATATCTCAAATAACACGATAGGCATATGTTACCTAGTTTTGCTTTGCACGGTATTCTAGTTGTGTATCATTTTTGAAAACTACACAAACAAAAACAAAAAAGGCCACAAAAAAATGATAATAATATAGCGCAACGTCGGCATCGCCATCATGTTTTTGTCAAGGGATAAGTCCCTATTCGTTCTTCCACAGGAAATATGGGTATCAACAGCTGATGGTAATTGTAAACTATGCTAAAATGCATTTACTGTTGGGTGATATTTGTGACAAAAAGGAACAGTTGCTCACATTGCCTTTTTAGAAAGATTTAGTGGAAACACCTTATTTTTTATCTTACAACGTTTTGGGCGTCAAACATCGAATAATTTATATTTCGACTAATCTTATTTGTGAAAAATGTAGTGAAATCAGCAGAGTTCATCTTTGCTCACGGTTTACATAGTTGCTAAACCTACTATGCATAATATCTACGATATTATCAAAAATGCAAACCAATTTGTAATATCAAAGCTTTCAATGCAGGTAATGCATCGTTTAAAAGTAATATGAGGTACATGTCATACAGCCCATTTAAATCATTCTTGATTTCACATTTTCATGACAGTATATTTGGCCGGAGGCCTTTTCACATAAAAAACTTACAATCATATTGAACTGTATCGTAATTATTCGGAAACTCCATTCGGAAGTCCACATAGGACAATCCACAATGACGCCCTATACATTATCATTGGCAGAGCCTTGTTGTACATCCACAACGTCGTATCTCATTCATGTCTATTGGTGGAGATACGAATTTACGGTTCACTATCGATGGATCGACTCCTTGATTGTGGTGGAGTCGGCCATTTGGCGTCAACAAGCCTAAACCAGGGCGCTTTGCGACTTAAAATATTCATGTTCATTGAAATTTGGACATTGGAGTTGCTCCATGCCTTTCCGGGAATCAGGTTTGGAAATCGTTTTATTCATCGTTACGTATCGCAAGTGGTGACAAGGTTATTTTCCCCACAATTAACATACCAAGGCTTCAATGCAATACTAAAGTTAGTGTTTCATGTTTGTGAAGAAATAACCAAAGTCTTACATCGATCCTACGATATGACCTCTTTTCGTTTTTGTTGTGCTAGCAAGATACTTTGAAATTACGAGTATGTGACAAAGACCTCTATATTTAAGGCAGCAAATATACATAACTGGCCTCTACACCAAGCTAGCTAAGAGGGTTAAATCGCTTCGAAATTAAGGGTAACAAAACGAAACTTTAAACATCGGAATTAAGGCCAAGAAACTGGCTTTAAACGCTTTGAAACATAGGGGCACACAGTAACATTAAATACGCACACAGTAACATTAAATACCTTGATATTAAAGGCACAAACTTGCGCTAAATACTTCAAGACTAAGGCCAACACAGTGGAAGTTAAACACATGCAATTTATGGCAATACAGTGGCATTTGACGCTTCGAAAATAGGATGTCACAACGGCTATACACATCGAAATTATGGGCAAAACGATGATATAAAAGCTATATGAAATTGAGGCCAGTCTGTTTGCACTTCATGCATCGAAATTAAGGGCAACTAAGTGGCATCAAACGTCTTGAGATTAAAAGCGATATAGTTGCATTGCATCCATAAAATATAGGGCAGACCCGTGGCACTTCAAGCAGCGAAATTGATGGCAACACAGTGGCTTTAAAAGTCTTGAAATTAAGGGCAATACAGTGGCATTGTATCTATGCAATTAAGGGCAAAACAGTGGCATTAACGCCTTAAATATTAAACCTTAACGGAAAATACAGTGACATTGCATGCAGCTATGAAATTATAACAACCACACTCAAACAGAGTGTTAAAAGATATTTAGTCCGAAGCAAGCTTAAAACAACACGCAAGACATTTAGAAAACTGCTACTGGAGATTTTTTCATGTCTAGCCGTCAGTTTTCTTATCATCTCCTTTTGCTATGGTCGCCCAAAACAAGTTTTACTTTACATTATTGTATTTAAATGAAGATATATCTGATATACATACAGCTGAAAAGTTTCTGATTCTATGTAGAAACGAAATGTATATTCGTTAAAGTCGTTCGTGTGTTGACGCACGCTTTTTAACCACACATTAAATGAATATATAAGAATTTGCCATAAAAATAGCTTATTATAGCATATTATTCGCGGTCGAAGCTGCACAAAAACAAACAGGTTTCTGTATGTAAAAGTACATTTTGCGGTCTCACTTTTACCGGGTTCCCACCTAACCGCTGTGATTATATTCACTTCACTTAAGAAATGGTAGCGTCGTGTCTGAAGGTAGAATACCCATAATCCGACATTTAGAAATTTATTCTTTCGTCGGAGTAATTCGGTGGTTCTCGGTATACATCGATCGGTGCCGGAACTATTCGGTTTAAACCGAATAGTTCCGGCCCCGACCGATGTTTACCGAAAACGACCGAGTGCTCCGACAAAAGACTAAAATTTCAAAATGGCGGATTGTCAGAATTCTACCTTAACACATTTACCTATAGGGGAATCTGTGACCGGTCCAAATTGAAAGCATCTGTAGGTGACAGGTAAGCGTGAAGATATACTGTCTTTGTGATATAAGGCTGAAGCCTTTACAACGTTGTTAACCCATTCCCCACATTGGGATGAATTGAATTTGAAAGCAATGATAGACGACAAAGATGAGCATAAATGAAATAATTATTATTTAGTTTAAATTTGCGACAAAGGATAGGATAAATTGCACATTGGGACCAAATTCTTTCTCACGCAGGTTTCTAAAGACTATTGCAGCATGATAACAGAATATTTTCATTATGGAGTTGGGTTTTAAACCCTCGCCACAAAAGATTTGAATGCTCATCACAGTCAATGCTCATACTTCTGTTACAGTGGTCTTCTAGAGACTGTAGCATGATTTAGAAACATTTTCGTTATGAACTTGGGTTTTCAACTTTACGTGACAAAAGGTTTTATCGGTCAATGTTGTCGTACTTTCGTCAATGTGGTTCTCGTAACACTTAAGTATAAGGTCTGCCAAAAGTGAAGTATTATAGAACAAGGGGTTTAACAAAGACAGCAAATGGGTTACTCATACCGACAACGTAAATGTTTTGGTAAATTGTGTCTGGCCGAATGAATAACGGGAAGTCTGGAGTCGTTCCTTAATTCATTTCTCAATTATATTTGTCGACGTGTGTTTCCTACAACGCTGTTTCGATTGGGAAGATTATGGTCTTGGGGTTAAAACGTCGGCCTCTTGGCACACGGTCGTGGGTTCAAATCCTGTGAAGAGACAAGTCCACTTCGTGACTTTTCATTGAGTCACGTTGGTCCGAGTACTGGTTATGTATGTATCCAGGAAGCAGAATCGAGAGTAAACATCTCAGTTACATTAGCTTGCTTCACAATTGTTGAAAAAGAGAAAAAAAGAGAAAGCTGGTACGTCAATGTGTATCTAAAATATTTCATTCAAAGGACTATTTCACAGATTTAGATTTTAATTTTTATTGATTAAGACGTCCACTACAGAGGAATGACATCCAGATCAAGATATAGTACATTTATATCTCAGATGTGATGAACTGTTTAAACGGTTTATTTTCGTTAACAATTATCCATTATATCCAGTATTTCCATCATGCGAAATCTCCCTAAAAGGTTACTCGGGTATTCCACGCTGTAACTGTATTAGAAATATCTTCGTCTTGATCTTTTGGACTACCAAAATGGTTGAATGTCTGGGCACCAGGAACGAAAAAAAAAGCCCGACGCTCTAATCACAACACAATAGCAATGTATGCTTAAGCGAAATCCAACGATTGTCTATCAACCGAGTTTTACATCAAAGCAATGAAGGAAGCTGAAACTTGACTTTACACCATTTTCTTTAAATGTAGAATACCCATAATCTGTTATTTTAAAACTCATTCTTTTCGTCGGATCACTTCGGTCGTTCTCTGTGACCATCAGTCGGAACCGAATCCGACCAAGACCGATGTGATATGCGAATAGTTCCGGTCCAGACCGATCTATACCGAGAACGACCGAAGTCATCTCACGAAGGAATTAGTTTCAAAATGGCGGATTATAGGTATTGTTCCTTAATGAAATGATTGGTTTTTCGGCATCTATCAGATAAAGGAATTAGTGGTATGTTTAATAGCTAATGTGGTCAGTTGTTTAGTGACGCGGATTGTTTAAATCACATATTCAATGTTTATAAACAACAGAACACATTCTTTGAGATGGTTCCTTAACAAGTTTGATACACAGCAATATGTATATTCAGAGACATAGTTATCTGTTCGGTCAACAGACATGTTTCAAACATGAACAAATATGGTCAACAATGTGGGACAAAGTATCTTAATGATAATACATCGAAATAACGCTAGTTTTGAGTTCATCGACATTCAAATTCTGAAAAGAGGGTTGAAACCATTTTAAAACAACAACATCATTTTAACAGGAAGCAAAGTCTTCGTTGGGATATTGCTCGTCTTTGAAGTAATCTTAGCAGGTCCTTTCAAACATCTTTACATAAAGATTTTTCATTTTTCTCAGACATTTGTGTCTAAATAAATAAGTTCTAGCATGGGTTCTCTTCGAATCCGTTGCCACAATTGTCTTTCTTATACCAACGGGCAATAAAACTGTTTTCAACAACAAGTGCGGTTCCCATTGCTTTTAAACCTACATTCCTGGGTAATTGGATATTTTGAATTGCGGTTACCAGGTTTTCCGCCTCCTTTCAGAAATCCAAATTAAGATACACCATAGATACACCAACAGTTTTACTATAAACCGCACATTGGTATAAAAGTTATCTAGTTTCGAAGCTTTATGAGTTGTTCTGAATTGCGGTGTACAGAAACACCGGCAAATGGGTATTATCCTTAAAAGATATATTTGTAGGCAATTTGCATGCATCTCCACCTTAAAACCACAAAACCATAAAACGACGACGGTAATATGCGCAACAGTAACGCATTTATGAAAACTTTATACGAACGCCTTCAGGTTATTGATGGTCCCACAGTATTTCGGTCGCTCAGCATGTTTGCCGAGGAGTCCGGAAAATATTTCGAACTCCTCGACAAGCCTTCATTAGCGAGGGCACTTCCAAAATGCGGTAGAACGATCACTTGGTTACAACAAGGTACCAAATTCTTGGAGACGTTTTAAGCGGACTATTTATTAACAAATTGTGACATATGTTGAAATTGCAGATGGTCACAAAGAATAAAATTACACTTTGTTACAGCGATTTCTATTCTAGTTTGTCACTAACAAGATGGAATAAGTTCTTGAATACTGTATACAACTTTGATGATCTTGATTTTAAGTGGTCCGCTGCAAAAGGAATATCGCTAAGCAACACATCCGACCCAACCAAACAGAGAGGCATACATACACCCTTTGAATGGTTAATGTAACGCGATCTAAATGATCGAATTGTAATTAACTAGTAATCAAAAGGTAGACTGACTGGCTATATCCGATAGGTCAATATGTTTGAGAAACGGCTATGAATCGCCGGTCTATCAAAAGGCTTTGCATAACATTACAAGTAAAGAAGATCGGATTTAACGAATGGTAATGTATTACGAGATGAAAGCAAGATAAATCAAACTTACCTCACTGTCACTGTCCCATGTATTCTTCCCTTGTCGACGCCATAGACGGTTTCGACTGAAAGGAAATAAATGTACACCATGTGAGATGCATGCAGTAATGTTTGAATAAATATACCTTGTGAAGAAAACATTTTGAGAAAATGATATTTGTTTCACCCCTTACTGTATCTGGTAATCGACTCGCATTGGCACAACGCATTTCCAGAAAAAGACTTCAGAGCGACTGATGATTGTAGAGTTCGGTTTCGAATCGATGCGAAATTGATTTGTTCAAAAGCATTGTAGTGTATGCTAAATTATGTCCTACTCTTAGAATATGTGACTGACCCAATTCGAAAGCAACAGCAGAGAACAATCATGAAGAAAGATAATACATGGTTCTTTTGTGGTATTGAGTTGAAACCCGTTAGGTCATTAAACTCGTTTTCAACTTCTGCTACAATCTATTTTTAAAATATTTTCCATATTTAGAAAAAATCAAATTATTTATGTCAAATGGCTATACATATTAGTTATATTGAATGGTAATGCTATCCGGTGCTTTTTCTTGCTTTGCACATACGGTACTATATAACATACCACGTATATGCAATTAAACCAAGCGGCCTTGGACATTAGTGGGACAGCAAGAGGAAATTGAAAATAAATGGTGATGGCATGTATTTGATTTTATCATAAATTGTAAAAAAATAAAATAACAGATGTGGTGGAAAATAGCCATTGGAGATTAAGTTCGTATCTAAGTATTTAGAGGCCGTATACAGAGAATGGATATGTATATATTCAGTTCCAAAAGTGTTGCAACGGATGTGAAAGCCAACGAATACCGTCTGAACATACTTTGATGTTGGAGAATTCTGGATCAATTTTGCGTTCTGTTGTTATTTTTAATTAGATATTAAACATACCACAATAAAACAGTATTGTTTCAACGAGGAATTATTTTGACTTGCAAAAGTTTTCACTTGAAACCAAGCTCCTTACGAAGACACTTTCCAACTGTATAGGTCAAGATATAAATAAAGAAATCTAGGTGGACGACATAATTTTGTTAGACACTTCTTATCTATATCATATACAAAGGAATCTCATTTTCATCATTAGCGGTGGACGAAGTTGGTTTTAATAAAATAAAAAAAGTTCCTCTGTATATCTTCCTTGCTATTTTCATATTTAGGATACTAAACTTTGAACGAACATTTAGGGCTCCATTAGTCATCGTCCGAAATTGTTAAAACGTTTCAAAACAGTGGACAACTTATTCAAATCAATCAACCTAACACACTCGATGAAAACAACATAAGTGATTTCATCTGATTGATAATTGTGACCTTTTAACTAGTTTAAATCCAACCAAACTACAAAGGGCAGAGCATAAACAAATAGTTTGATAGAGCTGTTCTTTTCAGATGATACACACACCTTTGTTTTCATTTTGGAAACTGCGATAAATCAATGCCGCTTTACAAATAAATGATTTCAAAAGTACATTAACGGCGTTTCTCCCTAAATCAAAACTGAAGCACGAGAGAAATATACACCATTTTATATGCATACTTCAAACGTCGTCAAAGTTAATCGTATTCAGATGCTATAGAAATATATCGTTATGTTGTTGTTGTTTTCATTCAGATATTTGAACATTTGCAAAGTCAGACGTTGTCATACGAAAACATGACTCCGTAAAACATTTTGAATACTTCAAAAATTACTAATTATCGATATAATTATCGTTAGTTATACCAACATACTAAGTGACTCTGAAAAGTCTTCTGATTTCAAACGCGTAAAAGTATATCGTTCCCCTTAACCCATTACCAAACAATAACGACATTTGACCTGCTTGTTGCAGACGACTATGGAAAACATTGTGGGAAAATGAGAAATTGCTCTCAACGAGCAATTTCTCCTTTACCCACAATGTTTTCTGCCCTAGAACAAAGATTATCTTTCAATTTCATCACATTTTGAAATGTCGTCTGCAAACTCTTTCTATTTGGTACAGCCGAACATTTGACGTTTTGGTAAAGGGTTGAGGCAATTGTACCACAATATGTGCAAAGTCAGCGTACGGACACATGGCACCTGAATACATGATTGTCTCTTTACCGCAAACCTGACAATGTTACGAACAAAGTATCATCTAGCCATGTCCAATTTGGGGTGGCGTATGCGAAGATTTTACGTTCATTCAAAGTCACTTGACTCATTAAGGGACTTCAGGAACTGTTTTCACCACAAAAGTAAAGCTAAGCTAAGAGAGGATCATATTGTGTTTTTCTTCAAAATTTATAAAGTGTCGTTTGTAGATTCAGAAGATCCAAAATTTCTAAAATTGTTAAATAAATGTATCTCAAATATTTGCAATACATCAGGTAAAATATTTTATCCACAACAAAAGCATAGTTCACACAGGCAGAATCATACTCTAGTTATAACAACATTCAGTATATCATCTTCAGGTTTTTACATATTCAAAGGATCGGAATATCTTCTATACATTGTATAACATAATTGCAAAGCAGCAGGTTTAATATTTACATATTATTTATACTTATTTTAAGCCAAAAAGTACGATTATGTCACGAAGAAAATTTCGCCAAATCTTAATCTTTACCCACGTTGGGTCAACAAGGCTGTTTTTCCTTTAATTTGGAAGAGGCTTAGGACTGTCCATTTTGAGAAATTGTATCGATGAATTATGAATATATATGCTGAATTGGGAAACCAAAAAGCATATGTGACTTTGAATATTTGGGAAAACTGCATGACCTTAAAGAAATTTCCAATTGGGTATATGCCTTTTATGGGTCCCTGTTATATGACAAGAAAATGCCTTGGTCCAAAGCTCCGAATTGGCTGACGCAAATTATGCATACTAATCTGTAGCTAGATTTCGGACAAAAACATGAGAGAGTTCGTTTTCCCGCGCTTTGACATGTCAAGGCAAGGCTATCCGACGACATGTATTTGTCTGGCGACCTACAATAACAAATGCTTATGTACTGTATGCACTTTTATTCAATTTCTCAATTCTGTAGAGAGTGCATGGTGCGTAAGCACACTGCATTTGCGTCGTATGCTTTTTGTTTAGTGCGAATACTTTGTGATACAATCCCATAACAATCTAAATGTCTTTTTCTGTATACGTTTGTTTTACCTGGTGATTTCTTTAAGAACAGTATCAAGTTTTTAAGGTTTGAGTTTTCATGGAATCAATCGCATTAACATTTCCGTTAATATTGTGTCGAAAAGTGCCAAAGAAGAAGACAGTGTTATTTTGGTTACGTGTTTGCAATACTACAATATGGCCGTCTAAGAGGGCAATGTAACATTGACCATATGGGATCAACGCTGTTATCAGGTTATTTTTTGCAAAATATAAAGCTGCATAGCGTAGAGAAAAATATTCTTTCTTGACCCATTCCCAAACAACAAATTTTCGACTGTCCCAAATTGAAAGAGTTTGCAGACGACATTTCAAAATGTGATGCAATTGGAAAATAATCTTCTGATAGGGCAGAAAACATTGTGGGAAAAGGAGAAATTGCTCGTCACGAGCAATTTCTCCTTTTCCTCAATGTTTTCTAAAGTCGTCTGCAACAAAGTGGTCAAATCTCGTTATTGTTTGGGAAAGGGTTAAAGTACCCGTGGAAAAAGTCTCGAAACATTTTGGATTTACAGTTGCTTGCGAAGTTTGCAAAGGTGTCAAAATAGCATTCGAGCACACCATAAGTCCAATTGATCCAGACTTAGATATTTCATTCTACAGCTTGGAACTTGATAATCCGAGCTAACGCACCTTAAACAACTTTGTGTGGGACAGCATGTCCAAAATGATACGGAACTTTAACACGGCACCACATGTTAATGGACATTACCCATAATTTGCTATGTTGAAACATTTTCTTTCGTCCAATAACTTTGGTCGTTCTCGGTATACATCGGTCGTTGCCGGAACTATTCGCTTTACACCGAATAGTTCCGACAACGTCCGATGTATACCGAGAACGACTGAAGTAATCCAACGAAAGAATTAGTCTAAAAATAGTGGAATACGGGTATTCTACCTTAAACGAAAGATTTACATCTAGTTTTGAATGAACCGATCGTATTTTAACCGATTATTTTGTTATTAGGATTCATTTTTAATGTATAGTATCTTATATCTTTATATCAGGACAAATCTGAAGTCATCAGCAAAGCTCGTCTTATCATCTACCTTCATTGCAAGAAAAATATGTTGTTATCAAACTATGGCGGCTTATTCAAGACTATTAAAAGGTACATATATATAATAAATATAATTACATGCATCTGCTTCTAAAATATCACATTACATGTGGTGTCGAGTCCATGGCACGCAATACAAATGACCTATTTAACGCTATCCGTAGGTCAACACTCTTTCCGATGCTTAATAAAGCCAATTAATGACATTGTACTTTTGATTCTTACAACTAAATAGTATGTTTACTTGAAAAAGTACACAGAGGAAACAATAGTGCCTATGACCGCCCAGCTATTGTTCTTGTTTATGATTACCATCCAACAAAGGCAAATGTACTATTCAAATGACCGAATTATGTTACGTAGCCTTTGCAGTCACTTTTGACAATAAGTAAGTTTACACATTTTTGAAAATTGGTAGCTTTGATAATAGCGAAATCTATGTCTTACACTGACTTACATATTGACATTTAAATCGTTTCAAAATATTTCTTCTATTATAAGAATGTCATCACAGGTTTTTTGGTTTATAGAAAGCTGTAGAAAGACAGCACATCGATGTTGCATATTGAGTAAACCGTTTAAACGGATATATTTGCAAAAATGTCTTTTGCGTCCATGCTGCGAAATAACTGGAATACATGCGAGTATCTTGGACCCAGATTATGAAATAAGTCCAGAATGTAATCACGCAAGGCTATCAAGCTGCGTCCGGGAACTACCATTTACTTCTTATAAATCAAACTGTTTCAACCAAAGAACAGACGGCGCTAATGGACGTTCCACATTTTTACAATGAAAACACCGATTTGTAGCATCTTTAAAATGTAAATCTTGAAAATAGCGATATTTTTTAATCAAGAGTCGTTTAAATCATCTTTTTAACATTTGCTACTGCCACAGCACAATCTATGAGAAATTCCCTATTAAGTCGAGTGTAAGTTTAAGTCTTCGAAAAAGGGACTAACTCCTATCGCTATGGAGTCTTGAGTAATTTAACCTATGCTAGCATATTTCTTTGTGTCAGCTTTAGTAAGAATAGCCATAGAAAACAAAAATCGTCACTATTTTTGGAAATTGACCTTTATCGTCATTTTACCCGAAGCTGGCGTTTCTGTTGCAATGTTATCAACTTTATCAAGACTGAATCAAATGGCCGTAATATAAAAAAGATATTATAAATAAGGCGCTAAACTCCATTAACGTTAGCCATTGGTATTGGTAATGAAATGTAATAGTTATTTCAAAGTTGAAGTTTATCTTAACATATTACCAAACAATAACGCCATTTGACCAGTATGTTGCAGACGACTCTGGAAAACATTGTCGGAAAAGGAGAAATTGCTTGTAACGAGTAATTTCTCCTTTTCTTAAAATGTTTTCTGACCTATCAGAAGAATGTTTTTCAATTTCATCACATTTTGAAATGTCGTCTGCAAACTCTTACAATTCGGTACAGTCGAAATTTTGCGTTTTTTAAAGAGTAAAGCGTATTTATCAAAGCTCATATTTTTGTTATGTTTTACATCGCGTCAACATATTAAAAGCATACTAGCGCTCAGAAAAACTGCAAAACTGGGTAATATGAGTTATAAATTATGATGGAATATGTTGAAACATGGCGAAAAACATCAGGATCATTACAATAAAATGCCTACACTATTCATTATCTATTTTTCAAAGTGCTTCTTTCACAAATTTGGTGCCCACCTATTTAACTTCATTGTTTACATTCAAGTAACATCTAACATGGCAGGAAGCGCTCGGAAATAACGAGTGGCGATCACCTGGTTACAAAAATCACATGTAACACATAAACATATTGTCATTAATCCAATATTAACAATGTGAACATTAAAATGGAGAATTTCCTAGGTTTTATTGGTTCCCAACGTTTATAGGCTGACCTAGTTTTATCCCTAATTGTAAACAAACCTCATCGTATTCACTCTTTTAAAAGCATCGTGTGAACGTGTTACAGTCTGAATTCCTCTGTAAAATGGAATTTAAAGTACTTTTAAGTTAATTTTCAATTATTCTAGAACTTTCACAATTCAAGTATAAATGCGCACAAGTATGGCTTTAAAATTTCCAAAGGTTGATTCAAGGCACACTTTGCCTAGACATTAAAGGCACATAAGAGGAGACTAATGCTTTATCAAACTATTTCATTTGGTAAACTTTTTATCAGATTAAGTTAGTTATCACAAAAAAAAACCATCAGCAAAACTTGAACGTGAAACTCTACCAGAAATAACCTAGATTAGCAAGTTTAAAAATTCAGATTGCCTCATTTTTCGCCTCTGACCTTGACAGTTGATACACAGATATTTGAACAGACCAATCAGAATTCTTTATTTTGAATATGTAAACAAACAGGTTGTTGATAAACATGATCGAATTGGAGACAACTATATTTCAAGCACAAACTAACTTATGTTAAAGGAATCTTTTTGATAGGGTCTAAATGCATTTGTAAATTAATTCTCATGACTTTTATGAACATAATAAAAGAACTTCATATATTTTTTCAGTAATTTATTTGTACTTATCTCCTTTTATGTGCCTTTAATGCAATCGCTCTGATGTCTCCCTATTGCAGACGATCTTTAACTCACCCAGCAAACGAGTTGGTATCATTGTATTACAAAAAGGAGAACATTCGAAATATGGTCAATTTTGCGGTTTACAGTAACGTTGTATCTATGAAGCATCTTAATTCGAATTTTAGAAAGGAGGCAAAAAATCCTTATACCGCAACTAAAAAATTCCCATTACTTCGGTTTCTAGGTTTGAAATGTGCTTGTTTACAGATGGTATCTGTTCTCAACAGATTAAGCGCATATTTAAGGTTTTGGAAAGCAGATGACATAAAAATCTATTTTCAGAAAATTACTCAGCATTCTAAGGGTTGATGCACTAGTTAGATGGTAGATATTTCTATTCAAATGTGAAATCGACCCATATAATGCGAATAATAATGCGTTTTGGGGTTTATATAGCTTTTGTGTAAAGAATCTGATATCTTGATGTAATTGAGAAGAGAGCGCATAGTTTGCAGTGTATTTTATCTGGTTCAGACGGTATTTATTCGCATTTTGAAATTGTCAGCTATTTGACAAATTTAGTCTACAATTAATCCTTAAAGTGCTAGAACCGACTTCATGCTTATGCAAAACAGGTTAGATCCAGATCAGCCGCCAAGTAAAGTGACAGCGGACCTGTGATCTAACATGTTTGCTACTCTGAGTATCTTTCCGCAAGAACAATAATCAGATATTTAAGGTTTTGGAAAGCAGACGACACAAAAATCTATTTTTAGAAAATTACCTTGCATTCATAGGGTTTAGAAAGGATCTCCGCAAAAGTTCGCCTTTGTTCGAATTCAGTAGAAGTGTGCTATTGGCTAAGCTACCATCTTAAGATAAGTATGTATACATCTATACTAGTAAGGTTAAACGAGGTGTTAACATTATCTTCAATTTAATGATGACTTTTCCAAAATTCGCCGCTACTAGGCTACTTTCCCATCGGACAAAAAGAGTAAGCAATATCACAAGGATTTCTCAGAGATTGCGCTCCATATGCACCAAAAGCAAGGATCTTTCGACCCACCATTTCTTTCATCGCCACGTTAAGTCACTCTGTCATTATCACCTGCTGTGCTTACCAAAGGTTTATTCGGTGTATGTCACATGCATTCATGCCGATAAGCTCCTAATCAGTTTAGATCTGAGCGTGCACATTATCATAAGTAAAGGTAAATGAGAGTCTAGTCCCACTAACTCTCCTAAAACCATGCATTTATACGGAATCGTACCATTTCGCATTGAAAGCAATCCTATTCGACGCAAAAACAAACCTCAAGCGCTCAGTTTTGAAACGATAGAGATAGTTAGCCACTGATCATCAACGGAAGCCTGACTAGGTCTGATTCTATGGCATAAAATGGTGTTGGAAAACGTAAATCGGGATATACAACGGATTGAACGCTAAACGATGGTTCATGAAAACTGTTAAATCTCTTTAAATGACGAGGGAAAAATGTGTTTCGACACTTTATCGTAAGTCTAGTATCAATCTGAAACAATGTTTTTATGCTTTGCGATTCAGCTTTCTTTTCAATGTTGATGCCAATGGCTTTATTGGGAATTTGGTGTTCATAAAGAAACAGATTCAGAACAGAAACCCAACTGGGGGTGGTGGTGAGGGGGGCGGGGGGTATGGGGGGACGCGGGATTTAAGATCAAATCAATTAAGTTCGATTCATAATAGAAGCCAATTATTTAAAGGTGCTTGTGTCAATATGTGAGGGACTTTGAAAAAAAAAATTCTTTCAAACTTCTCAACAGATACTGTTATATGATGCTCAGTGAAAAAAGTCATTGGAAGCAAAGTTAGATCGTTTTCGTATTCTATAAAGTATGTGTATGTAGTGTGTTTTTATGTATTTTAATACAAAGGCATGACATGGCTTTTGTGATCTACCGCATATAAACTGTACATAGATACATTGACGATTCCTGAATTAAGTATGCTTATAAAAGCTACTTTTAAATGTCTATCAAACAACAATACATATTGTTTCAAAGACATTTCATTTTAACTTTCACATTTTTACTTTTCTGTAAACATGAACCTTTAACTTTCATGTGTCCCAGAACATGATACTCTTTCCAAGCCTTTAACTGCTTGAAAAGCTAAGGAAGCCGTATAAGATCTTTGATAAGCAAGAGAGTTTAAAACAGACTTACACCTTTTTTGGAAGATCGTGCTTTACGATTTACATTTCCGGTGCCTTGTCACTCAGCACCCAGTTACATTCGCAAGTACACCTAATTGCTTTTCATTCATCATTCCGTTACACACCATTATAATTAATGTCTGCCGTGTTTCTATATATGTATCAACTGGGCTATCACAATTTACATCATTGCAAAATCTATTTTTCTGGTAATTCAGTACGGCTGCAATGTATACTTTAGAGTACGATTTATTTGTGCACAGATGACATGCACCAGAAGACATTGGTTTGTCCCTAAAAAATTCCTAACTTTACGTGAATGTTTACAAGTTTGACGTAATCCTTAAACCTCAAACGTAACTTCATACTCATAATTCATGTTTGCTGTGTTCTGATATATGTATTAACATATATGATTCTGATAACAAATTTCCTAGTAAATCAATACGACTACAATATATACAGGTACAATAGAGTAAAATGTATTCTTGTACAGACTACCAGCACGAGAAGACCAGTGTCTGTCAAACAAAGGTTCGTAACTCAATGTGAATGTTAACAAGTGTGTCGTAACTGTTGAATCTCAACTGTAACTTTGTATTTATAAGGCGTGCGTTAAAAATGACGATTATTATTAAGGGCTAGGACACAAGTTCCGTCCACGTCTAAGTTAATGCTTTTCTGAGGTGTTCTTTTGCTCTTCACATTTTCGTTTACGAAGAAATCTACCGTACTATACGAACCTAGTATGAGAGGCAGGCCTCTGAGAAGCAATAGTGAGAACTAAGAAATCTCTGTTAAAACCTCAAACAAGCTCCTTTTATAAACGTTTCAAAATTATGTAATTTGACTTGGCATAAGCATAACCCTACTATGTACATGTATTGTCATTCAACAGTGCAGCTGATGTTGATTAATTATAACGGCTCATATGATGGGATTCGACTTCGAAGATGAAATCTAAGGGTATAGTAAGTCGTTTCATTTAAAGAAAGCCGATGTCTTTGAATAGTATGTTCTTGCAGGGTATTATGGCACTTGTGGTGTTTTAGTGGGGTATCAAATGTGTTTGACAAGTATTAATTTGCTTGATAAGTTGTCTTCATCTTTCATTTAGTTTTAAGATCATTTGTTCCTCACTGCTCCTTATACCTTCTCAGACATGTTGATACCTCACTGTGAGACGACATATGGGCCAAAATACCTTAATTGTCCTTAGTCTTTTAGTTTAATTGTTCACTTGTTCATTGTTGAGGATCTTATGGAAGATTGTCAGTTTAAATTGTCAAATAGGTTTCCTCGTTAAATAAAGTCTTTATTATTATTATTATTATTATTATTATTATTATTATTATTATTATTATTATTATTATTATTATTATTATTATTATTATTATTATTATTATTATTATTATTATTATTATTATTATTATTATTATTATTATTATTATTATTATTATTATTATTATTGTCCACGTTTTTGAAGGGCTATCTTTTGTCTTGTATCGAAACACCGACTTGTACATGAAGGTACTCTTAAAAAATCCCGTTCGCATCTCCTTTAAAACAGTGGCAAGCCTATTCTGTTTATCAATAAGTTCTGTTCGATATATGACACAGTCATATATTACACAAAAAAATAGACTTGTTAACTCTACCATACATTTTGTGTCTTTCTCTGGAAACAACATGACAAACTGTCGCTTTCAAAGCATGTGTCATGATTTATATGTATAAGGGAAATTGTTGTTTAATTCAAACAAACCAATCTACTTATACCATGTAGCTAGGGAGGGGGATTTTCGCTAGATTGCGTGACTTCCAAGTTGATTGTTTGTTTATTTTTTGTATAAAGTCCTATATTCCAAGCCTTTCATACGGGAATATAGTTTGAAATGAAAACAGCAGACAAGTTTTCTGATGGAACTTAATGGGATCGCTTTTTGGAGATAAGTGGACATTGCGTAAATTTAATCGTTTGAATCGGAAACAAGGACGTCTCTATAGCATTTGGTGCTTGGGGAACTTTACGAACTACTTGCTCAATCTTGTATTGACTTAAGTTTTGAAATAAAATGCCACAATTCTTTATAATTTATGTGGTGAAGCATGAAAAATTGACATTTGCATTGTGAACAATTGTAAAAATGTTGTAAGTGTACGTATGCCCGTTATCAAAGATAAACTGTAAACTTTTATAGCTAAAAGGATGAATAATAATAATAATGAGTGTATAAACACACGAATGAATGAATGAATGAATGAATGAATGAATGAATGAATGAATGAATGAATGAATGAATGAATGAATGAATGAATGAATGAATGAATGCATGAATGAATGAATGAATGAATGAATGAATGAATGAATGAATGAATGAATGAATGAATGAATGAATGAATGAATGAATGAATGAATGAATGAATGAATGAATGAATGAATGAATGAATGAATGAATGAATGAATGAATGAATGAATGAATGAATGAATGATGGAATGATTGATGGAATGAATGATGGAATGAATGATGAAATGAATGGTGAAATAAATCAAGGTTGAAATGAATGCCAACTCATAACTATCGAAGAAAACTCCTCGAATATGACACCACAACGGGCCTTTTTATTTTACATATTACTTTATTATTCGGCCGCTGCATAATCTACAATAATGCCACTAATCAAGCTTTAAGTACCAATTACTGCAGAGCAATTTATTTGTGTTTCTATTTCAATAAGGGCTAATATTTGATATCTGTACTGAATAACCGGGCTTAACTCATTAACGCATGTAATATATCTGATGCACGCAAATTATGGCCAAAAGCATGTTTGTGTTGATTTTGCCGCAAAGATGATTGAATTAAATTGAAAAATTAATAACAATTTCGCGCTTTCAAAAGTTATTGCATATCATTTTTCTTTTCTATTGAAATAATAGTAGCAGTCAAATGAAAAGAGGGACAATTGAGTATTGATCAATGGCATGTCTACAGTGTGCGACTTATGTTACGTGTCTATATCGTATGTGAGTTTTCAGTGTAAATATCAATTATGACATACATGTAGTAACGTAGCTCATACTTCCGTCAATGACAAATAAAATGCATCTAAAGCGTAAAACTCTAAATCGGTTCCATTCTTAAGATTCCTAATATATTAGGGTTTTAATGTTTAGAACACAAATGTGATAAAGAAACCAATGTTACAAGAAAAAAGACGTACTAAATGAAATAATGAGTACATCATCTAGTCAGCACGATTTCTTTACAAGTCCCCTTACAAGTTTTCTGAATCATATCTTGATTATGATACTAAAATAAGTAACGGCAACAAGTAAGAACTCGTTCATAATAAACAAAACCCACTTAAAGTCTACGACTGCCTAAAATACCTCCCTTAAAATATGATATATTATATTAAAGGACAATTGTTCAATTTGTAAGAAGCATTTCAAAACACATGAATATATCTTAGTTTGGATATTTGACGATGTTAACATATTTTTTTATCAAGGCGTTCATGCCGACGTCTACCCATAACACACAAAAAGTCATCAGCAGTTATTACTTTGATTCGATATCATTTATTGATGTTCGGAGTGTTTACATGTATATGGTTTTCGGGGTAGCTCTTTTCTCACCTACAATTGGAACACATTCATCCTGGTACGTCCTGTCGAAGAATTACGAAAACAGCCGAGAAGCGACGTTAAGCATGCCTAGACCTATGTATGATACATAGTTTCCAATGTTATAACGTATATCTTAAATGTTCAATGGTAAAGTTCAGTACGCGTATATTGTATTTGATATACATGTATAGTGTTTCGCCAAACGGTTTATTTTGTATCTTAGTTCCAATACGATTAAAGCTTGCGTATGCGTTTATCATAAAACGTGGTGAATGCTCGTGAGTACAAGAAAATAGACGAACATCCTTGCTTTTGGTCTGAAATGGGGGTCTATATATTGTATTTAAACTGGAGATCGATTCTGTTTGACCACGAATCCAAATGTGTAAAAGTTTCTGCTTAAAGTGATGAACAAATTAGACTTGCTCCGAATAAGAAGTACATGCAGTCGCATGATTGAAATACAACGTAATTCCAAAATGTTGTATCGCCCATCCCCAATGAAAGACTTGTTGTCTTCATTTGTACGTACGCGTAAAATATACGAATATGCGAGGTTTCTTAGACACATTGTTCTTTTTTCATCTTTATGGGACACTACGACTTCTTATTGAACAGCAGACGACATGGAAAACAAAAAGTACAAAAGAAAAGGGGGAATTAAAAAAAAATAGCAATTCCAATTAACTGTTCGTAGCCAAAGATAGAGAAACAAGCAAAAAAGCCCATTTAACTAAAGTATCAAACGGCGCTGGATTTATCTTTCATGTCGATCAAATGATACCAGCGACAATTAAAATCATCTACGTTTATAATATCAAACTACAGGGCCGTTGATATACATGTACATGTAAATATTGTGAGGTCGCTTGCATTGTCGTCTGCCGAATCAATCCGACATAGGCCAAATACATTCCCATTTATAGAATATCAAGTCTATATCGAGTCACTTACTGTACACAACTTAAATTAACCTGCAGCGAAAGCGTTGTTAAACAACAGGGACGGTTCGAATAATGCTCGTAAAGACCAATGCCTCTTTTTGTGTCGGTAGCTTCTACACAACATCGCAAAGACTGCCCGGTTTTTATACTTGTAGTTTTTGCTTTCTATTTGGTAAAGACTCAATTTCCATATATCGAAGCTGGAATTATGGATCAATGTAAGATTTTAAGAAATCATAATCGTAGACAAAATGTTAATTCCTACTGTTCGGACGTATACTCGCGAACGAAGATAGCAGAGGTGTCCGAATGCATTTCGGACACCTCTACAAAATCCGTGAGCGGTCAAAATATAACGGAAACATAACTCATGTTAATCTTTCAATGTATAGTCTATTGCAAAGTTCAAACCCTGAAGAAGTACCATTTGTGTTTGTATACTATTTTGAAAAAAATCTTCGTTGACTTATCTGTTACCGTCTGTTTTCATTTTCATTTATTTATAATCGCTAAATCTCATGATTTGTTTCAACCGTTCTGCTTTAAAAAAAAATAGACAGGGTATCAAGTATTAAGAAGTAATTCTTCTTTCGTCATTTGTTTACATGCTGTTCAGAGTTTGTTGTTTTCTTTTGTGTATAATCAGAATATCTTTTAAAGTTTCGTAGAAGGAAGGACATGTTTTTTTAGTGTACAAAAGCTGGAAATGATCTGTTTCTGCTTTGAATTATAAACAAGCATACTACACGAAATATATTTGTGAGTTTGGAGTAAATCAAACATTTACAACAACAAAAATATGGTCATGATGATTTATGTATAATAGAGTCCCTGTTTGGCAGCTATTATAAATATGATATCTTTTAAGCCTTTCCCAAACAACAAATTTTCGACTGTCCCAAATTCGAAGAGTTTGCAGACGACATTTCAAAATGTGATGTTATTGGAAAATAGTCTTCAAATAAAGCAGAAAACATTGTGGGAAAAGGAAAAATTGCTCGTCACGAGCAATTTCCCCTTTTCCCACAATGTTATCGAAAGTCGTCTGCAACAAAGTGGTCAAATGTCGTTATTGTTTGGGAAATTCACTTCATATTGCACGAGGCCGTCGGTCTTAAATGCAATGATAAAGTTTAGACAAATTTCCTTTTTAACATGATAATTGTATGCAATATGACATAGACGAAAACAAAATGCTCAGCTTCTTAGTCGAAATGTGTTCCCAATTTATTAGCAAATATGACAAATAATGGTTTTAATAATACGTTTGAAAGTAATGTAAGAAAACGAAAAAATCTTTCATAATTAGCGAATGGTCAATTTTGGTGTCACAATGGTTTATCATATTGATGATCGAAAGTTAACTGATTTTTCTTCATTTCGCGATTTCTTCAAATTATAAAGACAAGGGTTTCGTTTTACTAAACAACTTAAGGAAAATATTTGCGCCAGTCAAAAGTGATAAACATTGAAAGTAATTCAAATAAAAGAACAATATTGCAATGTGATACGTCTTTGGAATCGTCTGAGAGATTGCTTAGCCAATTATTCAAATAAGAGGGATTGTTGCATCGAACTTACGCAAGTTTTATGTATAAAATGTTAGGTAAAACGGTACGAAAGAAACAACAAATTTAAAGTATGCACACACTTTTCAGTCATTGTTAAAATATTTATATCAATATATAAAAATATTATATGTTTAAACTTTTGTTTAATTTCACTATTATCTTTTGGTAGACATCATTGTAACTCAAGGGAGAGGTTACTCATCACAGCTTACTTATCCCTTTTATCACATTGATCTAGTAGCTTAATTTTCTGCTATAGGATAGCCTTTTACCAAACACCTTACGCTCAAATATTTGCGTATGTTCAAAACAGTATTCCTCCTTATTTCAATATTAAGATTAGCAATATTACAATGCATCTTTTGAATCTTCTCTCCGAGACGTGTCACATGTCAATATTGTATTTTATCTAAGTTACTTTCATATAAAATATAAATTAGATTTGACTGACGCAAATATTTTCCCATAGTTATTAAGTAAAACCCAATCCACAGGTGTGCAGATGCGAATACATGTATAACAATGACAGTATAAACATACCTGGCATGGGTGGAATTTCCTATGGAATCTTGCAAGTTCGATCATAAAATTGACCAAAATCATATTTGTGGAAATTAGAATTCGTTAAAAGTATAGCATGTGTTGTTAATTTCTTAATTGTCTAATTGATAATTCTATACAACGTTAAGATAACTAGCCGAGAAAATAGATAAACCAAAAGTACCCACAAGATTAGATAAATTAATTGACGTATATCTATTTTAATGCAACGTAAGCAGATGTTAGAAACCGCAATGACAATCAATGTAAATTCAATTTGTGCAATGCAAGCATAAATATTCAGGAGATGTATATAAAAATGATAGATATACAGTCGTAATGGTGAAGAAATAGGTTAAAAGAATATATATCTAAAAAAAGAATAGATAAATGAAAATGATGGAAATAAGTTGAAATTGCACTTTCCATGGTATATCAACGTTTTGAATCCATTTCTAACCGAGCATGTAATATCTCCATGAATTGTGATAAGCACTTCTCATTGAAAGCTATATCAATATGAATAATGAGTCTGGTTTGTTTTTCATAAGTCAAAAACGAGGCGACTTTTATCAGAAAGTATTCTTTCTCCTTTCTTACATACTAAATCATCACAATAGTATTACTATTTCTTTACTTGTGTTATAGATTTGGGTAAACCATGGTAAGAAATGAAAACACTTCTTGATCAGACAAAAAGTTCGCCAAGAATACGACAATTTTATTTTACTCGAGTACGAAGGCAACAGCTATTAGTGTGCCAAATTGAAAGCAATGTAAGTCTATATTACGAGACTGTGATTGTACAAACGAGTACAAAGGCCTCAGCTATTAGTGTGCCAAATTGAAAGCAATGAAAGTCTACAATACGAGACTGTGATTGTACAAACAAGTACGAAGGCAACAGGTATTAGTATGCCAAATTGAAAGAAGTGTCAGTCGAATATATACATACGAGATTACATTTTTACATACGATAACCAAATTTTACTTTGACAAATTGAGAATACGATACAGCCATTGCTTTGCAAAACAGTCTCCATAAATAAAATGATAGTATTAACATTCACAAAATTACTTATGGTTATGGCCCTTATCGTACTCAATTACAGTTCCATTTGTTCGCATACTTGTTTTTATTTAATATAAAAATGTATTTAACTGAGAAAAAAGGAAAACCATACTGATTGTACGAGTATATCCTCCATGTTTGTATTAATAATGATACAATGTTTGGAGTTGTTAAATACATAGAAGAAGCTTGTTACTTAGAAATTCAATTATGAATTAATCCTCGTGATATGTTTCTGTTATTTTTCATACAACATGCGATATATTTGTTTTCATGCTATGTATGTGTGATAATTAACTATGTACAAGTCATATAATAAAATTCTGTTCTGTTCTTATAATTCTTCCGAAGTTCGTCTGCCGGGGACATGTAGATTTCTTGAATTGTTTTCACGGGTTCTGTAGCGACATCTATATCCTTACGAAAAAAAGACTTTTAAAGAAAGTTACTTTTTCTGAATTTCAAATCACAAACTCGACAAACAAATATTACCCATTTCCAAACTACCTAGCCTACTTAATTGCAGTCGTTATATTTTAACAAAAAGTCGAAAATAGTCCTTTTGTTTGGTAGGGAAAATAATTTACTGGTGTATGGTCGAAAATGTTCCATTGTTAATAACTGAATTTCTCTCTTCATTTCCTATTACTTCCTCGTAGAAAATTGTTGCACTTATGCGGTGATACAAAGGAAGAAAAAACTCCGTTTAAGATTATACATATGATCAAACACTATGTTTTAAAAAGATGAAATAAGTATCAAATGATTGTTCCGCATACCAACACGTAGATACGTACTGTACCAAAGTTTTGTTTCAAAACAATACTTAAAGACGTACGAATTGAAAGAAAATACTACATGTACAAGTACACGAGCACTATGTATGAAAAGAAAGAATAATCACAAATAGTAATTTGAATATTTTTTATTATGAATATATCAACACAATGGTAGATTCGAGAATTTGAAAAATTTGATAATGTGCACGTACCTCATACCTATATTGAACGCTTTAAAATTAAGAATAATTAGTGAAAATAAAACAAATTTGTTACTTCAGGCCTTAAGTTTTGTTCCCTTTTGTCGATTAAATGCACAGACATTCGAAAGGGGGATATATATACAATTAAACAGCTACATATAATATTCAGTAAAGAAAATCTATAATAAAATATATTAATGATTTGTTTTATTTTTTTACCAAAACGTAAACACTTTAAGAATATGCTAATGGCTTGGTAAAAAGCCTTCATAATTGTAAAATGTGTCTTTTACATTCTTATACATCCTGTTAATTATTTCACACGCTAATTTCTTTTCGTAACAGTACTAAGAAAAATGCGGTAAGCCGCAGATCACTTTTAAGATTCGTAACTTTGCAAAAACAGTTCGACAGTTTATATACATATGTAAATGTGAATGCAGATATTTCTAACTCAATCAAACACACCACTTAGAGGCGAGTTTGAAATAATTGCCAATTTAATCTTTAAAATCTTTAAAATCCTTTAATCTATGTTTGACTCTGTAATAAATTACCATAATAAATTACCATAACTGAATATGTAAAATGACATCACAACAAAACAACTACAGTATTCAACCAAACTTGATAGGCATATTTGAATCATATACTGTCTGCAACTTTGCAAAAGATAAATACATATACATTTCAAGTCATGTATTTCTATTTCAAAGTTTGCTTCGTCTTATTTGAGCACTCATACTCTGATCATAAATTACAATTGACACAATTTTGAATGCAAGAGTAATTAACAAAAGAAACCTTATTGACCAAACGTTTCATCGAATAGTCGAAATAAATAGTTTATATATTATATATATTATAAAAAGTTAAAAATCGAAATCAATACGCACCTTTTTACAATTTACCTAATCTTTACTAGGTTGAAAAACAAAAAATTGTATGATTGTAATTTTTCATGCTTTAAGAATGAAAATCTTACATTTTTCTAAAGTGAAAGTAGAAATGCGCAATGTCGACATTTTTGATATGTCTTAAGGTCAATAAATCGAATCGAATATAACAAAAATCTTTGGTATTAAATGTTGAAAATCATCAGTCACAAATCATTTCAAAACGTTGTTAGCAAAGTTATTTTTTTTAATTCATCAAGCGGGTTTAAAACTTGGAGACAAGCACGACAAATTCGGACTGCATTTTGAAAATTCGTTTTCGAGTCACTATTTGACAATATAAAAAAAATAACAAAACTGCAAAATTTCACCAGCAGACGATAATTGCAAAGTGATTTGTAAGTAAAACAGTAGTTGTCTTATAAAACATGCGTTTAAATCAAAAGAAGAGAATATTTGTCACGAAGAAAAATAAAAAGAGCATTCATGCATAGCAGGAGATGGACCGACAATTTATTCAATATACATGTATTCGATTTCGCAATTTTATTTCTGTGTAGGTGTATACCAACCCTCACCCCAAAACGACGTGAAGTTTCGACTACTTAGCTGCATTATGTTAATTATGCTTATTCTTAAATATGCGTTTCTTTCATGTTTGGTATTTACAGCAATGTTAAATAACATTTACGCGAACGACTATTATTTTCGTATTCCGTATTTCTGCAGTAAAATAAACTTAGAAGAATGAATTGAATTTTTGTAACCAGATGTAATCAAACAAGATTATGCTGTAGTAGAGAAATATATACAAGTCATTGACGACATGTATTTGTCAAATACAGCAATAGAAATTCCAAACAACGTTTCTAATAAGCAAAATTCAAGTTTCTAAAGCCTTTTCGTTTTTTTAAAAGAAGACTTTGACGATGAAGTTTATAAATTGTTTATTAAGATTTAGTCACCAATTTAAAAGCAAATATGTATAGTATTCACCATAAAATGTAAATTGCAAGTTTTCTTTGATTCTCATTGTCTTCCTTTACTGGATGGATTGATTAATGTTTCGCTTTTCAACCTTTTCAATATATACCAGCTCAAATTGATGATATTCCTTAGCATACATATATATTTTCTTTTATACTAACCCCATCTCTTGTGTACTTCTTCATTTCGTTAACAATATAAATTCCCGCTATACCATTTTACAGTGTCATACCGAAATAATATACTACATGAAATTTAAACACAAATTTACTTAAAATAGATAAGTTACATAAGACAATTTACAGAACAGTTTTTTTGATAATATGTTCACAGAAATATGTTTAAAAGACAAGTAAAATTTTCGTTTCGTATTTTTCCCCGTGATGTTCTATTTTCTATAGTACTACATACTCCATCTTATACCATGGAACTATTTTTTAACAGATAAATACTTAGATTTGAACATTTGATAACTTGTTTTACAATAAACAATTTCGTTCAGACGCAGGTGATTACTTAAGGAATAGGTTGAGAAAGTAAACGCTTGCTTGTTATAGTTGAGCTTCCCGTTTATCACAGAGATCTATCGTTGGTCTGATTCTGAGCATGAAAATGTCTTATTTTTGTCTCACAAACTCTGAATTCTAATTTTACAAAGACAAAAACCTTAAAAAAAGTTCTCTGTCTTTTTCTTTCGACGAAGCAGACGCCAAATTCTGTAAAGGCTCGTCTGATGTAATAAGACATGCATTCCAGACGGTTGGCTATGAAGGAACTGTTAAATATGTTTCTGTTATATCAAATTTAAAGATACGCGATTGTATCAAATATGCGATTTCCCATTGAAAGAAATAGTTATTTTTAAAAACCACATTACCTCTTTCGTCGAATGGTACATTCAAAACTCGATCAAGGAGCGCCGAATTCAAAAGAGCGTCTTTCGAGAGGTGAAAACCAACATGGCGGCCGGGCGTTCCTGCACTTATCAAAGGGAGGTAATTCTACCCGCCAGACAGGGTTAAGAGGGAAATATACATGGGCGAGACGGCGCGTTCTGTTACCAATAAAAATGTTAATTCCGCCATTCAAGGAACGGATCATAACACATCGGAACAGCCTCGGATAGACACATTTCGTACTAATTTCGGTTTTTTTGTCGAGAATTCAAGATTAAATGCAGGCTTCATTTTCAAATATTATGATAATTTATTCGTCAATCGATACCGTATCATAATTTCTCCTTACGTATGTTTATATATGCACCGCGAGTGATACAAGCAGACGGTGCAGTAAAAGGGCACCAAGCAAACAGATGGAATATAAAGTGAATGGGCAAGAGGTGTGGTTAAGGATTAAGCCTTGCAGGACACGCTTCACAATCAGGATTCGAACACCTCAAGTTTCCTTTGCAACTTATAGAACGTCAATCCTTCCGTCATTACAACCATTTCGATGCAGACATGGTTAAGTTGTAAAACGATCTTCGCTTCTTTATTATGTTAATTATGAAAATGCAATGCGCCTACATAGAACAATTCAGAAAATAACATTGTGGCTTAAAAGGGGGAAAAAGCTTTGGCCGAATAATTCCTCTTATTTACTACCATGCTCCATTGCTTTGTATGTACCAGTTTTTGCCATAATAATTTCTGTTTAAAATTTATTTCGATGCATGTTAATGCTTTCTGGTCAATTTCAAATCAAAGTAAGAAACCCAGTTTAGCTCTCTAACAAAGTGGTCAATTCTACCATTTTTCGTCTGCTTATTTCTTTTACTTTGTAGGTATACGCTAAAACAGTTCTGATAAGGATTCAGTTTCGGGGTTAACTCTCGTTTAAAGAAGATATTTTTTTCGTATGGCGAGGAATTTGTTGTTTCTAGAGAAATCGGAAGCAGGAATCTGCACCGTTTCCTAGGAAACCGAGTTTGATTTGCACCCGATTGGCTGCCATCGTCTGCCAACGTCTGCAACGTAAACTTATTAACAGGAGAAATTACGAGAGTGCAGCAGACATTTGATTTATTCTTCGTTCTCCCTACACACATTGTTCAATCTTAAATTATTACCAAAAACAACTACATGTTGTTGATATGTGATGTTTCATGTGGTAAGTTCGTCTGCTGCAAAAGTAAGTGTTCCCCAAACGACATTTGCTTTCCGAAATGAGGGCAAATCCCAATTCCACCATGTTTTGGTTTGCCAAAGTTTCCAAAGATACCTTCTTAAAAGAACTTTTCAAACTCTAACAATAGCTCCTTTTAAAGGAGAGAAAAATTCAAAACTTTATCGAGATTTAGATTTGACGCCAGTGAATTCTTTCAATTTGGTTCTATGGAAAAGCATCAACCTATCTAACGTGCAGTGAACCTCCAATACTTATTCCTTTATAGGATTCTTTTAACTAGTCCATGTTGAAACCGACAGCAGACAAAAAAAAAGTGAAAAAATCAAGAAAAGAAACATTAAAATACCTTACATTTAAGACATTGGTTAAAAACTGTATTGCTAAAGGACAACGTACTTATAATGGGATACTCTTTTTGTCCCAGTTTCCTCTTAACACCTTATTAGACGGTCCGTTAAAGTGATGTTATATTGGGCAAAAGGTAAATAAAACAAACAAAATTTGATTGATTGTCCCAACCTTGTAAGTGTTACAGCCTAACAATACATGTACATTGTATTCTGATATCAACGTCATATGTTCCTTTTTTATAATAAAAAACTGTTGTTAGTTAAAGATAACACGCTCGTATATTCATTCAACACCATCCATTAACGATTTTAGATGTGGCAGTAGCAAACATGTCTAACTTAAAGAGACGGCTTTGTGAAAAAAGTTGTTCTATTCAATGTTTTCGAAATGGTTAAGTCATTGAAAAGTTTTACACACATCTGGCATTGAAGACAATTCATCAATTTTGTTAATGATTCTTTTCTTCATTTATATGTACATCGCTTGCTTTTCATATTCATTGAAGTTCTTTTAGTCGTTTTTCTTAATAAGATCAATATCATTGTGTCTCATAAGCATGTTTATTACACCTGTTTTAACCCTTTCCCAAACAACAAATTTTCGACTGTCTCAAATTGAAAGAATTTGCAGACGACATTTCAAAATGTGATGGAATTGGATAATAATCTTCTGGTAGGGCAGAAAACATTGTTGGAAGAGGAGAAATTGCTCGTCACGAGCAATTTCTCATTTTCCCTCAATATTTTCTAAAGTCGTCTGCAACAAAGTGGTCAAATGTCGTTATTGTTTGGGAAAGGGTTAAGTGCAGCAGAAATACTTTATTGACAAATAAAGAAAGGTCTCACTTGAAGGATTATTCAGAATGCAGTAGAAACACACATAGATTACTGTGGCAACTGAAAAAGAGCATTTAAGATATGTCTGAAGAACCAATGTGACACGACTATGGTAAATCTTTTGTTTCAACGGTTTCGATTGTAAGACGAAACTATAAGATTTCCTGAAACTGCCTTCTATTTCTTTTTCGTACGGGTACATCAATTCGTGTTTATAAGTTTCCATAATTGGACCAACCAATAAATCATAGCGACTATTTATCATAAGCAATTTAAACACGGGTTTTCTCTCTGCTTTTTGAAGAGCATACCGTAAAGAAAGACTGAATGCCTGTCCAAATTCTTCTCTCTTCTCAGTAGTTTATAATGATAAAATTAGAAATGAAGACATAATTGCTTTTGCAGAGAGTCCTTTAAACAATCTTTTTTGTTTATTCTTTTTGCAAAAAAGCTGTAAAATCACATCAATAAATGTCTGTTTTCGTCAAAAATGATTTCTTACGTCTTTGTGTCCACTAATGCAGAAACAATTAAACACATCTACATGAAGTCAACGCGTAAACGATGTTATATAAACTAAATAAATCATGTTGCCTATTAGACAAAATGTTCGTAGGAATTGTAAGTAATCCATCTTTTATACAAACCAGTCGTTTACATACGGGTGCGTTCAAGGACCGTTTAGTCGCAGATTAAATTCTATTTTGTTGGTACTCATTAGACTTACCTCGTCAAGCCGATTCTAATCAGTACCGACAATATCTAGAGTTTGAATCACCAATAAAGAAAGTAAGCGTTGGGAACACGCCTCATATTTGGACCTACGATATATGAAAAACCCTTGCTTTAAATTTTGAAAGGACTCCTCGAAGTTCCATACTGAGAAATTGGTGAAATTAACGTACATTTACATACAACCATGAGAGTCCTTGTGGTGTTAGATTTCGTGTAATCGGCTATTTCAGAAAACAAGTCTTCAATGCAATGTCACAATTTCTGCGCAAAACGCATGTATTCGGGCCTTTTATTACAACTATGGACAATGAAAGTGAGTTTCTTTTTCTTTTCTTTATTTTTGTGATGAAAGCGAGATTGAAAACGAAAATCATTTCGTGTTGGTCCCATGTCGATATGCAAGTGCAAAGCATTAAATCATGTTACCGAGTTAGGAATTTCTTTGTTTTGTTTCCATAATAGTTTGTAATAGACTAGAAAAAGGGGATTACGGGGGTATGAATCAACGCGAATGATGTCACTATCATATGATAACATACCATTGTTTGGACGTATTGTCTATTTGTTAAATCCAGGGTTGAATGACAGATATGTATTGTTCTAAATAATACAAAACGTAAACACCAAATTCAAACCACCAAACTGTTCGTGTAGAGTTGTAATAGTTTCATTATCATGATGGTTCACAAATCAATCACCCCTCGTAAAAATCCATTCAAAACAGCCCAAAGGCTACATATAACGAAGAGGAACTTTATCGTAATTTAATCAATGTTGAAAATTATTTTCTGTTTTATCGTTTTCAGATTCGTTTTATTTTCCTTCTGAACATTAATCGATTTAAACTTGAAATCGTTATTCCGACGTTAAAGTCGAACTCGAAATGTTGGCATTAAGAGAAATGAAACTGAGTTTGATTCAGTTACGTTCGGATGCCTTATGTGTCCAGAAAGCAAAGTCGAGAAGGATTACAATGCATTGATAAACTTTATTTTCAAATTCGTTGTTCGACACAATGAGAGTTTAAATTAAGAATTGCTCAGTGAAATTGTCAACATAACGCTGTGTCGGACTACAATTCAAACAATCAACTGACTAATGACTTCAACAATGATCAAATTGATCGAAAAATGGACTCCATTTGGTGCCTATGAATTGCAATAAACGGCCAAAAACAAGAGCGCTGGGTAGGAAAAGAACATTTAATGACTACAGGACCGAGATCGACTGGTCGTAGGCACAAAACATACTCAAAGTAATAACCATTAGATGATTGTTTAGCAGCACTCCGGTCATACAATCGATCCAAAAGTTTTCAGTGAAATCCAAAACAATTTCGGACACCTCAACAAACACCGTGAGCTTTCGTAAGTCCCAAATATCGCAGAACTATACGAACTTGACGGGAACTGCCTAAGTGTTGATAATATTTCGCACCTTCGTCAGTTGTGTAGCTTACTAAGCCCTTAAAACGCTTGGTAATTTTCTCAAAAATATTTTTTCGCCGTCTGCTTTCACAAACCTTCAATATCTGCTTAATTTTGATGAGATTAGACACGCAGAGTAACAAACAGGTAATATCACAGGCCAGACGCCATTTTACTTGGCGGCTGGCCTGGATCAAACCTGTTTGCATAAGCATGAAGTCGGTTCAGCACTAAGGATTAAGCAAACCTGTTCTTCTACTTTCTTACTTACTTTCGGAAAATCACACCGGATGCTCTCAAAGCTCACGGGTTGTCGAGGGTTGCGGGATAGCCATAAAAAACCCGACTAATTATCAAAGAGTTATTGCTACCATCATTAGCTGGATATATATCCATCTCAGGAGAAAAACCACAAAATTATCTAAATAATACCGCAAATTATCCCACAGATCATCAGGTTATGGTGTTCACCGCACGAATTCCAACACTGCATTCTTCGTTAGGGTAAGGATAGTTTATGTTTTGTTATGATGGTGCTAATCAAGGGTGCAAAGCCGCAGCAAGATAACGAGTCGCATATAAAGCGTTCAAGTGATTTGAGGCATGCATAAAGCCAATCAGAACTTAGTCCGAATGATCCAGACGTTGATATCTCATTTAAACACAGTTACAGCTTGGATCATCCGAGCTAATCTGAATACATTGGGTTGATCCAAACCTCTGAAGTAATATGGAAGCCGACATTAAGTTTCTCGTGAGACTTATATCATTGTACTTTCGTTTCCAAATATAGATCTTAAATATAAAGTCTAAATAGTCATTGAATTTGAAAAAAAAAAAGTTATACACGTATATCACATCCTATAATATCACTATTATGTATGAGTAACCGATCAAATATAATGATTTAAAATAATGTTCAATACCTCCATTGAACTACTCAACGTGGATGAACCTAGGAAATGTGTTATTAGCCAGGGACGATTTACCCGAAATGTTATCCTATACTCACGTACGAGGCATATTTCTCAGTTTACGGAAATACCCGAGTAGTTACGATTGGTATAACGCATTCGAGAAAAGCAGAACACTTTTCACATGCACACCATCACTAATTCACTATATCGTATATTTCGTCTGTCTCACTATAGACTACCAAAAGGCTAATCAGTCGTTAGCGTGTCTGGCTCAGAATACATGGGTCCTGTGCCCGAGATCCGGCTAAGTCGATATTGTTTCCAACGTTTGATGAAGTTAATACGACATATCTGACATTATCACTAACTGCTTATCAATTTTCTTCATATATAAGAAAACAGTAAATGGCTTTGAATGAATGTTAAGTAGTATCGGTGAGGTATTGTTTAAAAAGGTGCTGAACCACAAAGATGAATAGGCCACAATTGGAATATGGCATACAATTATGGATTTATGAACTCAAATCACGCCTTTTAGAGTTAAACTTGAAAGAGGAATAAAACAAATACATGTATATGTTTAGGGTGAAAAGCTTGACATTTTTGTATTTCGAATTGTGAATATCTATGTTACGATTAAAGCAATTGAAGAACCAAAAGTAAAGAAAACTCGATTTTCTGACGTTAGGCCAAATGTTTATTCAATTAACCATGCCTATACAAGCTAAGAAGCATTGATCTCACTTAAAGGCACATAAAAGGAGATTAATGCTATATCAAACTATATTAATTGGTAAACCTTTGGTCAGATTCAAATAGTTATCACCAAAGATCCCCATCAGCACAACTTAAACGTGAAAGCCAACAAGAAATAACCCAGATTAACCAGTTTAATTGTGTGATTTTTCACCCATGACCTTGACAGTTGATACACAAATGTTTGAACTGACCAATCAGAATTCGTTATTTTGAATATGTTAACAAACAGGTTGTTGATAAACATGATTGAATTGGAGACTACTATATTTCAAGAACAAAATAACTTATGTTTAAGGAGCCTATCTAATAGGGTCTTAATGCATCCGTAAATTAATTCTCATGACTTTTATGAAAAGAATAAAAGAATTCCATATATCTTTTAGTAATTTATTCGTACTTTTCTCCTTTTATGTGCCTTTAATTCAAACGACTTTTGAAAACACAGAAGAAACAGAGCCTCCCCTGGAATATTTTTTCTTGTCGCAACCACTTTCGCAAATTGGATATTTTTGGAGCCAAATTTGAAAAAGTGGAGCCAAAATAGGAGCCAATTTTAAGTGGTCAATAATTAAACGTAATTGAGTGAAAGCTTCTTTTTATTCTTAAATCTAGTGCATATCATTACTGTATTATGAGTACTTAGAAATTGACAGACAAAAACAACTAATCACATAATTTTTTACATTTTATTTTACATAACTTTTTTATTACAGCACATAGCATCATTTTTTACATAACAGTATATAGCATCTTGTTTTTATTTCAGTACATAGCATCATTTTTTACATAACAGTATATAGCATCTTTTTGATGAATTACTGCAGGATCCTTCGAGTCTTCACCTCTGACCACACCTTGAATGCCTTTTTAAAACTGAAGTATTTGAGAATGGGGCCCTCAATCGAAATCCTAAGAAGATTATTTAAGGAAGACATAGACATGGAATTCCTCAAACCAGTCTTGACAACATTCTGCTTACTGAAGCCCCGCTCACAGTCAACAGTTGACACTGGGACAACCAAAAGCCTTGCAGCAGCCTCAGCTGAGGCTGGATAAACATCTGAGTGTTTTAAAGCTAAATTAGCAACATCCCTCACTGATTTGACTGATTTGTTGCCACCAACCCTGCTAGCATTGGCAAACCCAAGAAAACTACGAAGCTCTTCCCTGTAACCAAACATACCAACAGTGGCCAAATACTCTGAAACAATCTCAACATCTTCTAGTTTATCATCAAGGCCAAGACCAGGGTTGAACATGTTGCTCAGAGCTGTTAAAACAGAACCATCTGAGTTGGAAGTAAACCTGTCATTCAGACTTTTAATCATTCCTGTCACAAACTTATTACAAATAGCCACAGCTTCTGACCTCTGTTTGATGCTATCACGGACCGTGTGACCATCAAACTCAAAAGTGACCAAACCATCAGAGTCTGTGGTGGGCTCTGTGGGAACCTTCTCCAAAAACTGACCGAGAGACTGACCGGGGGAAGACCTAAGGGACTCTAAAATACTGACTGTTGACTCTAGAAGGGGGGTAACCTCACAAAAATCCAAGTCCTTCTTCTGATACATTTTTGACAATATTGACAGGGGTTTCAACACATCTGCTAAGAAATTAAGAACATGAAGGAAATATTCGCCAATGGAATCCATTATGTAAGGGGGTATTGACGTAACTTATCATTCCTCAATTTCATAACGGGTTAACAAATTATAGTTCAACAACTTTTAAATCGAAAACATTTTTGTATGCAAAGGAGGCATATCAAGGGTTCAGCGCAATACTATAGTAAGTGCTTCACGTTTGTGAAGCACTTGCTATAGTCTTGCGTTGAACCCTCGATATGTCCAAATAAGATGCATATATGCCCATGCTGATTTTTGTGTTGGTTCTCTAATACCTATATTGTGGGTACTCAATAGAATTGCCGAGTCGAGATGATTCTTGGTACCCACAAGATAAAAGTGTACATTTACATAAGGCCATGCGAAAGTTCCTTAACTGGTGTATTTGCTTGTTTGTTTGTTTGTTTGTTTGTTACCTATGGTTTAACTTCGCGTCAACAATGTTTCCGTGATATCGCGATACCCGGCTTATAATCAATTGAAGTAGAATTATAAGCTTAGCCGCCAACTGGTCAAGCGGTGCCATCGGCATTTCATAAGTCAGCCGGGAGACTGCCTGTCTTGAAATTGCAATTCTACTGATGCCGTGATTAGGACATATTTGCACACAGAGACAGGCCATTAGATTAGATTCGTTACTTAGACACAATGCCGGGTTTTCGATGTCGCACAAATATGTGCGTTTTATGATAATCATAGCCTACGATAAATTTGAGAAATTTATATGAACTCCAAACAGACAGACGACTACATCGCGTGACCGGAAGTGCAATGACTAGTCAGGTCACATGACGCATTCCAAGCGATTTCCGCTTCCTGTCTAAATTATTACTATGGCGTGTTGCCTGCGAATGAACTGTCTCGCTGCCAAAATGGTAAAACAATGTGTACCGGAAGTAATCCGAATGCCTCCGAACATCCATCCGAATGGACACTATACCATTCCGGACGCAGGACAAAAATCTAGTTTAAGTAATTTTTTATGTGATTAAGAATAAGTCAGCGTAGCACACGAAGAAACTGATTGTAACAATTTTCATCATGTGTGGCACTGATTTTAAATTTGTCTGCAGTCGACAATAAAAAATGAGGGTGCAATTTGAAACTTAATGTGTGAATGGGGGAAAACTTAGCTAAGTAAATACTCTCTCTTTCTTCCAAACGATGTACAATTACTTCCATATTAACATTTCCCAATTACATTTCGATTCCACTTGTCGTCTGAAAGTTCTTTCAATTTCGGATGAAAACAGTACAAGTCGCTGAATAAGAGTCTTTCTGATCCCCTTTATAAACATTTCAGCCGTATATACTCGATCTGCATTTGCTTCTTCCATACATTCTCATCTAAATCAGACTATTTCTTTTAAAAGAAATAAAATCAATGTGACAAGATGAGTAATTGTACGTAATAAGCACTATCTAAATTTGCCTCCACGGTTTACAATCAAAAGTAGCCAATGAAAGCATAATCAATTCGGGAAGTGTCAATTTATCTAAGTATGTACAGTTTATACATGATGTGGTAGATCTCAAATGTTTTATATTAAAAAAACCCGTTTATTCTTATACTTGGATGATAATACTTTGATGTTGCTCTCAATTCAAACCGGTCATAAAATTCCATACAAACGAACGAATAAACAACAACCCTCATTCGACAGTTACCGACTCAAACCGGAGGGAGGGGGTTTGATTTCGTCCAGAATAATCGCATTATTAGCAATTTTCAAATAAACCTAAGTGAATCTAATATTAACTATAGCCAACATGTTTATTTATGTTGGTAACTGAAAAAATAAAATGGTTGCTTTTGTGGTTTGTGGTCTACAGCCGTTTTCTCAACACTTTCTAGTCATTCTACGGTGGTTCAAAATCATTATCTTTGACACAGGGACACATACAAGGAAACTTTTAGTTTTTTCAAATGATTCTAAAATGTTAACGAAACAACCCCTTGAGTTAACCTGTCCGCAGCAGAAATGGTTTTAAAAATCACGTTATATACACATTCATATTCACCACATAATATATCTTTCTGCCAAATTCTGTATTCATTTCATCATCAAACGGACGTGTACTAGTTGTTACCTTACAGGGATGCATTTTCTAACCCTAAAACCCGTCTTCTAACACCATAATCTTATGTAATGTTATCCGTGCAATTTTTGAATTTTGAACGACAAAATGATGCTTTGGCGCTTCGGATAAGGTTGAACATATATGTCCATTGTTCATGTTCCGCTTAAGACGAAATAAAACAACAACCATGCCTCATGGTGTTTTTGACCAAGTCCTGACTTTTTGAAATGTCGTTTGCTTACTGTTTGAATTTCGACACAATGGTTTAAGATGAATATTCACTTTGCCATTTCATTTTCACTTGAGACAAAATCGAAACACGACCTTGAATCATGATGATCTCCGATTATGCCGTCTTCAAACGATTCCAATTTCAAACAAGGAAATTCAACGTATCGCTTTCGAGATAGTTAATTGAGCATTTTCACTGTACGAGTTTGTTTCCAGTTTAGAAGAACTTGAACCACGACCATGCAAAATGGCGTTATTTCGACCTGTTCCGAACAACATCAAATGTCGTCTACAAACGGTTCCAATTTCAAACGACAAAATTCACCAAGTCGCTTTGCAGATGGTTAAATACACATACTCACTGTACGAGCTTATTTACGAATTGAACCCGACCTTGCATAATGGTTTCCTACGACCAAATCTGAACATCATGAAATGTCGTCTGCTTATCGTTTGTATTTCTCTTTGGAAAACTCACTTCCTCTTAGAAAGGCATTCAAATGCGGCAATCTTTTCTTATGTTCTTGAACCGATTCCGAACATATTCAAAATCTATAAATTCTGCCTTGCGATACGTAAAAAGGTTGCTTGGTGTAGAAATGAATCGTTATATGGGTCACGTCACGGGAAAAGGGGAACTCGGACATGGCAAACAGTGTAGCCCCAGACCAGCCGCCACGTCAGTGACGTGGCGGCTGGTCTGGGGTTACACTGTTTGCCATCTTAGAGGACATCACGTTCTACCTTTGAATAAATACAAATGATAACTTTCGTGACTAGATGCTTGAATAATAGCGCTAAGAAAGAGCTGAGTTAGCGGTTTTTATTTATGTCCGAGTGCCCCTTTTTCGCGTGGCGCGGCCCATATGTAAGTACATGTAACCTTATTTCTTTATTTCCATTTCAGGAAAGAATAGAATATGGCGATGCATAATGATGTCATATGACGACGTTACATCAGATTGACATCGTGGTATACCTCACGTACGCACGACCGCTCTACCATAGACCATAAGAACTAAAGGTAACTTTATATATATGTATAATTAATTATATCATAAATATGTGGGTGTAAACACAGAGATAGAACATATGGTTGTATATTTTACAATCGTACGTTCTGTCTCTTTGAAAACACCAACAGTACGTGAGCAAGTTTTTTGGTTTTCTTTAATAGATAACATTTTAATCTCAGTAACGTAAACTTTACCAAGTTTCTAATTGTTTACAAAATTGAACATACATGCATTTACAATTCTAAAGATAAGAACGAATGTATATAAGGAGTTACAATCACATTAACATACACATATAGAGGATGAACATAATTAGAAACAAGAAACAATACACATAATAACGTTAGGCAAATATTGATCTATTACTCATTAGTGGATCTTATTCTTAGCAAAAATGGCATTGCGTGTAAATATCGCTAAATTCTATGAACTATTGTTACTTTTTTAGAGGTCTACAAATTTAAAAAACTCTTGACCAAACTCGATAATATGATTTGATAAATTTTGTTCAAATATCAGCATAAGCTGGACAGACTAAAACGAAATGGTACTCGTCCTCTATTTTCCTTTTATCATATAAAACAGATACTCATTGGTCATAGTCTATTCGCTGCTCGGTAGCATAGCGACCAGATTCGACTTTAAGGGAATGAGACGATAATCTCAATCTAGCTAAGTGTATTAAAGGATTCTTTGGTAAAGTATACAAATATAATTCGAGACCGAATGTTTCTTTGAAGTGTTTGGGTGTACGAAATTTACTACTGCTACTTATACTAAAAGTTAAATTTTGGATTAACATATCTACTAAGCGCTGTTTAACTGTTTATGGAAACGCTTTACAATTTACATCTGATTGGTTCTTCCATACATATGGAAAAAATCCCAGTTATATTTGGCCTGTGATCAAACCTGTTTGCTACTCTGATTATCTTTCCTCATAAAAAATAGGCAGATACTTGAGGTTTTTGGAAAGCTGACGACACAAAAATCTATATTTATAATAATACAAACATATAATATATAGCATTCTAAGTGTTAATGTGGACCGCTAAGAATTGACCAACAACTTAAAGATTTAGTGCAGGGCTTTCTAGATGGGGTTTGGTCGTCCATAAACCACGGTTATTGTCTTTTATTGGTGGTATTTGACTTAATGTATTTTGACAGGAGTATTATATGTGTATATTTATGTCAGACCTACCATATTAAAGACGATGTGACCAGACAAAACTGAAAGGTCACATTTTATTGTTTGACATTTTCGACATATACTTCGTATTGAGAAATATTCCTGTCAAAATCAATCGCCCGATTCTTATATATGATTTGGCAGGAATGTTCATAGAATACATACATATCTATATAAGATTGCATGACGTGAGTTTGAATGTGGATACAATGTGACTGGTGTAGACGGGACGTACTTTCGTTTCATACCGTTATTGCCGTTCAATCTTTAATATTAAGCCCATGTTCTCTGTTTTAGAAATATCCTCCGACGAACATTGGTAACATTTGCAAAGTCTAAAAAGTTGAAGGAAGTGAGGTTCTCGGAGGCGTTTTACAATAGGAGATGTTGAAAGCAATGCATATGTTCGTTTGTTAGTCCAAGATTCATTTAGATTTTCGTTTGCTTGATCGTTTAAGATACTTAGCGTTTTGTCGGCCGGTCAATTCTACAAGGCATTCTAAATGATATCAAGTTCCCTACCTGTTGTTGAAGAGTAACTGTCATGAATCTCCGTCTCTTCCTGTTGCGTTTTGTTTGTCTTCGGCGCTCCGTTCTTTCTCTGCAATGACACATTTTGAATATCTCTTAATATATGTGTTTTTACATAGTGGCAATACTATTTCCGTTGTATTCCAACTTCAAGTGGTCGGCTCATAATGATGGAAGAAGATCCGATACTCAACAAGCAATAAAGGCTAGTCATGTCGGATACACCATCGACTTTCCACAAATCAGTCGTTAGACTATTTCCAACGAAAATACAAATGTCGCCACAAGGATTAGAACCCACGTGGAAAGGGGCGACGTGATTTCATGTTCTGTACTCCAACCACTAGGCTACTGAGTCGAGACAATGGACATTATAAGAGTACCATCAAAACAAATAGTTTGCCCCCCCCCAAAAAAATGGACATTTTTAGAGAACAATCACAACAAATATTCGTCTAATGGAATATTTTCCACTATAAACACGATTTGCTAGTGGAAAGGGACGAATAAATTAATAACTTCATCCATAGACTTCTTTGAACGTAAGAAAAGGAAGTAAGCTCAGTATTTCTATTTTCTAAGCCCGGCATGATATTGACTAGGCTGTTGGTGTGGAGCATGGCTTGTATTTCCCATCATAACACGGGTTATGCTACATGTACACCATACCAAGCATGAATGACTTGCGACGGTCTTGTACTGAACAAAATCAATGATGTACTGACGACCGATAGATTGGCTTTCTGATCTGGGGTAATTGATACCATCTCAAACTTTATCTCGGACTAATAAATCTATGATTTTCTTTTGTCATTTGAGTGAAAATTGCAGCTCTCAGAACAAAGTGTGCTTATATACATATTCATCTATTGGGCTTCAATGTCTGTCGGGGAAATAGGTGCCTACAGCTTTGAATTTCGATAAAAGTTTTCTTAATAAATGAATGTATATTGGTGCACATGCATAGATAGAAAAACGTTTTTCTACATTCAAACCTTTAGGCACCTATATCAGTAACATTTTTTTTTCTATTTAAATTGTAGTTATAAAATAAACTAGCAAAAGTAAGTCTTCGAAGCATCTTAACATCACCCCCTCCTCCAATAATCAACGGCGAAGTCTCGAACACGTCTCGCAGAATCGCGAGCTGCCCGAGGTTGTTCTAATTATAGAAGCATGGACGTAGCAACTGTTTCCTGGCGATTCTTTTAATATCGGAGAGACGGGGAAAAAAGTTAGATACAATTATTGATGTAATACCGTAAACTATGGCAAAGAGCACGCGTCCAAAGGCGAGACATAATTAGCTCAATAGATCTAGCTTTCGGATCGTTTGCGACTGGGATTTGACTATATCGCGTTAGCAGATAACTCGAATAGCGTTCAGTGTCTCAACCCCCATACTCTTTATATCATTATTTTGATTCATTTTTTAAAGGGGCACTTAGAAACTTTTGTGACAAAAGGATAAACTGTTACTCATGGGAAGGTTATCCGGTTGTCACAATTCTTAAGTAACCACCTAACATAGTGATTCCGGTAAAACACAACTTAAAAACTCCTTTAGGTGCATTGTTTGTTTGTCACAATGATTCATTGTCGACCTCAATCAATCAAAAGCAGACTGTTTTCACACTTGTCTGACCATGATAATTTAAGCAAGGGGTTTCATCGGCACATCAAACAAAGAATTATGAATTGTGCTAAACAACACGTCAAAGTTTTATATAGAAGACAAATGCCTCAAAATAAGAAAAAAATCTCTTTTTTTTTTTGAATTTCAATTTATATCGTTTCATACATTCGCTTTGAAACGAAATCACTGTATTAGTAAAGGAAGAGATAAGCAGGCGTTTAGAGGGGACAAAACGGCCCGGAAATAAGTCAAAACGGTCCGGAAATAAGTCAAAACGGCCCAATTGTTGTTTTTTCAATCAGTCAAAACGGCCCAAATAGAGGTTTATGCTGTTTTATTACTCTGTACTTAGATACTTTGTTAATTATGCAAACAATTGAACTTAGTTAAAGATAACTATGGCGGCTATTTAATGGCGTATTGTTTAAGAAATAATGGTAATAATTGAATAACAACCCATGCTCCTTATTATTCAACGAACATATGATTAATGGTGCTCGTGTTATAAGGGAGTTGTACTTATTAGTGAATTGAAACTAAACCTTTGAAGTTTCTCAATCTATTCATAGTATTCAAATTGATGTAGATCTAAATCAAATGCCATTGTAAGTCATTTGCTACAGCAGTCACGTGATATCAGTTTCGAAGTTAAGTACCTCCATCATTCGTTTTGACAATATGGGACCTTTCACCTATACTACTTTTTAGCTCGACTATTCGACGAATAAGGAGAGCTATATTACTCACCCGGGCGTCGCCGTCGGGGTCACACATTGGCTAGGTTTTTATATACAAGACTGTATCTCATGAACTACTGTATGGAATGGGGTGATACATCACAAGTGTCCTTGTGTCAGGTCCCTGACCAAGTTTCGTATCTCTTGGCTTGAATTTAAGCAAATTATGCGGTTTCTTTGTTTAAGTTTTGCGAGCATGTTCGTATCTTCACAACTAATGTAAAGAATCATTGTGTGAATCCCATATAAATTTCGGATGATTTTACATTTCTCGGATTTTTTTTTAATTACAATGGTAATCTTAATTTGGCAGTTTAATGTCTGCAAATTCAATCATTGTAAGCTTATGCAAGTTTATTTTATTACTTGATATAATTCAAAAATAAATCCGTTGGATGTTAGAACCAAATTATTTCGGTTAGATTCTATGAGAGTAGTCTACCAATTCCTTCATATCATGGTGGGGTTACTCGTTTAAAATATTGATAATTTACATTTGTAATTTCTTACACACCTGTTAAGGATCAAACAGCAACACCAAATAAGCAGTCTTTGATGAGTAGGGTAGACTGACATTAGCGGTAATTCGTAAACAGAGGACGGATACATTTTGGTATAAAATGATGAAGAGATGTATACATGTAATAGAAAAATGACCCGAAAGTTTACTTTTCCCCTATATCTAATATTCTCAATCACTTTCATTTCTGTAGTTTATCTATCTTGATTATCATATGAGTCGAGAGTGATTTGTCTAACTTGTTTCACAACCGGTGTAAAATAAATAAGTTTAAAATTAAATAAATCATTCATGAATCAGGGAGGTGGAGTCACTCGCTCACATGATACGCCAATTATAACTAAAGAAGAATAGGGAATCGTTGCAAAAGTAATTTCCTGTTAGTCAGTATTTGTGAAGAATGGGAATTTTAACCTTTGTTATCCCCAATTCTGGCAGACAATCATAATGTTTACATGTATGCATATTAAACTCATTAATGTATTCTTTTTGATAATTTGTATGTAATTTCTAATAAACATTAAATTAAAGTAATCATTGCCAATCTTTGTCATTCTGGTATGTTGGGCCGTTTTGACTGAAAATAAAACCGATAATTGGGCCGTTTGACTAATTCGGGGCCGTTTTGACTAAATATGTGTTATAAAAACAAAATATTTGAATAAAGAAATTGAATATGATAATCTAACTATTGGCGAGGGATGTTTGAAACAGTTTTCTTGTACATGATACTCGTAGAACAGAATCTGTGAGATAGTCCCTTTTAAAGAAGTATATAGATGTCGGAAGCGGTCAGCACGCGTAAACCTTTCCTCACAGATCAAGAAGAGAAAACACCTTTAAGAGGAAAAAACTCAATCCAAACAAATGGAGCGGAAAGGGTCTGGCCCCAAGGATGTCTGGCTAATTATGTCTGTCCCAAAATGTCGTTCAGAATTACTCATCGATGATAAACTCAACGTGTTCTCTCCCCATCTTTTACCCTTTATCAAGCGGTTAGAAAAACTTTCTGTTGTGTATTAACCATTGTAAGCGATAAAAAGATGATCTTCTTTTATACAAATGCTCAAAGAAAGTAACAATTCACCAATGGAGGTGAACTTTGAAATCACTCGCCCAACTGCAAAGTTTCACAAGAACATTTTAGGAGAGAAACAAAAACGTATGGTATGAAATTGAATTAATGAAAAGCTTCCTATTTCGGAAACGAATGAGCAAAAAAAAAAGAATAGACCGCGCAATCCAGACATCTTGCAGACACACAAATCACCGGCCAACGTCTGCTCATTCTTGTTAAACCCTTATATTGCGGGAACCGACTTAAATCTTATGCAAACAGGTTGGATCAAAGCCAGCCGCCAAGTAAATTGGCGGCCGACCTATGATCCAACCTGTTTGCTAATCCGAGTATCTTTTCTCATTAATATTAAGCAGATATTGAAGGTTTTACAAGGCAGACGATACAAAATTCTATTTTTAGAAAATTACCCAGCATTCTAAGGGTTATTTACCCCCTCTCCAAACCCTAGCCTTCCATGGGGAATTCTGGGATTGCAACCGAGACCCTTCCGGCATTGGTCTGACAGTAATGGCGGATATGTCATATTTGGGGTCACACTGCTTTAACACATGAAAAGCGTTATCAAATGGAGAGAATTGAGAGAAGCTCCTTGCTACATTGAAGACCAATGAAATTATAAGAGAATGTGATTTACTAATATATTTATGTACATACATATGACATTTTCGCTCAATCCACTTTTGATAAATGCGTTCTGATGTGTTAGCATGGGTGATAAAGCCGTTAAAGGCAATCTATGGATTCTAATACAATAATTCTAATCTTGTGTTAAGAGGCCAGCCTATGGCACAGAGTAAATTGGCTGTTTAAGACAGGTTGGCTGCTTAACACAATTGGACTTTCTGTTGTGGTTGTATAAGGCAGGTTGACTGCTTAAAAGGGTGGCTGCTTAACACAAGTTAGACTGTATATTGAAACAACAACTACACATTTTTGTTAGATTTCGAACCTTTAAAGGACATTATATACGCAAACAAAAACTCAAAATATAAATCCTAAGACGAATTACTTCACAAAAGACAGCCTGCTTTTTCAAAAGTAACGTATATCGAAGGTTCAATGCAAGACTTTGGTTAATCATTCACAAACGTGAAGTACTGACTATAGTGTTGCAGTGAAGCCTTGCCATAAAGCTTATTCTTTTAAATTCAGTCTGTAGCGAAGCGCGTGGTGGAAGAATATCCTAATTGTTTGGCAAAAGGTAGTCTGGGTTGCAGGCGCGAGCTGATACTCCGCAGTAGCATAGCAAGGAGTATACGCAAGGACCAAGTACCGTTTTACCAAACATTTTATGCTAAAGGTTTGCGCAAGTTCAAAATACCAATCCCTAACTTAGATAAGTTATATTGCAAAATTAACAACCACATAATTGGAATCGTCTCTCTGAGACGCTACCAATTAGATGTGACATGACAAAATTGTGTTTTTCATTTAAGATACCATCCATGTTTATCAGTTTTGACTTACGCAAATATTTTCCTTAACCCTTATAGTGATGGAGCCGAATTCGTACTCATGCAACAGTTTAGATTTAGACCTGTGATCTAACCTGTTTGCCTCTCAGAGTATCTGTCCTCCTCAACATTTGGCAGATATTTAGAATTTTGGAAAGCAGACAACACAACAATTTGTTTTTATCAAATTAGCCAGCATTCTAAGGGTTAAGTACCCTGGACCCGAAGCTACATTAAGGGTTGTGACATTGGTAAAGCGGACAAATTCCCCCGACGTATGATACGCGTCTAGTTGACTCGACGGGGATAGATGTCTCTGGCGTTTGTCACAAAAGTATTTCAATTTCCAATTCCATTTCGTCTTTTCGACTGAAGAGGCGCCAGAATTCGATGCTAGCCCTGTAGGCGGCCTCGTTAATCAGTTAAAAACTTTGAAGAATCTTTGTTGCAGGCATGTTAAGACGAAAATTGCTTAGTTCGAATACTAATGATTTATATTGAAATTAAGATAATAAATACTGTGGCCAATGGAAAACACTGTGATTCAAGACTTTCTTTATCAAAGGTTTTCCTTGAATTGTCTGCTACAGGTGCTTGAAAATGACAACATATACAGGTATCGCTTTAACCCCCTAAAGGTGATTGTTAACCGATGAGAGAATTTGATAGTCAAAAAAAAAATATCTTTGGAACAATACAGTTTTTGTACCTTTGAATGAAATGCAACTAAACGTTTTGAAAGTATTATTTATTCAGGAAGCTTCAATATATATCTAAGTATGTACAGTCTATATGCGATACATCTCAAAACCGTTGAAAGGGTTTTGGGTTTATATACATATCTATCAGGGTCCCAGGCTTTATTAATTCACTGTATACATGTTGTAAAAACTTAAATACTAATTAATCTTGCTTCCAGTCGCTATTCTCCGGTACGTATCATGCAAAGGTCCAGATGTACCGTTTTCGGATACTCAGTTTGAACTTTCAAATTCTCATATATCTGTGAACAAAGAGCTCTAATAATCTCATAGAAGAAGTCCACATTGTAATCTCCAGTTGACGACAAAAAAGACGTCAATTTAACGTTCATTACTATCCGGTTTTGTTATAAAAGATATAACTACGAAAAAAAATCTATGCTGAATTTTGAATAGTCTGACGGTATTAAGCTATTGTAAATAGCTGATCAAGACTGATGGATGATGCTTTCCTATCAACCAACTGTTTGTTGTGTCATCAATAGTCCGTAGAATAAACAACTGTATGATTGGACATCATTTTTGATTTCGATTTTGAAATGATCGTCTGCTGTGACAAAGTGACTCTGTAGAATCCGTGTCAATCATTTCTATAGCAAAGCAGGGGGCTCGAAGAACTTTGCCAAACGTATCATGATAGGAAAAGACTAAGAAATAATACTATGCCTTCATTTCATTTTCATTCAACTCACTCTTGAAACAAATCTAAATCAAGAAAGAAATTGGAACATAATCAATGTAAGATTAAATACAAATCATCTTTCTGAACTTAAATCAAGAGTAAAGATGTCACAAAAAGACCAAGGGGACAGCAACTAGAAAACTGATTCTGACAAGCACCATTTTGATGGGCCACGATGGTATGTAATTAAACATTTCGAGGAAAGCTTTAATCTAATATGTTACTAGTATATTAATCGTATATATGAGCTTTCAATAAGTGTTTAAACTGTCAATCTTCAACGTTGAAACCCATACAAAAATACAATTAGTACCAGACACAAGTAACTATACTAGGGAAAGAGTTGAATTATGAATGGATCCTGCAGATTTTCACATCGTCATGCCATCGCTTAGCTAAAAAGCGTTTCTCGGCATCCTACTGTTTTTAAAATTGGCTTAAATTGACTCCTTTTTCATGGAGATCAAATGACGTCAGCCCGCACAGAGAAAAATAAACAACAAACAAACAACAACTCCAAGGTCAAATTCGCAAAAAAAAACGGAAGTCGGGTTGCGGTACAGTCATAGTTTACATGCGTCGCTTAGAAACTGCAAGAATTCGGTGCTATTTTTAGAACAACGCTGCTTCCCGGCAATCAATATTCGGAGTCAGACGGAGTAAACTGCAGTCTCCCAGACTCAATCGGAGTTATTGTCAGAAAACCGAAATCAAACTCAACAGCCCTTCATGTATTATTCACGCTTCGTCTTAAAGGCAGCAAGACTTTCGGAAAAGGTGACGCGTTTCTTGTTGACAAACTCTGACATTTCGAACATTCAAATAACGTGCAAATATGCTAAAAGAGCAGCGAATATAATTGCATTAAAGAGCAACAAAGATTTGATGGAAGCTTTTTCATCAATATTTGTTTGTCTGTTTATTTGATGGTCTACAAGAGCACACAAAAAGCTGACTCACTTGCTTTGTGAGTAAACTGTAGCATTATTTCAGATATTTGAATTTAAACCGCCATTTTACAACGACCAGTTTGAAGTTTACCAAAGAAAACAGAAAAGGAAAGATGAAGTTCGTCTGCTTGAGTGTGAGTTATCGAAGTCCAGTAACCTTGCTCTAGCGATGGAGCAAAAACTCAAACCGATGAAAATGAGTATTGACCGAAATGAGGCTAGTCGCGATAGTTACCGTGATGTAACGCTCTATTTTTAGAATCGATTTTTTCCTACCTCCCTCTTCAGGAGAACACTTCCGGAATGTGGCTCAACAGGTGGCGTGACAATCGCGGAATCTGTCATAACATGTCGAATATCGTTAATCATGGGAGTTCAGTTGTCTCGCCTTTTTTTCTGGTCGTTTTTCCGATTCCGAGACAAAGCCGCCGCTTGTACAGTTTGAAATGGCATACTAGTTTGCCCTATACAAATGAATTTAAGTTAAGAAAGTGTCTTAAAGTTATGGGGGTAGTCTACATTTTATTAGTTTTTATATATCAAGTTTATATTAAATTTCATTTAACGTTATACAAGTTCATATCCAGTTACAGATCATGCTTCTTAAATGCTTTCTATAGTTGGCTCTAGACCAAATGCCTTGCAAACATACACATATTGATTTAAAAATGAACCTATTTGTTGGAAACCTATTTTAATAAACGAAAATCCATAAAATGCTTAATCATTATAATGTTGAATTCGTGTATTCGTCATTTCCAACAGTATGTGATCTAATTGAACAATCTTGTGACAAATGGAAAGTTCAAAGCTCAAAGCATTACCGTCCACCCCTCATTGATAATAGAGTACACTCATTCAGAAATTCAGGTATTAATTTTACCACCTTCAATTAGTTTGTTGAAAGTTTCAAGATAATTTTCTCGGACATTTTCAAAATTATTCTAGACAGGGTTTTGGGCCCCGTTTAAGAAATTATTTGCAGAAGTGCGCTTGGTTGCAGGTCTTTAGGCCCACCAATTTGAACACATTTGGTTTATCAAATGAAGACACCTCTGACATGAAAAGGAAGCCACCATATTGCTCATTAAAGACCGCTTTCGTATTACTTTCGTTTTCATATGAAACTGCCAATGTAATGATTGCTGTCATTTGATTTGATAAAGGAACGACAAATACGTCACAACTTATTATTTCACTAGTGTTTGTGTGTGTCAGATACCGGCAAAAACTAACGATTTAGAACGATGTTCAACACTTTCATAAAAATTGAACTATTAAATGTTAACACCCACAAGGAACGTGTCATATGCCAGCATTTGTAACCCTACACTTATGTTCGATGTACATTTCACAGGTCATGGAAATACTCGAGCAAGTCCATTGCTGCCTCGGTCGCACGAGACCCTACGCGAAGGGAACAAGCATCAGATCGGCTGCATAGAACTCGTCCCACAAACATGGCTTTTTTAATTGGAAATTCTTGAATTCTATTGCCATTGTTTTTTAGCCAACGGGGTAAGGGACACTACTCATGTATATTGAATGGGAAACTCACCTAACCGAATTGAGGATGCAGGCGAGGCTAAACCCTACCTTGCATTGTTGCGTAAAAGGTAATTTGGAATGTGTTTTATGTTTTCTATTTTAACACAATAGTTTATTGTTTGATACAAGTACAATGTACTTCCATTGTTTGCGTAAGCACTGGTTGTCCGAACCACCAATAAGTCTCTTTTACACAGAGTACCATCTAATGTATATGTTTTTATATTATTTTCGGGGGGGGGGGGGTGATAAGACTTTGAGCCTTCAATCTTCAACACACGTAGCAGATTCTTTTTTTCGTTTTTTTCGCCAAGTTTTCCCAAAGAAATATGCTAGTTAGAATCAAAAACGAAAAGTATCATTTGGTATCTGCATTTGGTCTTAAGTTGTCATTTGACTATTAGCTATCACTTCCGATTCATATTGTCTGCTTGGCTTAACGTCGTTGACTCAGATTAAACTCATGTAAGATGGTGAGAAAGCTTAACGAACTTTATCTATTGAATAACAAAATGCAGTGTCCAGAAGTCCAGATAAAAGGCGAATTTCCCTTACTTACTTCTAAATTGTTCTTAATTGATTTTGTCAACCCTATACTGTTCTCATTAGAATCGTCTCGACGATACATTATTAACGGGTACCTTCAAAATAGTCTTAGGAATAGAACGTGTGCATTGCCAAATAAGGTCCCTCTATCTAGACCCATGGGCCAAATTCGTATTTAGAAAAGCAACAAAAGCGGAAAATACGAAAGTTGTCATTGTAATTTTGTCATAACAAATAGACTCCCAAACCGTTAAAGTTGGTTGATTGAATTTCAAGTGTTGACAGACCAGATTTGGATGGACAAAGACCTTGCATGTTTCCGCGTACCATACATTCTCCCCCATTCTAAAGTGCTGAAACCAACTTCATGCTCATGCAAACATGTTAGATCTAGGCAAGCAGCAAACTAAATTGGCGACTGGCCTGTGATCTAACCTGTTTGCTACTCTGAATATCTTTCCTCTTCAAAATTAAACAGATATCTAAGGTTCTGGAAAGAAAAGGACACAAAAATCTGTGATTAGTAAATCACAAAGCATTCTAAAGAATAAGACTGCCATTACAACCGCGTTAAGCAAAATGTCTTCATAGATTAATCGGCTAAAAAGTACAGAATTTCATTTCACAAATCCGTCCTTTTTACACGACAATCACAATCAGTGATCAGGTGAACATTCGAGCCGTCACACAATGCCGCTCAATTAACCCTTTACCAAATGCCAAATTTTCGACTCTTCCAAATCTAAAGAGTTTGCAGACGACATTTCTAAATGTGTTGAAATAGGAAAATAACCTTCCTATAGAGTAGAAAATATTGTGGGAAAAGGAGAAATTGCCCGTCACGGGCAATATCTCCGTTTCCTACAATGTTTTCCAGAGTCGCCTGCAACAAACTGGTCAAATGTCGTTATAGTTTGGTAATGGGTTAAAGAAACGACAAGACTCATTTGCGCGGGAAAAAACGGCGTTACCGAGACAACGGGTAATGCAGACGGGCAGCGTTTTTAGGGATTTTTTATTGCGGGGGATAGGGGGAGAAGGCTTGGCTCGTGGGAACGTCGAACAAAATCAATGGAAACACAATCAGCGTGTCTGTTTCCTACATGGATGCTTTTTGTTGTCTCGTGTCGATGATGAAACTGTCTGTCCTACGGGCAGAAGGCATGTTTTGGTTGGGGTGTACTCAAAATGGATGTGGGCAAGCGTTGCGCCTGTCTTTATATGTATGTATATAGGGTATTTAATCAGTGGAAAATTGTATTTTATTATATCTATGAGGCATCCAAGAAAATATCAAACTAGATGTTTCGTGTATTTTTTTTTTAATGTTTAACACATTTGGCGCAAGTACTACTAGATCTAGTTATGTATCCAGGAAGCAGAATCGAGGGTGGTTAATCTAATTTGTAAGAACGTGTATAATAATCGATGTAAAATAAATAAGATTAAACTAAACTAATAAATTGAACATAAAATGATCCAAGAATATATTGTTCAACATTATACCCGAACTTCGTATGAAAACACGCATTAACTTTGAATCACTTCATCGTATATATTCCTTATAGGGAAGGTTAAACGCTATTCAATTGCAGCAAATCGGTTATTCATGTTAAGAGCATAGCATGCATTGCTATTCAGTCTTCATGCTGTTATAATATGAACTCATGTCATAATGCTTTAAATGTTTCCATTCTTCGCACAATGTAGGTCATGTATCGAATAAGCATATTACCTTATTCAGGTTTATATATAATTCCTTGTAGATTACGGCTCACAGCCATCATGCATTACAATATCTTTCATTGTACATTAAGGCCCCAGCACTCTACAATACAACACCAATAATCTAATTCATATAACGACAGAGCTGAGTTTTGTCATTGAAAAAACAAAAAAGACATTATACACTCATATCATATAAGTAATATAGGTAATTGTTCTACCATAAGCACAAGGAATCCAAACCCGTACTACACAACAAGGGTCCAGTGCAATACTATAGTAAGTGCTTCATGTTTATGAAGCACTTACTATAGTCTTGCACTGAACCCTCGACAAGGACAAACCACACGAAACCGTTCGTGAAGGACGGATTATGGCTTTGCTTGCTTGAATAGTCTTTTCGTATCCCATCATCATATAAGCGATCCAAACCCGTACTACACAAGGACAAACCACACGAAACTGTACGTGAAGGACGGATTATGGCTTTGCTTGCTTGAATGGCCTTTTCGTATCACATCATCATATAAGCGATCCAAACTCGTACTACACAAGGACAAACCACACGAAACTGTACGTGAAGGACTGATTATGGCTTTGCTTGCTTGAATAGCCTTTTCGTATCCCATCATCATATAAGCGATCTAAACCCGTACTACACAAGGACAAACCACACGAAACTGACGTGAAGGACGGATTATGGCTTTGCTTGCTTGAATAGCCTTTTCGTATCCCATCATCATATAAGCGATCTAAGCCCGTACTACCCAAGGACAAACCACACGAAACCGTTCGTGAAGAACGGATTATGGCTTTGCTTGCTTGAACAGCCTTTTCGTATCCCATCATATTAGCGGGCGGTCCCAGGTTCGAGCAAACTAGAAAATGGAAATGAGCCGGATCTTACCAAAGACCAACGAACAATGGTAGCACTGGCTTCCCTCAATGGTTTCCTGGGTAAAAGAGTCACTTTAACGACAGAAAGGCTTGTTTCATGTCTAAAAGGGAGTATTGCTGGTTTAAACCAACGATTTCTTGTGGTATAACTCAAAAGCTTTATAACCGAAACGTTGTTTGTAAACACAGGGAGGCTATAGTTTGTTATCCCTTAGAGTGCTGGAACCGAAAACATTCTTATTCAAACAGATTAGATCCAGGCCTGCCGCCAGATAAATTGGCGGCAGGCCTGTGATCTAACCTGTTTGCACCTTTCCTCGCAGTTAATTAAGGTTCTGATAGGAAGACGACCCTAAATACTTTTAGAAAATTACCCAGCATTCTAAGGTTTAAAAGCACAAGGAAGTCATAGCTACGGAGTCAGTAATGTCATAACAAGAAGTCAAGCGCATTTCCGGTTATTTGATAAGCAACAACACAAGAAAGCTAGAGGTCTGTACAGAGGACTTCCAAGATCTCGTATTGGATTCAAACGCATTTCCGGTTATTCTACAAACACCAACACAAGAAAACTAGAGGTCTGTACAGAGGACGGCCATTGTCTTATATTGGATTCTAGTTTGCAGCGATATTGATGTTGCAAAAAAACACACCAAAAACGTCTCTTTCAAAATTCAGACAGGCGTTAGAGTTTGGCGCGACTTTTTTGCCGCTTTCCCGAGCGATGACTCACCAACTTGCCCCGCTAAAAGAAATGGGAACTGAGGGCGATGCTTGTCCACTTTAACCCTTTCCCAAACAACAAATTTTCGACTGTCCCAAATTGAAAGCGTTTGCAGACGAAATTTCAATATGTGATGAAATTGGAAATAATCGTCTTATTGGGAAGAAAACATTGTGGGAAAAGGAAAAATTGCTCGTCACGAGCAATTTCTCCTTTTCCCACAATGTTTTACAGAGGCATCTGTAACAAAGTGGTCAAATGTCGTTATTGTCTGGGAAAGGGTTAAAGAAACTCAGAGGAGCTAAAGACCTAAATCGGTCGCCTTACTTGCACTGCGGAGCGACAGCAGTTTTTTAAATGATAACCGGACTTTGTTGATCTTTTATCCAACTTCTTGTCGTTGGTACAACTAAAACACGTCTTGTCGAAACAATTCTAGTGAACATCGCCATTGATGTAGCCTTGTTCATATCTAAACCGGCTTCAGCAGAAATTTCCATGTGCACCACGCACTATGAAGTGTTAATATATTTTTGGTAATGTTTCGAATTTAACTGATATATTATATATTCCCATTCCTGTTCGGATTAGTTTGGTGTTTAACCACGTTTTAAGCAGTATTATGATATGTTTATAAATAGGATCGGTGTATATCTATACACTGCTTCTTGTAGTTTCTCCTCATCTTCAGTGCACACGTATTCATATAGCACATACTGCTTTCCCAGTACGGACATGTTGACGAGATTATGTGTAAGAGAACCCGATGGTTTTTCCGCAACATTTCGGTAGAATGATCACTCAATATGTTTGGAGACTCCGAGAGTTATTCGAAACTCATTCAGACACCTCGGCAACTTTATTAAGCTTTTGAGATTTCTACCTTGATAAGTCAAACCGCATTGTTTTCATAAATGAAAACTTCCGAACGAGTATTGGCTAAGTCAGTGTTTCGAACTTGGAACCCAAGTTTTCTATACAATGCACACTACCGACTTGGCTACAAATAAGAAGTTCAAAATACACATTATGCAGTGGTCAAAGAAGTTGATGTTATGAAAGTGTCTCGTTATAACAATTGCTCAGTGATTCAAAGTTCTTTCTAGTCATTAAGAAAAGAAGCAAATCAGTGTTTAGATTTATAACCCATTTTTCCAAAATAATCCATATTGATGTATTTGTTGCAGGAGGCGGAGACAAGGATGCTTGCTGGCAATAAGCAAAACACTTTTTTGACACCAGTTTCAGAATAATGAGTTGGATACGCGGGGTCGGGATTGAAATAACCACTACTTGGCGAACTAAAGCAAAGTAATTAAATAGTTGAAACACAGCAAAAGTATGATCAGCAACTATATAGTGTTTTGGGACACTTGTTATACAAAAAATCAGTTACCATGGAAAGCAATTCGACCCCTTCCTCTCGGAGATTTAATTGAATAAGGGGAAGTAATCAATGAAAAAACGCGAATGGGTTCGCAATGAATTATCGGTAATCTTTAAAAGAATATTCCCGTACATATCATCACGGGCGGTATATCGCTATAATTACGGGCGGTAAATCGCTATAATTACGGGCGGTAAATCGCTATAATTACGGGCGGTAAATCGCTGGGCTTGTGGGTTATGGGTTAGCAATCTGTATGAGCTTTTAGGCGCTTGTTCAAGAAGAGAACATATGAAGTCAAAATAAAACATTGTTGGAACAATACCGTTTTCGTGATAATTTTTGATGTACAATTAAACTTGGCTTTTGAAAGCATGCTTAATTTAAGAGGCGTCTATTTAGTGTAGTGTGTACAGTTAATTTTGCTGTCTATTTGCTGACTATTTTTAAGTGCCACTTGTGCAATTTTAAAGAAATAAATCTTTTAAAGACATAACGAGAGGTTTCCGGGTAAATTCAATCGGGTTCTTTTGTTTTCTATATGAAAGTAATACAAATCTCGTTCAAGAAGGTACCAAATAAATCACGAATAAAATAAATCGCCCTTTCTTTGATGAAATGTTTGATGCTACAAACCACGAAAGTAGCCTCAGTAGAACCCCAACTCAAATCAAGCTCACCATAGAACATATATTCAGATTCCTTATAGAATGAAATGTATACGCACCAATGAAAATAGCTGTCAAACCCAAATGGACTTGAACGAGATCATTGGTTTACTTTAGAAAATGTGATCCACAACATGTTATTCCATTACATTTCATTTTTCATTTCATTTATTGGTTTATTCGACAAACATTGTCTTTGGCCATTTACAAAAAAAAGGAAAACGAAACATTGCTTATACAAACATATACATACGTATTTAGACAATAGGTTTAACAAGTCAGAGCAGCACTAGGATCAGTAATGCAAACCTATTAAAAACGAGATAAGACTTTATGAAACAACTACCAATTTTAACAGCAAGCAGGTATTAATAGTCAACGTTTTCAGGCATACGGTGGACTAAATGCTTCTTAACGTATGATATTGCAATATAAAACAAAAGGGTATCCTGGAGAAACTCGATTTAACCCATTACCAAACAACAACATTTAACCACTTTGTTGCAGACGACTCGGAAAACATTGTGGGAAAAGGAGAAATTGTTCGCTAAGAGCAATTTCTCCTTTTCCCACAAGGTTTTCTGCTCTACCTGAAGAACACTTTTCAATTTCATCACATTTTGAAATGTCGTCTGCAAACTCTTTCAATTTGGGACAGTTGAAAATGTGTCGTTTGGGAAAGGGTTAAAGTTGTTGCTCATACTTTTCAGTTACAATACGTTGTCCATGGTCAATTCTGCCAGTCTTTTGACCGGAAATTCGCTTCACAGTCGAAACGTATAGTTTAACACCAATCAAACAAGGACAGCCATAACTTTAGTTCATTTGCAATGCAAAAAGAGTAAAGGAACATTCTCTCTTTATTCATATACGACTTCATATCCTTACAAAATATCATCTTAATTGGTAATATCAAACGTAAAATTAATTTCAGTGAGCAATCCAAAGTAAAACACGAGCTATTCGGTATCATAGTATGTTCATAGAAGGATACAGGCTGCGATTTGGACACATCTACATTCTTCCCTTACGATTATTCTTAAAACATTTCGAAATCTGTCAAAGCCTTAATCAATGTTATACTTTATCTTATTTCTTGCAAAAATGTTCGGTCGAAAACCTGGAAAAAAAAGTTATTTTTCCGGCAGTCAGACACTCGTCGACACTGTCCTCCATGGTATACAACAGACGGTACAGTTTTAATAAACAACGAAAGGAAAATATTTACATAAGTCAAAACTGTTGAACATGAACAGTTTCCTGTATGAAATACAATATTGCAGTGCGACACGTCATTGGAAGCCGTCTCGGAGAGACGTTTCCAATGATGTTTTACTTTTGCAATATTGCTTTGCCCAATATTGAAATTAGAGGAAGTGTTATTTTGAACTTAAGCAAACCTTTGGCATAAGATATTCAATAGAAGGGTACCCTTATTGTACTTATGGACATTTTAGCATAGACTGTATTACAAAGCGATACCTAGCTCCATATCAAAATGTATTTCAACATTTCGTCTGTAAACTCCTCCAAGTCTAAAGGTCGGCTATTGAAGAAAAAAACAACACAAAATAGAAAAAAAATGAGGATTATTTCTCCCCTTCGTAAAACGGCTCCCAGCTCCTTATCAAAATGTAGTTCAATATTTCGTCTGCAAACTCGTCCAAGGCTAAAGGTCGGCTATTAAAAAAAGAAGAAGAAAAAAATAGAAAAAAGATCATTTTTTCCTCTCGTAAAACGGTTCCCAGCTCCTTATCATAGTATAGTTCCATATATCGGCTTCAAACTTGTCCAAGGCTAAGTTCGGTCATTTAAAAAAAGGAAAATGCAAAAAATAGATTTAAGATCATTTCTCCCTTGCGTACACCGGTACAAAGCTCCTTATCAAAATAAAGTTCAATATTTCGTCTGCAAACTCGTCCGAGTCTGAAGGTCGACCATTACAAAGTACCGAAGATCATTTCTCTCTGTCGTCAAGAGTAAAACCTAAAGTGGTGTTAAAACGTATCCTCAACAATATCGACGTTTAGAACTCCTACGCCAAGTCGTAATAAAATTCCCCGACCGTTTTCCAAAGTGGCTTGCCAATGGCATTAAACCTGTCGGATTCCCTATAAAACCAATAACATGATGGACGTATATGGGAATAAACCCGCTTTATGGACTCGGAATGTCCCTGGGTAAAGCACTCCATACACAGAACTGGTTCAACACCACTTACACGAGGAAGTGGTTACCAAGGCCTTCTTCCTTTAATTTGGAAGAGGCCTTTGCATGGCCAATTGGGAAAGTTTTATCGCTGAAATGGTTGAATTTGGAAAACCAAAAAGCTGGTGTGACTTTGAAATTTTGGAAAAACTGCATAGTTCTGAAGAAAGTTCCAATTGGGAAGTTGCCTTTAATAGGCCCCCGCAACACAATGTGAGAAAGCCCTGGTTACAGATGTTAAAAGTGCGTCTTGCATGACAATGTATAAGTCTCTGAAATGCCCCCAAATCGTATAAGATTCAGGAATAAATGTTGTTCTGAGTTGATAACCTTGTGGCGAAATAAGATGTTTCTTAAATCCATTCTGTCTTCCTAAAGGAACGTTAGGATTTGCTTGACGAATACAAAAGTCAAAACATATATCAGAGATACGACAATCTTCTGTTATCATGGAACTGCACTAAAAGTTAGCAAGTCTCAGCAAAATAGCAAATCTTTGGTCTGCAGTGCAACGTATCTTTGATTACATTCCGCTTTGAGTCCTCTTACGTGTGACTTTATCCTGTCACCAGCGCAATGAACGGACCGATAACAGGGTGCCGTATAACATTTGTGATATCCGGCACTAACCATATATCACACATTCACGTGCGAAATAATGACGTCATATATACGTCATGGCATATGACGTCAAGTGTGCATCATTCTCTACTTGTTTTCTGTCTTTCGTTTGCTTTATTTTGTATTTTGTTTTCAGTTTTGTCTTCAATAATAATCCATGGAGGTAACAGGATAAAAAGAAAAGAAGGTTGGTGTCTTTGAATAGGAATAGTTATCGAGCTCGGCCTCGGATTATTATCCGTTTCGCCTCCGGCTCATCGGATAATATTCCTACGCCTTGCCCGATAACATTTCCGATTCACGACAACAACCATCTATTCTCTATTCCTTCTAACGACTTCTTCGTTCATTGCAACCGTGCTTATTCGTTCCATTTGAGTGTATCTTTAGGGGTTGTTTTAACCCGTAGAGTGTTGGAACCTCATACTTTTATGCTTCCTTTCTTTTTTTCTCGTTCCTCTCGGATCACGACATTCACATATATATTGATCTTGTATTACCCTTATTGTATACATGTTTATACTTGGGTTTAAATAAAGTTATGTTCTGTTCTGTTCTACCAAAAAAATTGCTAACATGTTGGGTCCAGGCCAGTCGCCAAGTAAATTTGCGGCTGGCCTGTTATCTAACCTGTTTGCTACTCTGGGAATCCTTTATCAACAAAGTTAAGCAGGTATTTAATGTTTGGGAAACGACAAAAAATTCTTTTTTAAAAAGATTACCCAGCGTTCTAAGTGTTAAAGAGAATTTGTCTGCTGTAGTTAATGGAACACTATTGACGTCATTTTCGAAATTGTTCGTCTGCAGAACCGAAGAGCATACACATGCATTTCGCTTTGAGCAGTATTCTGCGTGACTCTCTTAAAAGAATGATAGATGAGGCATCGCATAATTTCAACTCCATGGATAGTGGAAACACCATACAGACACAGACAGAAACGACGTTAAAAATAAAAAAAAAAATATAAAACAGAGACACATTTAAAATTTCAGGCGATTGTCAATTGCGAGGGGTTTGTTGAAGTTCTCCATTTTTCAAACATTTTGTTTCTTTGCCCTTAGAAGGCTTGGTAATTTTCTAAAAGTAGATTTTTGGGTCGTCAAAAACCTTGTATATTTGCTTAATTGTGATGAGGAAATATACACAGATTAGCAAACAGGTTAGATCACAGGCCAGCCGCCAATTTACTTGGCGGCTGGCCTGGATCAAACCTGTTTGCATTTGCATGAAGTCGGTTCCAGTACTCTAAGGATTAAAGCTTGTTGAATGTACCTGAATGTATGACTATTGTTTCCGACTTTCGTTTTTATTTCGAAAAAGAGGATTGTGAACTTCCAATAATACGAAGGCATCATCGTCTGCATAAAGCATTGTCCCTATTACATCAAAAATGCTAAACGAATCATTATTAAATGCATTATATTTCGGACAACTAACTACAAAGATAACCTCATTGTCCTGGATAATTATTAAATGATAAAGCAGTAACTGCATTAAGTCATGCATTCGTGAGAATTTGAGTAGGAATATCATATCTAGGACTTAAGGATATGTTCTACAGTTTTATAAGTAAATAATCCTTTCATAGAATTTTCTAAATTTTTGATATGTTATTTAAATTTATATTCTGAATTCAAAAATGAAAAAAAAAATGCAGGTCGACGAGGTTTTTTTTTTTTTTTTTTGGTAAAATTGCAATTTCCATGGTAACCGTTTGGAGCAAAAAAGTCAAAATGACCATACCATTTTCAAAGGTAATAAAATAATTTCTGGAAGGTTTATTAACACAAAAGTCATGAATTCATACATTTAATACTTTACAATTCAATGTTATTTTGAATTATTACAATCTGAACATTTTTAGTAATCGAAATCAGGTTTTCGAACTTTTGTATTCGGCAAAAAACAATGAAAATTGATGTTTATATTACAAAAAAATGAAGATATTTAAAAATTCCTTTCATAGAATTTTCTTTTTTTTTTCAGTATGTAAGGTGGAATTAAATCTTGAAATAAAAAATGCAAAAAAAGTTCATGTTGACAAGTTACTTTTTTTGTAAAATGACAGTTTCCATAGTAACCGTATTTGAAAAACATTTATAAAAACGACTTAATTACTTAAAGTGGTACCCGTACCAGTTTTGTGGTACTTCGGATGTAAACAATCGTTTAATCACAGTCACAATTCGTTTAACCAAATATCAACCAACAAAAACATCTTGTTCACAGATATGAGGAAATTTTGAAGTTTAAACTTAATTTTACAAACCTGTACAGCTGCTGTACTCTTGACATGTACGATATGTAATGGAAATACCCATTCAAAGCACTTTGTTAAAAATCAAGTTTTAAAGCCTCTAAACAGCGAATTAATATATTTCTAAACCAAACAGCATTACAAAGGCTTTGAAATATAACGCGTACAAACTGTTTATACTTCGATCGATTGACGCTTCCTGGAATATATATGCTTCACTTGTTAGCTATGAACAAATGAATACAACCAATACAAATTATGCATTGTTTCAACGACATTTGTTTTCGATATTTTTTCCTATGTGAACAAGCACCTTCAGTTATTTTAATTCAATATGGCGTATGCGCCTGTCAGAGAGCACATGATACCTGCAAACATTTGTGACAATGGAGGAATCGCTCACGACGGCCTATTACTGCTTCTGTCACATTATGTTCGACCGAATAGTACCTGGGAAAGTTCGTTAAGTCTACTGCCGTTCCAATTTGGACCAGTCACAAAATCCCATGCGCGGGAATGAAGTTTACGAAATCTACCAAATCCCTTGTGTCGTGGGTGGAGTACATGTAAACACAATACATGTCAAATGTATTCCAGACTTTGTTTATGCAGTGTCAAAACAGTTGCAGGAATCTTATTTGACTTCTGCAGATACCATGGTGAAACTATCATGAAAAAAGAGAATATTGTTTCAGTGAGTGAGGTCTTCCTTTCTCATATATATGTGTTTCCTTATCAGCCTTATGTCTTTCGAAACCGCTTTGATTTCATTTGTCGTCTGCTATATATTTACGTTCGATTCAGAACAATCGTAAATACATGTCGTTTGGAAAGAGTTTACCCCTATAGTGCTGGAAGAGACTTCATGCTGAAGCAAACAGGTTAAATCCAGGCCAGCCGCCAAGTAAATTGGCGACTGGCCTGTGATCCAACCTATTTGCTACTCTGAGCATCTTTCTTCAACAAATTCAAGCAGACATCTTTAAGGATATGGAAAGCGGTCGACACCCAGAAAAACTATTTTCAGCAAATTACCCAGCATTCCAAGGGTTAAAAGCGAAGCCAGACGAATTCAATCGATAAGGGGACCTTCTCTTGACCTTCAGTCTATTATGCCTATTTTATGTTAATGACGTCTGGGCGAGCGTCTGCTCCAATCAGAATCGTGTATTCATACGCCGTGCGCCGTTCCCTCTCCCCCGTTTTTTTGCTCGTTACGAAAGTAGTTCCGTCCGTTCGATGCGCATGGATTCTAAACAGACGAGACGGTGGAGGTATATGTAGAATTGAAAATAAACCCTGGAGACCACGCCCAGCTTTATCTGGTCTCACTGAGGATTTGTCCAATGAAATGAATAGATAAAAAGACAAATGCTTAACCTCTCACTTCATGATAGTATTATTGTATGCATCCGCTGTAGATGACTTTAGAAACCATTTGGATGTAAAAATGTATCCTTTCATCACGGCTATGTCTACTCAAAACTCAATATACATTCAATTTTCTTTATAATGTTTTTTGTCGTCTGCTGTTTCACCCGTTATTGATCATAACTCGTCTGCAGCAGATTCGATAATATAGAGAATAATGGAGTATGAGGTTTTCTGAGCCTTTATAGACCAATTGGTATTTCATACTGATCCAAACGATATATCTTGTCTGACTGAGGATTGTCAAATGAAATGAATAAATAAGAAAATAGACAAATGATTAATCCATTCGTCTATGATGAGTTACTTTAATGCGAGAGCTGCAGATGACTTGAGAAATCATTCAAATGTTAGAAGTACCCGTTTGTCATGGTTGTGTGTGTCTACCCATTATTAAATATTAGTTTAAAATTCTTTATACTGTTTTTTTTGTCGTCTGCTGTTTCACCCATACTTGTTTTTGTTTTGTTATTTAGTCTTCTGCAGCAGAATTGATAACTACGTAAAATGGTGTACGGGGTTACCTGGGCTGATATAGAACAATTAGAATCTTATACTGAACCAAACGATTACAAACAACTATATTATACAGAAATACGGATCCATGGACTTGGTGAAGAGCTGCGCGTAAAATTTGCCAAATTGGTGGAAATGAAATATTAGAAAAGTCTCATCAACAAACAGAGTTTAATTGATCATGATGCAGTCACTTCAATAAAGTCTGCTTAAAATGCATACCCTAGATATTATTCTACTCTAATTATTAAAAACTGCTTGTCCACAGATGTATGGAAACTTATACATTAACGCTTTACTTCCTTAAATCTGTGAAGCAGTTTGAATGTTGTATGACACGTAGTGGAGAGAAGCTATTGGAAAAGAAATGAGTTCGTATTAAAGTATTAAAAGACTTTTTTCTAATGAATGAAGAGTTATTCAGATCCAAAAGCGATACCTTATATAACGTCACTACATACTTACATATATTGACACATTGTGAAACGACTTTGCGTTCAGTAGCTTTTTTCATTAAATATTTTAAGGTAACACACAATCTATATTGTTTCAACAATATATTAAGAGTTTCAAATTGTCTCATGTGTGAGTAATCACCTTTATGGCATCTGCTTTACCATTGTACACTTAAACAAAACTGATAAAAACTGATAAAAAAAAGCTTATAACAAGCAAAACGCGTATTTGTTCAATATGACATTTCTTTTCCGTTATATTACAAAATTGTATTTTAAAAGACTTATAAATAACGCCATGCCAATTGGAGATTTCTTGTAAAATATGCAGTTTTTCCTGAAATTTTGATGACACACCAGCTATTTGGTTTTCGAATTTAGCAATTTCTTCAGCGATATAGCTTCCCAAAACTAACAAGTCTGTTTCTCATCTCAATTCGATGAAAACGGCTCCTGTATGAGCATTAAAAATACGGGAAACAGATCATTAATTTACCTATCTAAAACAAAACAAAAAAGAATGATAAATTGAACCCGACTTTACAAATGAATTAAAAATTGGATTCTTGGAATAGAACGTTCGCCTTATATAACATGTTCCCTTTTTACTTAGTTTCTTCTTTTCTCTCATTCGTCGAAGATATGTTAACCGCAAGAGGTCTGTCTGCTTACTAAAGTTAATGAAATAGATTTCCTCGCAAACGTAAATATAAAGACGAAAAGTATAGTTAACCTAGACATGAACATAACATTACCAAAAATTGTGCAATCCTTTTCGTACTTTAAAACGCATGTCTATGTTTCATTCCACTTAAAACAAAGTTACCTTTGCAACTCAGTGGTTAGCACTATTTTGTAAGTATGTCGTTAATTAAATATCATGGACAGTAAACAATATTTTTACACTTCAAAGCTGAAACCTTATGTTAATAACACCTGTCGTACATGCTATGGAACATTGCCCGCAATTTTAAAGATCCTGAATCACTCTAAACAGGACATTTGTACTTCAGGACATACTATGTACATTAAATATAACTTTGACCTGTTACAAATTCCTATTTTTGTGTTGACTTCATGCGAAACTTCCTTGTTATGTCAATGGGAGGAAACTTCAATTAATTCAATAGAGCGGGGTTTTGCGTGTTTTTGTTTATGTGTATTTTGCTTATTCTATTCCTTCCATATATACATACACACTTTGTCAATACCTAAAACTATGATAATTAAGATTTTATCAGAAATGTTGTCCTAGCAGTATCGCCATAAACAGAGTTCTAATAACAAACTGGTGGAATAATTCATTTTAATTTATTGTATTGCAAGGAATAGTATATGTCATCATTATCATTGCTCAAGTCTAGCGATGAAATATTAAACAAATACACCACTACAGAGAAACGTTAGTCAGTTCTTAACTGTAAATATGTTTTTCGTAAAACAAGGTTTAAAATATCTTTTCTTTCTACATAATACATGCATCATTTTTATCAGTACAAAAGCATGGTGATACTGTATCCTGTATATCAATGTATGCAGAATACACGATACTTGTTTTACATACAAAAAGGTAATTCTTTCTTGAAGGCCCATTAAAGGAGATTAATGCTATATCAAACTATATTATTTGGTAAACTTTTTGACAGATTCAAATAGTTATCACCAGAAAACACCATCAGCACAAGTTAAATGTGAAAGTAAACCAAAAACCCAAATTAGCAAGTTTTATAATTCAGATTTCCTGATTCTTCACCTCTGACCTTGACAGTTGATAGACACATTTTTTAACCAACCAATCAGAATTCGTTATTTTGAATATGTAAACAAACAGGTTGTTGATAAACATGATTGAATTGGAGACAACTATATTTCAGGCACAAAATAACTCATTTTAAATTAGTCTATTAAAGGGTCTCAATGCATTCCTAAACTCAATCTCACGACTTTTATGAACATAATAAAAGAATTCCAAATATTTTTTCAGTAATTCATTTGTACTCTTCTCCTTTGATGTGCCTTTAAAAGGACTATCTCACATATTGAGATTCTAATTCTACGAATAAAAATGGTATCACAGGTCTATAAAATTACAGAAAACTAGATTATTGGTCCACTTCTCGTCCTCTTTCATAACCTTGTAGTGGATTGATTATATATTGAGCTAATGTCTTTATTTTGATAGATTGTATCATAAAATAAACATCAGAAATGGATTCAGCATACCTAAAAACCCTAGAAAAGACACCATACAAGCTATATTGTTTGATTAATGTAGATCCGGAAAATTTACCTATGCGTCTGGCGGCCAATTCGGATTTATGCAAATTAGGCAAGATTCCCAAATTTGCCAAGGTGGCAAACCCTCTTAAATTAAAGATATACCTAAATATATTACAACCTTGAAATATTGCCTCATTGTTCTCTTCATTTCTAGGTTCCGAAAAATCCGACCGGACTACTATCTCACGTATTGAGATTCTAATTCTACGAATAAAAAAGGTATCACAGGTCTATAAAGTTCAGAAAAATAGATTATTGGTCCACTTCTCATCCTCTTTCAAAACCTTGAAGTGGAGAATGGAACATTTATATTGCAGATTTATAACACCGTTTGAACGGATAATATTGTAAACATTGATTTTTCATTTCCGTCCTGTGATATTAAAGTATTATGTAAAAGTGTCTTGTACCAAGACTTTGACATGGGTCATTGTAATCATATGACTATAGGAAGGTGAGTCCAAGACAAACGTATTACTACGTATAAACACTTTCTTCATTCAAAGCGCTGCAGGCCCAAATCCTCGTTTCAGAAAAGTCCAAACAAAACACAGGTTTTACGCGGTTTTAAAAAAGTGAATTTTGAAAATAGTAATTTATTTAGTGGCGAAGATTGCTTAAATCATCAATTCAACAGATGTTACTCACAAAACACATTTTGTGGGATACTATGAATCAGATAGACGTAAAGAGAAGTTTCTGTTATGCTGAGCTCATGCAAAATTGCTGCAAAAGGTTAAATTAGTTCTTTTCAACGCTGGATGCATGGTTTCAAGAACACCCCCAACAATCCGGTATTGGTACAGGTGAGGGACTCCCGTTAGAAACCCACTTGTTACTAATCCTTAACCCTTTCCCAAACAACCAATTTTCGACTGTCCCAATTTGAAAGAGTTTGCAGACGACATTACAAAATGTTATGGAATTGAAAAATAATCTTCTGATAGGGCAGAAAACATTGTGGGAAAAGGAGAAATTGCTCGTTAGGAGCAATTTCTCCTTTTCCCACAATGTTTTCTAAAGTCGTCTGCAACACAGTGGTCAAATGTCGTTATTGTTTGGGAAAGGGTTAACCCAAACCACAGAAACCACACACGCCACAATCTCCGGGTTTATATGGGTATTTCTGATAATATCGCCGACACCTCCTATAAACGTGTATTTACATAATAACTCAAAGGAGGTAAAAAACCGCAAGGCTATTGCTCAATGCTGGATGCATCACAATGGTGAGTCGTTAAATAGCATGTTTTTGGCTCAATGCTCAAAGATAACAAGCCAAAGTCGTTAAATAGCATGTAGTTGGCGCGATGCTTAAAACATCACAATAATAAGTCATTGAAAAGGATGTCGCTGTCTCGATGCACAATGTATTAACACTGTATGTCCTTCAACAGGGTGTCGATGTTCCAATGCTCAATGCATTTAAGTTGAAGGTCCTTATCCCTTTAAGGTATAGAGATAAGGCTTATCAGTGACACCATAGGTATAAACCATCCGACTATCGGAGACCATTAACGCATGCATAATCAGTCACCCTGGGTACCTATTTGCACAGGATTATCTCCGATAATTGTTATTGATTTGGGTACTGTTAATCAAAGCCAAATTAATGCATTTTACGTTCATCTTATAGATTTTCTCAAAGAATAAAAGACGACGAGAACAAAATTTCCTTTAAGTTGATGTTTTTTTCTTTATTAAGTGATACATTCATATCAGGATTAAGGTGTAAAAAATATCGATTGTTCAATTCATTAAAACTGTAGGTCTTTGAACAAGATATCGAAGGTTGAATGTTTCACAAGCTGTAATACTTTAAATAAGATGCCGATGGTCTAAGGCTTAATGCGTTACAAGCTTCAAATCCTTTAATAATATATCGATGGTACAATGCTCAATGCTCCATATGTTTCAAATGACTGATCATTTAACTTCGGTCATTGCAAAATGCCATCTTGTGCAGTTTCGGAAATTTCCGTCGGTATCAGTTTGTGATATACGTCATTTGGGCACATTCGATAAATTCCGTCGGTTTAAGAAGGCTATGTAATATAGTTAATTCGTGCATCATCGGTAAATTCCGTCGGTATCAGTGACGATATACGATATACAAATACTTTATTCAGACGAAGCTTACAAGTTTCTTGTCATTACAATTTACAAACAGACATAATAACAATATAAGGTCAAAATGATTTATTATTTTCATTTCTAACGACAAAAATAAAGATACATTGTTCTGTAGCAAACCCATCCATTGTCGAAATTGCACATTCCTTTATCAAAAAGATAACTTTATGGGAACAGTCAAAGCCGAATATTCGTAATGTAATCGGTATTATCTTAAAATAGTTTTATCTGTAGACATCATTTAACAGATTTCCAAAAAGAATGTATCCTAAAGTGCATATATAGAACACAGATATATAAAGGAAGAACAAATAGAACCATAAATAACTGCATTTGATCAGACAGATAGTGACTTGCGTAAATTTAAAAGTCTGAAATAAATAGATGCTGGCCGTTCATTTTTAAAAAAAACAGTATCAGTATATACTAATAAAGGAAGTTTATATATAGATGGTCTTGAAAGTAAAAGTTACTTAGCTATTTTAACCTGAAACATTTTGAATAGGACATATAGACCTAAAATCCTGAGTAACTTTAGAGACTTCCTAGGTGGCCGGTAGTGGTGTAAGCGTATAAGACATCACTGAGAAAATACTATCCATGAGGTAGAAAAAGAAACCCAACACCACACAAAATGCTTCATTTAAAACAATAAGACTTGATAATTGCTTAGCCTCCTTTGCCGACTGCATTTGAAAAGAAATTCGAACTGAGTTGGTTATTCGCGTTCTTCTGCAGATGGCTGAATTTAAAAACGTTCGTTAAAATGGATTTAACATTGCGTTAACATTATTTCATTTCTGTTGCGGTCCCCGACTCTGAATGATGGAGGAAGACCTCAAACTCAAATGCCAATAAGGCAACTGGTCAAGCCAAATAGAACCATCGGCATTCCGTAAGTCAGTCTGGAACACTGTCTCTCATGAAAATTTGAAAGTGCACGTACGTGTAACATTGACGAAAGATATGACTTACGCGTTTCTTTGTCAAAAAGCATAGGTCGTTCATCATGTGTACTATTGAAGTCGACCCATTTGTTCTATCAACAGAGCAATGAGTCAATGACTAAACAGAAAAATAGTTTCGTGCCAAACATGAGCTTTGTGAGAGTGTCATTGTGTAATATTACCACTGTGTCGGTTGGCTTCCACGAATAAACGTGTTGCAAATGGTCTTTAGTTTTACTTACAATACCATGGCTAGTTTCAATGTAGCGTCGAATAACCCTTAAACAACCTTGTTTAGATAGGAGTTTAGCAATTTTCACCATTCTAAGGATACCTTGCGGGTAAACGTATCTATTGATAAGTTTGGTTTTTGCTCACAAGGACTGTACATGTTCACATTATCATATAATACACAAATAAATGATTTTATGATGAAACGAAAAAGATGCTATGCTGTTTTCGTCGCGATAAAGTTTGAGTGAAGGGTTAACAAAGGTCTATATTTTGGTGTTTGAGTTTTGATATGCTCGATTACGAAAGATTTGACAATACAAGCAAATGTCGTTTTTGCACGATATTTGCCCCTGAAACGCTCCAAAGAAAATGGTGCAAATACGTCATAGGACACCCATTAGTATTCAATATGTAAACAGAAGACGTATAATTTGACACCACTCACAAAACAGGATGTGTTTCGAATTCTAATACAATTCTTTATGTTTCAAATGCATTTAAAACACCATCCGACACCTAGTAGTGAATGTATAATATTTCATGCATGGCTACAATGTCACAAGTCAGGCCTTTCAAAAACGTTTGTGTGTGTGTAAAAGGGGGGGGGGGGGACTTTTGTGACTGTGAAAGATAGACATTTGAACACCTATAACATTTCATGCATGGCTGAAGTCAGGCCTTTCAAAACGTTTGTGTGTGTGTGTGTGTGTGTGAAAGGGGGGAGGGGGAGAATTTGGTGACTCTGTGAAGGATAGACATTTGAATACTCGAATAAAATGATACATGTATCAAGTAAAACCAGCATTAAGAACGCCATATTCAAGGTAGAATACCCAGAATCCATTTTGAAACTCATTTTTTTTTATCGACGGATTACTTCGGTCCCTCCCGTTATAAATCGGTCGGGTCCGGAATTGTTCGGTGAAAGTTTCAAAATGGCGGATTATTGGTACTCTACCTTAAGGGTTGGCCAGTTGGCGTAGGTGTAGTTCTCTTTCCTAGAATTTCCTCGAAAATAATAAGTGGTAAGTGACACATAAATCCGGTCTGATTGGCTTTCAGCAGATGTAGGATATATTGCAATGTTTTCCTATTGAAAATTGTATCAACTAAGTGCAATTATATAAGGCGCTTTCATTAATATATATAAGGGAGGGGTGATTTGTGTACTGTATCAATTTGTTCTGAATATTTGCTTATAAGTCTAATGAAGAAGGATTCAAAGAGTAGCGAACAGGTTAGGTCAGGTCAGGTTTACTTGGTCTGTTTGCATAAACATAAAGTCGGTCCAAGCACTATAATGGTTAACATACAAACGTACAGAAGAAATATTTTTATATGCAACTGACTTCTTTTGTTGCAACTTTTTTTTCTTACTTAATTAAATGAATAATGAAGGCAATAGTGTCTTTTCGCAAGTCAATTCTCTCAAATAGAATGGTCATTCAAAAGTCATCAATATGGTAGTGGTATCAAAAAAGAAAATGCATTTTTGTCATAAAAAGTGCATGCAGTGTTATCGTAGAATGTTAAAATAAATTTTAAAATGATATGCAGGGCTTTTTTTCCTTCAATTGGGAAGAGGCCCTAGCCTGTTGATTTTGTGAAATTTTATCGCTAAAATTACTGAACTGGGAAGCCTAAAAGCTGGAATGACTTTGATTTTTTGGGAAAACTGCATTATTTTAAAGAAATTTCCAATTGGGAAGGTGCCTTTAATGGGAGTTTGTAATATAACGTAAAAAAAAGGCCCTGTAAAGGGGGAGGGTGGCTTTGGTGACTTAGCGACGAATAGGCATGTGAATACTCTTATAAAATGATACTTGTATCAAATAATACCAGCCTTAAGAACGTCATAGTTAAGGTAAAACACCCATAATCCGCCATCTTGAAACTCATTCTTCCGTCGGATCACTTCGGTCGTTCTCGGTATAAATCGGTCGTGGCCGGAACTATTCGATTTAAAGCGAATAGTTCCGGCACCGATCGATGTATACCAAAAACGCCCAAAGTTTGGATTATGCATTTTCGATCATAAATTGAATGGAGGTTGTACATGCTTCGACATTATCTTATATTAATCATGGTTGGCCAGTTAGCGTTGGCGTAATTCTCTTTCCTAGAATTTCCTCGCAAATAATAAGTGGTGAGTGACACATAAATCCGGTCTTATTGGTTTTCAGCAGATGTTGGATATATTGCAATATTTTCAAATTGAAAATTGTATCAACTAAGTGCAATTATATAAGGCGCTTTCATTAATATATATAAGGGGGAGGGGTGCTTTGTGTACTGTATCAATATGTTCTGAATATTTGCTTATAAACTATAACTATAACTATATTTTATTGCATAATAAACATAACATGTTATATAGCAATACAAAATTGTAAATGACAAAAATAAACTTGGATCAGCAGGAGAGCTCATGATGTTAAAGAGCCTATTCAAATACATAGATAAAAGGATATAGATTGATAATTTATTATGGTAAAAAGGCTTCATGCCGAAAAGTACAGGCATATATCATTTAAATTACAAAAACAAGTCAATAGCAAGGTAGGCCAAATTTAACGTATTCTTAGTCTTTCATTGCTAAGAAAGTAGAAAATATATGAAGCTTTCCTGTTGTGAGATACATTATTTCATCTCATATAAGATAAAGATTTGTTTACAGTGTACAGTTATCAAAGAACAAAAGAGGTACCAACAAAAACAACCATGTATATACACATAAACATGTGAACAACATATTAACAAGGATGACTGTTCCGTTGTAAAGAACCCCAATATAAGAAAACGTGTTATCTACACTTTATTCTTTATTGTTTGTTTGAGATTTAACGTTGATTTCAACTGTTTATTAGAATACATCACTGTAAGACATCATACTCTCATCTTTGTGAATAAGTTAGTTGCAGATTGGTGTAATGTAATTGATCCAGATCACATTTAGACAAGCAACATTTAGCTTCTGGTTTGGCGCTAGTCTAAATTGATCTCGAGTCACATTTCAGTAGTTTAAAATGAGATAAAATTTTAGAAGATCTAAATATGAAAGAATTGTTTCGTGGTTGAAAAATTCCACATTGTATATTTACACACATATGATAAGAAAAGAAGAGAAAACCTATATTTTTTTGGTGTTTAACGACGTATCAACAATTTTTCAGTATCATGAAAAGATACTAAATCAACATACCATCACAATAAATGGATATTCTAGAAAAGAATTTGCTGTGCAAATTACCCTAATTAACATATAAATTAAGTAAAGTAAAGTTCAATTCCTAAGAAGACATGCGTAATAAATAAATTTAGATAAGTTGTTCAAAGTTTTACTAGATGCAGACGACATAAGATTTGTAAATTTGTATATATATATATATAAATGGGTTTTACATCACATCAACATTATTTCAGTTATGTAGCGATGCCCGACTCTTAATGATGGAGGAAGACCCCATACTCAACTGCCCATAGGGGCTGGTTAAGGTGGGTAGAACCATCGGCATTCCCTAAGTCAGTCGGGACACTGCCTCTCATGAAAATCCATATCCCTCTCAGGATTTGAACCCACGCGGAGAGGGGCCATGTGATTTCAAGTTCTGTACTCTAACCACTAGGCCACGGAGGCCCCGCTGTAAATTTGTATATACTTGGCCATTTATAATAATACTTTTTAATATATTTTGTTCTTAGAGAGGTATACTTTGGGCAAATAAGTAAGAAATGATATTCGGTTTCTACTTGGCCAATATTGCATTGTTTGCATTTGCAGTCTGATGAAGAAAGATTCTTAGAGTAGCGAACAGGTTAGGTCACAGGCCAGCCGTCAATTTACTTGGCCTGTTTGCATAAGCATAAAGTCGGTCCAAGAACTATAAGGATTATCATATAAACGTACCCGAGAACATTTGGTTATATGAAACTGATTTCTTTTGCTGCAACTATTTTTTCTTACTTAATTAAATAATTCATGAAGATGGTATTCGGTTTTCGTAGTCAAATTCTCTCAAAAAGACTGGTCAATCAAAAGTCATAAATATGGTAGTGGTATCAGAAAGGAAAATGCATGTTTTTGACATAAAAATTGCATGCAGTGTTATCGTAGAATGTTAAAATAAATCTTAAAATGATATTTAATGCCCAAATAAATCGTACCTTTAGATATCCAGATAGTCGATTGCAGAAGTTATTTTCGAAAATAAGAATGGATCATTTCCCATTGCATTATATATATATCATTTGATTTGAAAGCAGAGTCATAGAGCGATCTTTTAACCCAATGTTGAAATATATTCTTAATTGTAACAAACGTTTTCGACACCTTGCATAAGAAAACGTTATTTCTAATATATCATTTTTGTCTTTTCCAATTGATCTCGTCTTGGACTGGTCCCAAAAGCCCATGGAAAATAAATTATCACATAAAATAACGAATCATCGTTATCGTTGCTTGCCGGGAATTATTTTGATTTGTATTTGTGTGAATGTTATGATACAACATGGAAATAACGTCATAAATTCCGAACTTTATTATTTTATTGCTATATCAGATGGCCTTTTCCGCAATTTGGGTATTCTGGTCTGGTTCCTATTGAAATCAACCTCAGAAAACTATACCATTAATGAAAAATGAATGAATGAATGAATAAATGAATGAATGAACGAACGAACGAACGAACGAACGAACGAACGAACGAACGAACGAACGAACGAACGAACGAACGAACGAACGAACGAACGAACGAACGAACGAACGAACGAACGAACGAACGAACGAACGAACGAACGAACGAACGAACGAACGAATGAATGGTGATTTAAAGCGCATCGACGGACAAGGTCATTTACCGCACATTATGAATTTATATATTGAATTAATTACAGGCTAAAACGTATTTGGTTTATGAAAATTAATGAAAAAAGGAAACAGTCTATTTGAAATATTTGTAGGATACCATCTTTGGAAACAGAGAGATTGTCGGACAGGCAATTTCGTTTTTTGTTTAAGATTAGTATTGAGTCGTTTATTCCAACTAGTCAAAAAGAGTCAATATGAGGAAAGAACATTAAATAAAGATCTATCTTAAGGTCAACCTGAAAAATGTTATTATTGAGTGATTAATTAAGATCAAGTGTGTTTGCAAAGAACCTTTTCGAAAAGAAGTCGTCTTATGTTGCCCAAGTAAATAGATACTTTGCCGTTCAAGCTGCCAATGTCACTTATTTCGGTTGTTCTTTGGTCTTTACATCGCATCATTTGTTTTTCGAATACTTTCTGATACCACAAAATGTTTGATACGGATCCAAGATGAACATACCTTAATGAACCAACGTGTTTGTTAAAATCTATCAAAAACCCTAAAAGTTATTGCTACGGAGAGTAGAATGTAAATCAAGAGTTTTTTAAATCAATCTCTTTGTAAAACAAACAACTATTTATGTTCTTACCAGCTCACTTATAGATTCAATAGAATACTTGATACCTATTCTGAATTCTCTTAATTCATTTTATTTTGTTGGTATTTTATAGCACGTCAATGGTATTTAATTATAGTATAATATGACATTTATTGCGAAAACAGATAAAAATTTGTTGCAATGTTCACATGATACCAATATTTCTTGAAATTTACGTACATAAATATCCTATGAAAACGGATCGTAAATGATAGTTGTTTTGCTACGCCCAGCTTGTAAACGATAATGGCGGTTCCAGAATTGACAACTCATTTTTCGTTCAGTCAATATTGATAGAACCATCGACATATTTTCATATCTGTGATCTGTAGTTGCCCTTCATGTTCATTCGTTTTCAAAATCTATTTTCGAAACGAATTTGCAAAATTTCTTTTCAAACGTCATGATAACGAAAACTACACATAGAACGATTTTATGAATGCAATTTTAACAGTTCACATGGTTAAGAAAAATATATATTCATTATATATAGGTTTTACATCGCGTCAACATCCTTCAAACTATTTTGCAATGTCCGATTCTCTACAACGGATGATGACCCCATACTCAAATTGACAATAAGGGCTTGCCAACCCGGTATAACAATCGGCATTCCGTAAGTCAGTCGGGAGACTACCTCTTATTAAACTCCAAATGCCGTCACCGGGATTTGAACCTAAGGGAGAGGGGCAATATGGCTTATTGTTCTGAAGTCTAACCACCAGATCGCGGAGATCTCAAGAGAAAACAACCAATTCATTGAATGGATTTAACTTCGCTTCAACAGGAATCCATTTTTGCTTCAAATCCGCTCTCATAATTGATGTAAGAAGGCCGGAAGATAAATTGACGATATTATGAGGACTCGCAGTGGTCATGCTTGGTAAAACCATCAGCGGGGGCCTCCGTGGCCTAGTAGTTAGAGTACGGAACTTGAAATCACATGGCCCCTCTCCGCGTGGGTTCAAATCCTGAGAGGGATATGGATTTTCATGAGAGGCAGTGTCCCGACTGACTTAGGGAATGCCGATGGTTCTACCCGCCTTGACCAGCCATTATGGGCAGTTGAGTATGGGGTCTTCCTCCATCATTAAGAGTCGGGCATCGCTACATAACTGAAATAATGTTGATGTGATGTAAAACCCATATAAAAAAAGAGAACCATCAGCGTCCAGTAAATCATTTGGTGCCTATTACATATGACAATTAACCCTTTCCCAAACAACAAATCTTCGACTGTCCCAAATTGAAAGAGTTTCCAGACGACATTTCAAAATTTGATGAAATTGAAAAATAATCTTCTGATAGAGCAGAAAACCTTGAGGGAAAAGGAAAAATTGCTCGTTACGAGCAATTTCTCCTTTTCCCACAATGTTTTCTTAAGTCGTCTGCAACAAAGTGGTCAAATGTCGTTATTGTTTGGGAAATGGTTAAGTACACATGGCCTTCTCAATCTTCATATAAACTGCAGATTTAGAAGGTCATCTGTATTTAATTATGTGTCACTTATTATTTTCCAAACTTCTTATGCAATATTAATCACAAGAAATAAAATAAATGAGCTACGATTACAAAAAATATATCATATAAGGCAATATAAGTAAAATAGACACTAGTTCTAAGCAAATGAGTAATTTCATCTTTCGTCAGAAACGACTTATGTTTTGACTATTTTGTGTAAAGAAAGTAAATAATAGTAACATACTTGATAAAAAGGAGTTATGATCAAATATTTTCAGCGACGATGCTTTAAGCATTTTCATTATTGGCGTTTGACATTTTCATTTAGAAACAACATTATTTTACCTTTCGTCCGTTTTATGATTAATAAACGCCAGTCGATTTATATAAATCATTTATCAAAATGAGAAAAGAAATGTAAGCTTTTTATCTCTTTGAAAACAAGACTTGTGCACTATTAGCAAAACTGGTTATTATAACAAAAATGATAATTACACTTAAAATGCATAAAGAACGTATTATCAAAAGATGTAATACAGCCATTACCATTTTTGTTAGTTCTGAAAGCTGCCATTAAACATAGCATTCGATTTTTTCCCCAAAGATATTTATCCCATTCAAAGAAAATGGGTTGTATGAAAATTGCGACAAAAAGTGAAAAGTAAATTTCTATTTTCCTCTTGTTTTATGTTATTTGTGTTTACGTTTTTAACCTAATTGCATTGGTTTGAAGCCAACAAGAACCGTCTGATGCCTCTTTCAATTTAAAAAGAATGGTACACAATACAGACGAATTGGTTGTTCTTTTCCATTTTTAACTGAATCCTTTTTTTCTTAGTTGCCAACAAGTTCTGTATGTTTCGGCTTTAAATACAGACTCGTCAAATGAACGGTTAGCGTATCAGACGAATTTGATCTTCCGGTTTCAACTGAAACTTTTCTGTTGATAACCATTACGTGTCGTGTGCAACCGCTTTCAATTTAGACTCGTCAAATGAATGGTAAACGAAACAGGTGAATTCATTGTATCAAGTTCAACTGAAAACTTTTAGTTGATAGCTATAGTCTTTATAGTTGCGATTTCAGTTTCGAAGTGACATAAGTCACCAAACAGAATACCACTCATGGACGAAAAAGTAGCGCAACTGTGATTTGAAACCAAGACATCTAAAAATATGTTTTATAAAGAGGGCACCCGTTATGTAATAAAGTTGCATAATGTAATAATTATTACAAAACGGGTTGAATTTTATTACATTTTGCGTTTTTCGATGCTAACCCATTATGTAATAAAGTTGCATAATGTAATAATTATTACAAAGATTTTTCGAACACGTGGCTTCTGCTTATAAGCCTGTTTTGGCTTGGAATAGGTTACCTTTTGTGTGAAAATATCACCATGTAACCATTATAAATTATACTATATATTGAGTTTGTATGGGAAAAATCACTTTGTAAAAGAAAATCAACCCGTTTCGTAATAATTATTACACATTACAGGACACACAAATAATGTAAAGAATAAAAAATCATAAAATACCTTCATTCGAACGGTATTAGTTACATATTTACCCAAATTAAATGCGTAGTGCGAATTTGTTACTTTTTGAAATTGAAAGCATCGATAGATGTCAATATATGTATCGCAAATAACATTTCATGTGTGAAAGTCAGTATAAATCATTCTGATATAAAAATGCAAACACCGAAGGTTCAATGCCAGACCATACTTAAGTAAAGGACTTGTTATGGGCCATCAGTAAATCATCGCCTTGCTCGTCGTAAGAAATTTTCAGCAAACGTCACCACATTTTTTCTATTTGATGCTATACAACAGATAAAAAGAACATACGTCTTTACATGCAAAATTCGGATAACGAACGCGATGCTTATGTCCTTTTTTATCATATCACTGGGTACATTTGTAACTCAAACATAGTTTTTACGAGTATATCAACTGACACCGAATACGAATAAGACTACTTTATTCAGATGTAAACTTACAAAGTTTCTTGTAATTACAATTTACCAACAAATATACTTGGACTACATGGTCCAAGTGAATGATGTGTTCCGATTTATAACGACAAACATACAGATAGACTGTTCTGTATCAAAATATTCCATTTTTTTCTATCGTCAAAAATATAACTAAGCGAGGGCACAGTCAAAGCAAAATACTCTTAACAAAATAAATATTATTTTTAAGTTGCTCTATATGTAGAAATCGTTTATCATTTTCTAAAGAGAATGCAAAATGAAATGTGCATAGACCATACTCTTTTATGGAAGAAGGAGACATACGTCTATAAAGAATCGCCACTTTTTAACATATTGTGACTAATGAAGCTAAGATTCTAGACAAGCAAGTTCTGTTTTAGTTACAATTTCTGTATGAATCACGTATGGTAACATGCGCTTACAGAATTTCTAGTAGACTTCCAGTCTTTTAATCATGTTTACAGTATACAACATATTTAAATGAAAGTACGCGACCATTCATTAAGTGATTTATACAATATTATATCAGATAAAAATGTTATCATCTCAACAATTAGCATCTATTATACTTAAAACTTATAAGATGTGCAATGGAATACCCGAATGTCTACTTTTGCACCCTGATGTTGGTTTTAATTGTGTCTGAACGATTGTGAGTGGAAGTTTTTGATGTAGATCCCGTTTTAAACGGAATTGGAACGACTTTATTAACTATATAAGTATCCAAAGGAAGGACCCTGGTATATTTTAGCACCATAATCCTAAATAATGCAGTTTTATAAACTTTTATGAATAAAACAAATTTTCTTCCAAAATATATGCATGTATATCCCGTTGCTACCATTGTCGCCAAATGTCGACGGAACAGACAATGTCCTAGCCACCTACCAGAACTAACCATTCATATATAACACTTTTGGATGGGAAAGTCTTTTCTGTGAACATTATGGCAGCGGAAAGGGTTTTTTTTGTATGATGTTTAACGCCATATCATCATGTTTTCAGTAACGATCGGGCTTTCCAGGATCCACCAGTACTAGGTAGGGCTCTGAAGTGACTTGCCAAAGGTCACTATAACGAAAAGCGGAACATTTTAAACTGAGCACCTAGCAAACGCTTATATCAATGAGATAAACTTCTCAATACAAGAAGGTATAATAGTTTGTATCTAATATCAAAATCCCATTTTCATTCTTTATTGATATATCATTATTATTATCATAATCATTATTCATTCATTTATTCATCTATTTTCTATTTTTAGGTGGGGGTCAATCTATTCTATGATTGTCTACGCTGATTTCGAACAGTCCCAAAATAAATATGAAAACTTAAAGGGATATTATTACACGCGTCAACATTAATATAAAACTGTGGATGATACCGCATACTAAGTTTTTCTTGTCGTTTGATAAATTTTCAAAAACTTTTATCAATTGTAACATAGCAGTTTAGCAACTGAATCAATTTGCTTGTTCAAATTCCCTCGAAAGGAACTTTTTTAGAGATATTTCTTTATATAAGAAAAGTTGAAAATTTCGGCAGAAGCTTTTAATCTCGACTCCATTTTTGGTTTACAATCAAGCCTAATTAAAAAAGATCAGTAGAAATGTGTCTGTCGTCTGGCCAACACAGTACTTCTCTTTCTATCTTCATAGTTTTTTATATATATAATTATATAATTTGTGTTTGTAAAAGTCTTCTTTCGTATGATCAACATAAAACGCGCAAAAATTACCTAAGCTATAAATACGTCTTAATACCCCATTTATTCATTCTTTCGTATGCTAAGTGTCTGTTTGTGTTTGGGCTTTTGTTTGGTATGTTATAAAAATGTTATGAGGTTTGTTTTCAATTTTGAATTGAAAATAATAGAGTTATAGAGTTTCTTGTATTATGTCAAAATGGTTCGTTTAAAGTAAAACATTTTGTCTATAAGATATATTGTTGGTGGTTAGAGTCTTCAATCGCATAAACAGTGTTGCAGGTATATACTGATACCCGAATCATTATGAATCGAGAAAGACCCCAAGCTTGACTGGATTTAAAGGGTTGGTCAAGCCGGGTAAATTTGGATAACATGTTCATGGACCAAGTCTTTGTTTCCAGAAGACATTTTGCGAGGGGTCCGAAGTGAAAGCATCAGCAAACAACAGTTGTAGATTAGAATGCATGGCTATATAAGGTTTTAGTTTATTCAGTCGACGCAATAATTCAAAAGAAAACTGCGGTCTAGTACTTAAGATGCATCTGCAACAATCGTTCATAAATAAGAACCAGTTATCGCGTAATTGCCCCTTTATTGATTTCAGAACAAAGTATCGTTAGAAAAGGCTTACATAGTCATTGTTCTTAAGACAGTTTCAAACATTTAGACAATTTTGGGTCAATCTTGATTTCTGCGTATTTGTTTTAGACACACAGGCTATTTATTTTGATACCTGCAAACAGAATTTAACTAACTGAATTTGACGTAATTGAATATGATTATTATAAGTGAACTCCGTATTCGCTTAAATTGATTTTACCATACCAACTACTTGATTCAAACATTATCGTAAAATTAATGAATTTCTATTTATGTCATCGTACAAAATATATTGTTTGAATTTACAGTCGCATCTTATATAAAAAAAAATAGCGATGCCTGTTGTACGATGATTTGAAAAGTCTTACCGAAAAGTCGTAATACATTGTATCTTCCTTTTTATGAATCATTTTGCTACTTGTCATCATCAGGGGCGATAAGGAAATCAAAATAATAAAGATCGGGAGAAAATAATCAAAGGAGAGTTATTGTTTTATTATGAAAAAGAAAACAGGTATGAATCTACAATATGCATGACAAAATATGCGACTCATGAATGAACCAAGATCAGACAGCCTTAAATAGCTCATATTATCCCCATTTAAGAAACTGGAATTCCATGTTTAAAGGAGATACGTTAAAGCATTTTTGTTGGAAAAAAAGAAAAAAAATCATTTTTATGACCAGCCTCTCCTCATTTCAACAACGTGTGTTAGCGAAACAGAAAAATATATATTTGAATTTCATGCAGAATCTACTATCTCTACCTAATTGGCGCTATGAGTTATTCTTGTCCTTATAACCACATATTTCCTTCATGTTCATGCTTATGTGGTAAGCTTGTAAAACAACAAACTCTTTCGTTTACATGTCGTTAAAATCTTTGCACTTGAACTTATCAGTATGGTTTTTTGACGAAGTGTCAACATTTATGTCAGTTGCATGGCGATCGAACAGTTTTAAGTGATTGAATCCAAGCCAATCACTATCTATAAAATCAGAATGCCCAGCTACTAATCAGAGATTCCCCTTTTTGATTAAGATTTAAGAAAAACATTATATTCACATTGACTGCCTTTGGGAAGCTATCGTCTACCACTTATCCAAATTAAGACACATTAAAGTATTTGAACAAGAACATATTTGAATACATTTTGACAAAAAGAGAATTTGCTTAACATAATTCACAATTGTTTAAACGTTAAGCATTCCAACTTACATTTTCAAGGACAATGATACCAATGAACTGTTGGGATTTCATGAATTCCAAACTTCGACAAGTGTTGATTCGTCCTGGGAACACTATAAACCTCGAAGACAAATCCATTTGTCTGACGTTTATTTGTCAAAACAGAGACATACATATTTCTCTATTTATCACAATTACATGTAACTGAAAAAAGCTTAATCTGGATTCAGAACTATTGGCTTGTTCAAACGAATACCGTGCATCAATTCGATTACCTAGGTACCGTTTTACTAAATAACTTAAGGAAAATATTTGCGTAAATCATAATTGATACACATGGATAGTATCTTAAATAAAAGTACAATATTGCAATGTGACACGTCATTGGAAGTGTCTCGGAGAGACGATTCCAATGATGTTGTACTTTGCAATATTGCTTCTCCCAATATTGAATTAAGAGGAATTGTTGTTTTAGACATACGCAAATCTTAAGCGTAAACTGCTTAGTAAAACGGTACCCTGGAATCGAATTTTTATTTTGCTTTTTTTTTACTTCATGTAATTGATTAAATGTATTTGTTTTAGTCTTTTAGTTATTCAAATTTCTGAAAAGCTATACATTCGCAGATGTTATACAACTGAATTCCTGTTTGTTTGCATAATTGATAGAAAGAAACAGCACATTCTCGTTTAGAGCGTATAGAAACGTTGCACATATACGTAGCAATAAATTAATTCGACGCAATGGTTCCTTCCCAAAATTACAATGAAAATTATGTGTATAGTGTATTATTCTATTTTTGTCGTCTGCTGTTTCCTTTCAATTTAGACTGGAAATACATTCCCGTATGACGGTACAATCTAATCTGGCTTTATCTGGTCTACAGGGCGTATATAGAACAGCCCCATTATCATTAATATTGTAACGTTTTTGTTGAGCTTAAATGGATGAATATCTCAATTTCTTGAAGATAAAGAGATATTGACCATGATGAAAAGTTTATCGTTTTACCGTACTGATAAAAACAAATGCAAGCAACTATATCGAGAAAGCGCAACGCATGCCCCAAAAAAGGAATTTATTACGTCGTCATTACAAAAATAAATGTTTTACAAACATTTTTTAGCTGCAATGAGATACAAGGATGGGTCATGTAACTTAAGCAAAATCATGTTGTGAGATCATATTGAAACGACAATAAAGAAATAGCAATTTACCTTTAAATTTCCCCCAGAAGCGTAGCAACCACCTTACATACTTTACTTATCAATTTCAGTTTCCAAGATGGCGCTGAAGCTAGGGGGCGTTACCAAAAAGAGAAACGGTTCAGTCATGACGTCATCGCATAAACAGACTGTCGGCGGGGATTTTTTTAGGCAACGAAAAACAACACCATGAGGAAAAGTGACATTCGGACTGTAGTGGCGGTGAAATTTGGAAATGTCATCTGATTCCGAGTTCGTCCGGAATCTACCGAATCGTTCCGAATGCAAGAAAAATGGCCGATATGAGTGGTATGAACAGACGAACAGATTACGTAATTGGGTGTCGTCTGGCGAAGCTATCCGAATGATAATATCATGTTTTTAGTACGAGTGTGTTGAGTAATTAAATTCAATCTCTCATCATGCGATGCGCGTTTTGCAGACGATTAAAATGCAGACTAATTTATGACGAATACAAACCCTTTAGTTGATGCAGACGACTCGCTGATGCCGTCTAGATGCATCACTTTTGTTACTGGTTTGTTTAAGTTAAGGGGTATCTGTAACGGTGCAACAAGTAAGCATACTGGCATGGTTACAGAGGAAAGTATTTCGTTTAACCATTATAGTGCTGGAACCGTCATCATGCTTATGCAAACAGGTTAGATCAAGGCCAACCGCAAAGTAATATGGCGACTGGCCTGTGATCTTACCTGTTTGCTCGTCTGAGTATCTTTCCTCATCAAAATTAAGCAGATATTTAAGGTTTTTTGGAAAGCTGACGACACACAAATCTAATTTAAAAAGGTTCGATCTACTTAGCATTCTAAATGTGAAAGAAAATATATAATATGAGATTAAATGATTATTTAGTGCCTTAAACAATGGACAGTCTATCACCATGTCAATAATGAATATACCTTATTAAATTTTGCAAAGAAAAATATTTTCTAATAATGTGATCAGAAGAAACAGAGACTATGTCTCTGGTAGAAACATAAATTTGCCAAATTTGTCGAAACTGAAAACATACTGTAACCATTACATAATGTCCTAAGGGACGCAACTAAAAGGCGAAATAACTTATTACTCTCTTTACCTAGGGATCAACCATAACTTTATAATTCTGGTTTTATTTCAATCCAAAATCGACATTTTTATCGAAATAGTCCATTCTCCAAAGACTAAGATATATATGTCTTATTGTTAATGCAAAAACATGAACATATATAATATCTTACTCTTAATGCAACTGTCGAAATATGTAATTCTAGTTGTCGCTTTAATATATAAATTGAAAGAAAGTCAGTATATAGATATACATATGTATTAGTATCTAACATCAGAACATAAGAATTTATCTATAAATGTGTTTGTTGAAATGTGTTGGTGTGGGTGTTGGTAATTGGATGTGTGTGAATGTGTGTGTGGGTAGATGTGTGTGTGGGGGTGTGGGTGTATGGGTTTGTGTGTGTACATGTATATATGTGTACGACTATATAATTATGTATGTATAGATGTATACTAACGAGAGGGTATTCAGTATCAAAGAATACATGCCATTGTTTTCATGTGATGTATCAATATGTAACAATTGTATGTGTATGTAACAATGTACTATTGTATAAGTTACAAAACAGAAATAAAACATCTATCTAACATATAAAGATGGCATCTGAATATGATTACATGTATTTATAACCAGGGAAATGCACCTCAATCAAGACCCCGAGTAAATAATCGAATTTGTCACAGTCAGCTGGCAGACCACAATAACGGACCAGGCCCGGATATTGGCTATTTCTAACCTGATTTTCTGACAACTCAAAATGTCATAATCTTCAAGTAAAGATAGTTATCTTTTATATCTGTTTAGTTATATACTCACGCCCGTTCATAGAACTATAAATCCTAGAATCAAGTCAGTAAAAGCTGCGTTTTTATATCTGAATCTGACAAAACAACTTTCATAGTGGTTCTGTTTTATTTCCATGTACTGCCAATTCGGGGATTGATCGCAAAGAAAGGGTTCGATCAAAGAAATTGATTGAAATAAGAAATGATAAATTGTCTGTAATATCAGCTGCAAATCATCAATATAAACTTATTTTTATGGTATTTGCTGGTGCCGCTTTGCATGCGTTTTTTAGTATTTATTCTTTTTTCAAGAAGGTCAATAAAAGATATATCAGATTGTGAATATGTTCAAAAACATTAAGATTTTTTAAAAATATTTTGGTGGGGTTGCGTAAAATCAAATACCTAAATAATAAGTTATGGCCATGTGTTGTTTTTTGTTTTTTATTTTGACAATAAGTTGACATAGGTTATGGGGTAAATTTATGCTTGGGTCACAGCAAAATAAAATGAGAGCACTAGTTCCAATCTAAATGAGCTATCGACCATCTTAGTTACGATGTTTAATTGTCTTCGAACACCTGAGATAGAAGAATAACTTTTAATTTAGCAACTTTGCCGTCGTAATAACCTTGACGTTTTATAGAAAAGTTGTATCTCGATCTAAACAGTAAAAGAGCTGTATCTGTTTCATTAAGATGAAAGAGGAACGAGTTATTAGGTTTTACAGAGATCGTTTTTGCATCGCATAGTTTTAGTTAACCAGGAAGCTCTAGAATGGTTGACTAGTTATTCTTTTAAATAGCATTGTCGTGACTTCGGGTGCATTGAACAACAAGAAATGTTACATTAAGATGTTTTATATTCCTATTTTGTTCCACGGATGCGAAAATAATTTTAAAAAACATTAAAGATGTCATCAATATTTTTATGAAAAAGATGTATCATATCAAATCAAACGAAGAGTTCAGCATACAAGATATTTAAGAACAGGTAAGTAAGTATTTATTGTGATTACTAGCCTTATAGATAAAACAAACGGACAGTGAATGTATATTAAGAAAAAATAAATCAAACATGTTTCTAAATTCTGTTGTCTCGTCTTTAAATTCACCTATCAAGATAATGAAAAGAGATATTGATATAAATGCCGAACAGGGGTGTTATATATCAACGGTAAGAGACACTTATTGAAAATCCCATTCATATTAACTCGTTTAAACAGACAAATATCAGGTAAAATAGAGGAGGTAAAATGGTTCCGATTCAGTGATAAGACAAAAAAAAGGAAATTATTCAAACAGCATTAGAATACGAGCAAAGCAGGAAAAAAATCAAGAAAGAATCGCAAAGTTTAAACGTAATAACCAGCCGCCTATGTTGCTTATCCGCCATTCGCAAGGTCTCAAATACAAAGCAAATGCAATGTCTTTTCCCCTGCCCCCCACCCCCCCCCCCCTCATTTTTCGATATAAGAGTTTTACATCGCGTCAACAACATATCAGTTATATTGCGATGGGTGGTAAATGATCGATGGATGAAGGCACCAGGTATCGATGTGACTTCATTCTAAGGTTGGTGAAAATATTGACCAATCTGGATCACGGGGGTCAGAACCCACATATCGAGGGTTCAATGCAAGACTATAGTAAGTGCTTCATGTTTATGGAGCACTTACTATAGTCTTGCATTGACCCTTTCTAAAGAAATAACGACATTTGACTACTTTGTTGCAGACGACTTAAGAAAACATTGTGGGGAAAGGAAAAATTGCTCGTGACGAGCAATTTCTCCTTTTCCCACAAGGTTTTCTGCCCAATCAGAACATTGTTTTTCAATTTCATCACATTTTAAAATGTCGTCTGCAAACTCTTTCAATTTGAGACAGTCCAGAATTTGTTGTTTGGGAAAGGGTTAAACCCTCGATATTTCAGTCCCATCAAGCTACCGACTGGGATAACGAAGTCTGGGGGTACCGTGTTGAAGAACGACCTACGTGTATCACCGTTGTTTACACGGTATTACAACCTAAGGCATTTGAATCCCGAGTCTGCCATTCTTTACAGCACCCCCGTATGCAATCGGAACTACTCGGGTATTTCCGTGAGCTTTGAAATACACCTCGGATATAAGTGTAGGGTTACAATATTTTGGGTAAATCTGCATCCGGCAATTAACACATTTTCTAAGCGTGTACGTTAAGTAGTTCAATGTGTATGGAAGTGTTGGATATCAATTTAAATCATTTTTTATCAGTAACTCATACCAAAATGGCGAAACTGTTGTTGTGACATGTATAGTTGTTTCCTCAATCAAATTTAACAACTTTTGAGATTTCACATATAAGATCTATTTTTAAAACGAAAGTAAAGTGACGTCATTCTCGCGGGAAACAATATGGCGTCATCCCTATTATTTCAGAGGTGTTTTCATTGGATAAACCCGATGTGTTCAGATTGCCCCGTATGGCTATTTACTCTGTTTGTTTGGTTTTACAACGCGTCAACAACGTACCAGTTATGATAATGAGTTTTTCTCGTTATATAGACGCGGTCCATAACACCCACTTTACCTATTGAAACTTTCTTGTAGTTTTTTCCAAAAACGAAAAGACGCATTGGCCTTTTGGCCTCAACATTCAGCAATTTCATCGATACAATATCCCAAAAATCGAAAGGCCGATGCCTCTTCCAAATTTAAGGGGAAAAGTCGCTGATATTACAATATATTACCCATAAACGAATGGGGAATACTCTGAGCTTAACTGATCATAATGGCTGACTAAACCGCGTAGAACCATTGGTATTATGTAAGTTAGCCATGAGATCATTTTCTTTTGAAAGTTCAAATACAATAATTGTGGTTTAAACACGTGCGGATGGGGGCCATGTGAATTTCAGGTTCTGTTTATTTTTATAGCGTTGAACGCCGTGTCAACGACAATCAGTTATTTTACGGGTTGATGGACCAGTACTAGGCTAGGGCTCTGAGTGACTTGAAATAGGACACCCCACGAAACCGGAGATGTCTGTTGGGCTCAAACCCGGGACCCCAGCGTTCCAAGTCCACCCCTTAAACCACAGAGCCACGTCAAGCTGTGTACTCAAGCCACTGTGCAACTTAGAAGCATATTACCAAGGGAATTAAAGGAACATTTGTGCAAGTCAAAACCGATGCTCATGGATATATTCCAAAACAAAAGTACAATACATGTATTGTCACGTGATACGCCATTGTAGGCGTTTCGATAAGACGATTCAAATGACGCATCACATTGCAATGTTGCTTTCCCCGACCTTGAAACAAGAGAGACTGTTGTTTTGAAGCATACGATGTTTAGAAAACCGCTACCCAGCCCCGTGAATCGAAAACTTGATCACATGACGAGTTATCCGATTGGCTAACCGACATGGCTTCGAAGCCGATCCAGAGACAAACTTTCAAAAAGCATGCATTTGCAATTGCATGTTACTCATTACCTCATACGGAACTTTGTGACTAGTTCAAATCGTACGCAACTTCAGACGTCTTTTATCAACCCTTAGAATGCTCGGTAATTTTCTAAAAAACGATTTTTGTGTCGTCTGCTTTCGAAAATGTGAAATATCTGCTTAATCTTGTTGTGGAAAGAAAGGTACTCAGAATAGCAAACAGGTTTGATCACAGGCCAGACGCCATTTCACTTGGCGGCTGGCCTGGATCTAACCTGTTTGCATAAACATGAAGTCGATTCCAGCACTATAATGGTTAACAGTTTACACTGTTACTTTGTAGAATTGTGTTGAAGCTATCGTTGCAAAAATAGAAAAGAAACTGCTCTTTGCGAGTTACTTCTCCTTTTACCACTGCTGTTTCTTAAATCCCTTACCTCAGTTGCGTTAAAATATTGTATACAGAGGAAATGCTTAACCCTTTACCAAACGCCAAATTTTCGACTGTCCCAAATTAAGAGAGTTTGCAGACGACATATTAAAATGTGATGAAATTGACAAGTATTCCTCTGATAGAGTAGAAAACATTGTGGGAAATGGAAAAATTGCTCGTCACGAGCAATTTCTCCTTTTCTCACAGTGTTTTTTCAGAGTCGTCTGCACCAGAGTGGAAAAATGTCTTTATTGTTTGGTAATGGGTTTAAACAGTGTTTTCGAGAGTCGTCTGCAACAAACTAGTGAAATGTCGGTAATGTTTGGTAATGGGTTAAAAAGAAAAAAATGGAAGGAAGGAAAGAACCCCCAAAAAGTCCAAAGTAGGAGCGTTCTAGGTCAAGTGGTCTGCATTTCCAGACGTGCGTTCCTCAGACATCACGTGAGTGACAGATTTTGGACGAGACTTCGCGAGACTTGCCATAGACACATCCGCTTACATGAGTCTTTGTGGCCGGTTCAAATTGAAAGAAATTATAGAGATCGAAAGCAGCAATCTCATTCTGATAAAAGGAGAAGTTAGTTGATTAGAATACTTTGTTTACTTTGTTATGGGTTCTTCAATCAATCTCCTTTTTTGATTTCGTTAAGATATGTAAATACGAAGATGGAACTTTGCTAAAAGAGTGATTTTCAACAGACGAATCCTTGATTCCATCATTGAATGAAATCGTCCAAAAGGCTACTAGATATTGGTTGTGTTAACGAAGGAAAGTTATAGAACAAATAAAATAGAAAACAAAAGAGTGATCAAAGCGAGAGACAACACGTATCCAAGAAAATCACGAATCCATTCGTTCATTTGTTAAAGTTATTCTTTTATTTTACAAGGAACGCGTAATTGAAACACATGTCATGTCAAAGACAACGTTTCTAACATATCAATCAGTCGTGTGGTATATGTATAAACTGTATGATTACATGATAACACCCTTTCAGTACTACGTTTGACAATATCGAAATCAATGCACCATCAGGGCTCTTTTGCCTTATATAACAGACTCCCATAAAAGGCTACTTCCCAATTTGAAATTTCTTTCAAATCATGCAGTTTTCCCCAAAACTCAGTCATATCAGCTTTTAGGCTTCCCAATTTAGCAAATCAGCGACAAAATCTCCCAAATTCAACAGGCTTGGGCCTCTTCCCAGTTGAAGGGAAAAAAGCCCTGACCATGAGAACTCTCTTAATCATATTATAACAATCACTGTTATATAGAGTAAAATGACATGTAACGTTGCCTTGTGAAATTATAATTTAGACATGTAAAAATACATATTATCCCTTTCCCAAACAACAAATTTTCGACTGTCCCAAATTGAAAGAGTTTGCAGAAGACATTTCAAAATGTGATGGAATTGGAAAATAATATTCTGATAGGGCAGAAATTATGGTTGGAAAAGGAGAAATTGCTCGTCACGAGCAATTTCTCCTTTTCCCACAATGTTTTCTAAAGTCGTCTTCAACAAAGTGGTCAATTGTCGTTTTTTGTTTGGGAAAGGGTCATGCTTTAAAAGCGAATTTGCATTCGCAAACGGTATACGTTTTAACCCTTAGAATGCTGGGTAATTTTCTAAAATTGGGTTTTTGTGTAGACTGCTTTCAAAAACCTTAAAGATATCTGCTTAATTTTGTCGAGGAAAGATACTCACAATTTACTTGGCGGCTTGCCTAGATCTAACCTTTTGGTATAACCCTTTCCCAAACAACAAATTTTCGACTGTCCCAAATCGAAAGTGTTTGCAGACGACATTTCAAAATGTGATAAAATTGAAAATTAATCTTCTGAAAGGGCAGAAAACATTGTGGGAAAAGGAAAAATTGCTCGTTACGAGCAAATTCTCCTTTTTCCACAATGTTTTCTAAAGTCATCTGCAACAAAGTGGTCAAATGTCGTTATTGTTTGGGAAAGGGATAAGCATGAAGTCGGTTTCAGCACTATACCGGTTTAAGAAGCTGTACTGTACAATGCATATCTTAAACGTGTGAAAAGCTAGCGACAGACAGACTTCAAGTCAATTCTCGATCCTAGACCTTATAACGATTAGAAAAAGGATATTGAAGGCTGTTGATATCATATAATATTAGAAAAAGGATATTGAAGGCTGTTGATATCATATAATATTAGAAAAAGGATATTGAAGGCTGTTGATATCATATAATATTAGAAGTCGGATATTGAAGGCTGTTGATATCATATAATATAAGAAAAAGGATATTAAAGGCTGTTGATATCATATAATATTAGAAAAAGGATATTGAAGGCTGTTGATATCATATAATATTAGAAAAAGGATATTGAAGGCTGTTGATATCATATAATATAAGAAAAAGGATATTGAAGGCTGTTGATATCATATAATATTAGAAAAAGGATATTGAAGGCTGTTGATATCATATAATATAAGAAAAAGGATATTGAAGGCTGTTGATATCATATAATATTAGAAAAAGGATATTGAAGGCTGTTGATATCATATGATATTAGAAAAAGATTATTGAAGGCTGTTGATATCATATAATAGATTGGTACTAATTATTTACGTCTGGATCTGTCGAACTACGCATACGTAGGAAATCAGCGTTTTCCCTTTTTAGAATGTGTCCAGTTATGACACCACCTAATTGATTGATATGTTGATTGAAGCATAAACAAAAATATTCATTTCTAATGAAAATGCCAACAGTTCATTTATTACTTAAATATGCCGCAACTATTTACTCCTCTATAAAAAAAAGTGTTCATTATTTCTTTTAAACCCCACAAACATGCCTTAAACATCAATAAAAAATGACGACATTTGATCATTTGTTGCAGTAGACTTTGGAAATCATTGTGGGAAAAGGAAAAATTGCTCTTAACGAGCAATTTCTCCTTTTCCCACAATTGTTTCTGTCCTTTCGTAAATTTTTTTTTTTTAAAACTCATTACAATTTTAGAGGTCGTCTGCAAACTCTTCAATTTGGGACCGTTGAAAATACAGCGTTTGGTAAAGGGTTAAATAAGATGTTGTATAAGCGGTTCGTATTTGGTTGTAAAACATGCATCCCAAAAAATCATCTACAAACCAATTATACACTGCATGAATCAAAGACTACAAAGATATTTAATGTCTATATGAAATAAGTCTGGTAATGTATGAGTTAACTACGAAATATTCATACTTCCGATAAAACTCAAAACTGATAGGCCTATAATTTCTCTTATCCAGAACATATTTTCTACTATTAGAAGCGCTTCTTCATTACAATAATATATTAACGTAAAGGAAAATTTTGAATATGGATAATACCTAGATTGTTTACCGGTAGAATTGAGATGGTACATTTTTAAGATAAGAACATCTTCGCATTCTTTGAGAATTCAAACATTTCGATATAATCTTCAACGAATACCGAGAAATGAACGGATATGCCAAATGTTCAATAATGGAGATGTTGAAGACGAGTATCATTTTGTTTTGAAATGTACACAGTATATCTCTTTAAGAAAGAAATACATAAATGAGTTTTATTATAAAAGACCAAGCATGTTTGAATTCATACAACTATTAAAATCATGCGATAAAAATTTGGCACATCTTAAATTTGCTTTTAAAGAAAGAATATCTTTCACGCATAATATTACCCATTTATTCATGCAGTTGATCCACATTGAAATGGAAGTAATTATTTAGAATGTATGTAATTGTATTTTTGATTATTGATCTGAATATATTGTATGTTTATTTTGTTTGTATTGTAAAAATGACTTTACATGTACACATGTGTGGTGGTCAAATAAAAGATATCTATCTATCTAATTTCTCAGAGATAATAAGATAAATCCAAACTACTACAGACTTTTTGAATGTTGTTGTAGGAAATGACAATGCTCATGTGAGGAATTTCTCAAATTTCTAGAAGCGATAGCTATTTACACATCACACCAGCTATGACGCGTTCAATTAAATTTGCACAGTAAATGTTGTCTACAAAACTATTAAGTTTAGAAACACCAACACAAGTCTAGGACAATAGTATGTAATGCACCAATTCCAAGGCTGAAGCTTGATAGACAGTCTTAAAGGATTAGAATACAGCTATTTGGAATATAAGAGTATAATTCACCGATGATATTTCGTCAACAGTGCACAATTATCTGAAAATCATTTCAATAATATTTTAGGATTTTTGCACACCTTTCTCAATACCATTGCCATGATCAAACCCTTTCCCAAACAGTAACGACATTTGACCACTTTGTTGCAGACGACCTTAGAAAACATTGCGGGAAAAGAAGAAATTGCTCATCACGAGCATTTTTCCTTTTCCCACAAGGTTTTCTGCCCTATCAGAAGATTATTTGCCAATTCCATCAACTTTTGAAATGTCGTCTGAATGTCGTCTGAAAACTCTTTCAATTTGGGACAGTCAAACATGTGTTGTTTGGGAAAGGGTTAAAAACTATTGAACACTTATCTCAACACCATTTCTATGACATTTTAGCACTACCTAAATGATGTTCTCAATACCAATGCATTGATATTTTGGTAACGGTGCAAAATTTTCTCAACACGGTTGCAGTCTAAGCAATGTTTCACAATTTTCTCAATACCTTTGCAATGATATTCAGAATTTTCCACAATTTCCTCAACACCATTGCAATGATATTTTGGTAATATAGTGCATACTTATTTGGCGCCATTGTATCAATATTTTAGCTTTGTTGCCCAATTTTCAAAATACCATTGCAATGGTATTTTAAGGACGTTCTCTGTAGTTTTTTCTGCGCACTTCATCTGCGCAGCCAAGGGAGATTATAATCTGTTACCGAAGAGGTAGTTGCATAGTAGTCGGATGAACGTTTATATTCGAATGAAATTTACTGTATGCAATTTTTTTCAAAGAATAATCATATCATCCAAAACGCAATAAATGGTTATTAGCGATAGTATATATTTCTCATGTATATTAAGCCCCACCTTCTATATTTCAAGTTTAAAGTTTTTTTAGTCGTATTTATAAATGTTTTTCAAATACGGTTACCATAGAAACTGTCATTTTACAGAAAAACTAACTCGTCAACATAAACTTTTCTTTGCATTTCTTATTTCAAAATCAAATTTTAATTCGCACTCTGAAAAAAAAGAAAATTCTATGTAAGGAATTTTTAGATATCTTCATTTTTATGTAATAAAGATATCAAGTTTCATTGTTTTTTGCCGAATACCAAAATTTGAAAAACTGGTTTGGATTACAAAAATTGTTAAGATTATAATAATTCAAAGTATCATTGAATCATGAAGTATTGAATGTATGAATACATGAGCTTTGTGTTAATGAATTCCACTTCTTAATGATTTGTCCAAAATATCGTGATCTTAGAAAAACTTTAATACCAACATTTTACTATACATGGCCAACTTATAACAAATTTAAACTTTTAATGAACACCCAAAAAAAGAATGTTTTATGCAAACTTGGAAAATTTATTTACTTAGCTAATACTATACGTGACTCAGAATATAGCGATGTCACACAAGCCTCCACAATTGTATGATTATTGATAAAATTAACTTACTTAATTATAATCATGATAATAATAATAATAATAATAAAAATGATAATAATAATAATAATTATAGATTGTATGTGTATGTTTATGTAAATGTATGTATGTATGTATGTAGCAACGACATGTAAATGTTATGCTAATAAAATGTTTGAACTTTGAACTTTGTTAATAAACCTTCCAGACATAATTCTATCACCTTTGAATATGGCTTGGTCATTTTGACATTTTTGGCCAAAACGGTCACCATGGAAATTGCCATTTTACGAAAAAAAATAACTCATCGACCTGTATTTTTCTTTTCATTTTTGAATTCAAAATAAAATTTTGAATAACATATCAAAAATTTAGAAATTTCCATGAAAGGATTATTTACTAATAAAACTGTAGAAAATGTCCTTAAGAGTTATTATCATCAAGTTCTATGCTGAAATCGTATTATAGGAATCGAGGTTCTATGTTTATCAACTGCCATGTTAAATGACTTGAGTGCAACTCAGGTCTTTAATAATTGTTTAAGGGAGCATGAAAGTGTCACATCGAAATGTACACTGAGTTAATAACCTTGTCGAAATTGGCTTTTAACAAACTCTATATTGTAATGTATTTTCAAGTTAAAAATAATATTCTTATACAATTGGCAGGTGACAAAATAAAACCATATGTATAATGCTTAACCCTTTCCCAAAAAATAAAGACATTTGACGACTTTGTCGCAGACGGCTTTAGAAAACATTGTGGGAAAAGGAGAAATTGCTCGTAACGAGCAATTTTTTCTTTTCCCACAAGGTTTTCAGCTCTTTCTGAAATTTTCTGAATTCTTTTTTTAAATGTCGTCTGCAAACTCTTTCAATTTAGGACAGTCGAAAATTTGTTGTTTGGGAAAGGGTTAAGACAGTGAAATTTATTAAAAGACTTCCGACAGACAACTGTACGGGAGCATTGTCATCCATAGCTCCTATATTATGAGATCACCTCTGACAAACAATGAGGGCGAGATTGTGTTGATTAGTCAATTCAATGGTATATTATCTGTTAATTGCCTTCTCTAAATTAAAAGTATACAGTATAGAAACAGTATATTTTTATGTCATTTCAAAAAGATATAGAGATGTCCCATATAATAAAATCATTAAACCAATTGTCGTTCACTTGACAATAGAAAGGAATGGAAATGTATACAGATAACTGGTGTTTCAAATTTCAAAACGCCATGATGATTTGAAATATGCATCTGTGATTAATTGAGATTTATACTCAATTGCATGGCGAAAAAATTAAATAACGATGAGCAACATATTGTCGACAAATTATCATAAAACAATATCATTTCACCAATTCATCCACAACACCAAATAAACACCACATTAACTATGCAATAATACTTCTGGACTTTCAACATGTTAATTACTTGTGGTGTTTTAGTGGGGTATCAAATGTGTTTGACAAGTATTAATTTGCTTGATAAGTTGTCTTCATTTTTCATTTAGTTTTGAGATCATTAGTTCCTCACTGCTCCTTCTACCTTTCTCAGATATATTGATACATCACTGTGAGACGACATATGGGCCAAAATACCTTAATTGTCCTTAGTCTTTTAGTTTTATTGTTCACTTGTTCATTGTTGAGGATCTTATGGAAGATTGTCAGTTTAAATTGTCAAATAGGTTTCCTCGTTAAATAAAGTCTATTATTATTATTATTATTATTATTATTATTATTATTATTATTATTATTATTATTATTATTATTATTATTATTATTATTATTATTATTATTATTATTATTATTATTATTATTATTATTATTATTATTATTATTATTCATTAATAATACCTTTATTTTCAAAAACAAAACAAAAACATTTTCGTATGTATACTAAAATTACAGTGAAAATGCGTCATAAGACTCACTATATGCATACGTTTCTAACGAATGATGTAACTCGTTTGCAAAAGTAGTGCTTCGTAGAAGCATCTGTAATTTAAAGGCACATCAAAGGAGAGGAGAACAAATAAAATAGTGAAAAGATTTATGGAGTTATTTTATCATATTCATAAAAGTCACGAGAATTAATTTACGAATGCATTCACACCCTATTAAATAGACTTATTTAAAATAAGTTATTTTGTGCTTGAAATATAGTTGTCTCCAATTCAATCATGTTTATCAACAACCTGTTTGTTTACATATTCAAAATAACGAATTGTGTTTGGTCGGTTCAAAAATGTGTGTATCAACTGTCAAGGTCAGAGGTGAAGAATCAGGAAATCTGAATTATAAAACATGTTAATCTGGGTTATTTCTGGTTTGCTTTCACATTTCAGTTGTTCTGATGGTGTTTTCTTGGGATAACTATTTGAATCAGTCTAAAAAATTACAAAATAATATAGTTTGATATAGCATTAATCTCCTTTAATGGGTCTTTAATGTGTGTTTTCTTACGCATGATATAAAAGCGTAAACCCTTATATGATACAACTGTAACATCATGCAATTTGAGTCAAATGGCAAATGCTGTTACATAAATATGTATAGGCAACACCAAGTCCACTTCTTTAACGCTTTCCCAAACAACATATTTTTGACTGTCCCAAATTGAAAGAGTTTGCAGACGACATTTCAAAATGTGATGAAATTGAAAAATAATCTTCAGATAGAGCAGAAAACCTTGTGGGAAAAGGAAAAAATGCTCGTAACGAGCAATTTCTCCTTTTTCCTCAATGTTTTCTAAAGACGTCTGCAACAAAGTGGTCAAATGTCGTTATTGTTTGGGAAAGGGTTAAGTAATAAAATACACAAAACAGTTACCCCTTCATTTAATTTGCTTTAGGATAATGGTGACAAAATGTTGGCTTCGACGTTCTATTTTATAAAACATATGATTTTGACCAGTTTTCATTAGCCCAGACCTATCAAGGCCCAGATTAATGAATGAATGAATGATTGAATGAATGATTGAACGAATGAATTATTGAACGAACGAACGAACGAACGAACGAACGAACGAACGAACGAACGAACGAACGAACGAACGAACGAACGAACGAACGAACGAACGAATGAACGAATGAATGAATGAATGAATGAATGAATGAATGAATGAATGAATGAATGAATAAATGGTGTTTTAAGGCGAATCGACAGCTACCGGATTAATATACCCCAAACTAGTGCAAGAGAAATGTATTGAGCCGTTCATGTTGGATATATTGTACATCACAAAACGTGACCTTGCTATCAGGTCCAGTTGCGAGCTGTTGTTGGGTCGGACCTTTTCTATACGACTCATATCAAACAAAATTTCGAATATTTCAAGGACAAGTATCTATTGCGTGGCTTTCGACTTAAGCAAACCATTGAACCGTTCGTATAACCATAAACCTTTTTATTTAGTTATATATACATTTAGTAATATATCAATAAGGTAAAGACGATCCAATTATAAAAGGAACTAAATTCAATTATAATAAGAAATTAACATATGGAAACCAAAGGACTATAAAGGTCTAAAGAAAAGAAGTATATTATCACCTTTCATCATTTTCTTTATATGGGTTTTACATCACATCAACATTATTTCAGTTATCTAGCGATGCCCGACTCTTAATGATGGAGGAAGACCCCATACTCAACTGCCCATAAGGGCTGGTCAAGGCGGGTAAAACCATCGGCATTCCGTAAGTCAGTCGGGAGACTGCCTCTCATGAAAATCCATATCCCTCTCAGGATTTGAACCCACGCGCAACTTTCATCATAAACTCTATATATGTTATAGCTCCTGCTATAGAATACCATACACTTAAACTTTGCTTTTATGGATAGAATAATTTCTTTCATCTTTTGTATTGTTGTTTTGGGTTGTTTCACAATCTTGAAATATGAATGACTAAGGAGAGACAGAGTAACCTCTCATGTCGCACTGTATCACTATGTGGAGTTCAAAAGACAGAACATAACGCTTTCACAATCAACAAATTTTCGACTGACCCAAATTGAAAGAGTTTGCAGACGACATTTCAAAATGTGATGAAATTGAAATATATTCTTCAGATAGAGCAGAAAACCTTGTGGGAAAAAGGAAAAATTGCTCGTTACGAGCAATTTTTCCTTTTCCCACAAGGTTTTCTAAAGTCGTCTGCAACAAAGCAGTCAAATGTCGTTATTGTTACGGAGGGTTAAGAGGACTTGTATTTCGGTTTACATTTAAAGGTGCTTGTTCATATATGAGACTATTACATGTATAGATAAAGCGTCCTTAATACAGTACAGTATCACGGTATAAAAAAAAAGCTTCTGAACGCAAACATACTTCAATATGTCAATATGTCTATGCATGTTCAGACAGTATCTTTTTGTCTCAAACCTGATATAATAAAGTTCTTTTAGAGCACTCGAGTAAGAAAATAAATCCATAAAGTGTCGGCAATATCGTATAAGACATATTGTGTCAAAAATATTCTGTTAGACATATCTGTCTCGTGTCAAAAATATTATTTTGTTAGACAAATACGTCCTGTGTAAACAATATTCTGTGAGATAAATACGTCGTTAGTCAACACTTTTCAGTAAGATAAATGCTTCTTTTGTCAACAATATTATGTAAGACATATGCTTTTTGCGTCAACACTTTTCAGTAAGACAAATGCTTTTTGTGTCAACAATATTATGTAAGACATATGCTTTTTGCGTCAACACTTTTCAGTAAGACAAATGCTTCTTGTTTCAACAATATTATGTAAGACATATGCTTTTTGCGTCAATACTTTTCAGTAAGACAAATGCTTTTTGTGTCAACAATATTATGTAAGACATATGCTTTTTGCGTCAACACTTTTCAGTAAGACAAATGCTTCTTTGTGTCAACAATATTATGTAAGACATATGCTTTTTGCGTCAACACTTTTCAGTAAGACAAATGCTTCTTGTGTCAACAATATTATGTAAGACATATGCTTTTTGCGTCAACACTTTTCAGAAAGACAAATGCTTTTTGTGTCAACAATATTATGTAAGACAAATGCTTTTTGCGTCAACTCTTTTCAGTAAGACAAATGCTTCTTGTGTCAACAATATTATGTAAGACATATGCTTTTTGCGTCAACACTTTTCAGTAAGACAAATGCTTCTTGTGTCAACAATATTATGTAAGACATATGCTTTTTGCGTAAACACTTTTCAGTAAGACAAATGCTTTTTGTGTCTACAATATTATGTAAGACATATGCTTTTTGCGTAAACACTTTTCAGTAAGACAAATGCTTCTTTTGTCAACAATATTCAGTTAGACATATGCGTCTTGTGACAACAATATTCTGTTAGACAAATGCGTATTGTGTCAACTATGGTCTGTAAGACAAATACATATTGTGTCAACAATAATCAGTATGACAAATGCGTCTTGTGTCATCAATACACAGTAGAACAAATGCGTCTTGTGTCAATTGGTATGGAAGACAAATACATCTTGTGTCAACAATAATCAGTATGACAAATGCGTCTTGTGTCAACAATACACAGTAGAACAAATGCGTCTTGTGTCAATTGGTATGGAAGACAAATACATCTTGTGTCAACAATAATCAGTATGACAAATGCGTCTTGTGTCAACAATACACAGTAGAACAAATGCGTATTGTGTCAATTGGTATGGAAGACAAATACATCTTGTGTCAACAATAATCAGTATGACAAATGCATCTTGTGTCAACAATATTAAGTAGAACAAATGCGTCTTGTGTCAACAATATTCTTTAACACAAATGCATATTGTGTCATTGATATTCTGTTAGACAAATGTGTCTTTTGTCAACAATATTCTGTTAGACAAATGCTTCTTGTGTCAACAATATTTTGTAAGGCATATCCGCTTAGGTTGACATTATTCTGTTGGACAAATGTGTCTTTTGTCAACAATATTCTGTTAGACAAATTCCTCTTGTGTCAACAATATTCTGTAAGACAAATGCTTCTTGTGTCAAGAATATTCTTTACGACATAGTCGTCTTCTGTCAACACTATTCTGTTAGACATATGCGGTGGCTCTTTTAAAGAAACACATTCTGCATTAGCAGGTCAGGCATTAAAAGCTATTTTTAAGCTTAAAACATATCTTTATAAATTTACTTACATCTCTATAAAACATACTATGGATCTATTTGATAAGCTTGTTTTACCAATGCTAACCTACGGAAGCCAAGTGTGGGGGTTCTCAAGGGCAGATAATCTAGAAAGGGTACATTTGAAATTTTTTAAGCAACTGATAGGTGTGAGACAGCAAAACAGAACAATTTTATTTATGGCGAACTTGGTAGCACATCTTTGAAAGAGTATAGATTTATTTTAATCATCCAGTATTGGTTAAAGTTGGTTCATTACGAACACATAAAATACACTAAGTGTGTCTACAATATGATGTTTAACGATCTAGAAAGGTTTCCACACAGACAATCCTGGTTAGGGTACATTTGAAATTTTTAAAGCAACTGATAGGTGTGAGACAGCAAACACTGAACAATTTTATTTATGGTGAACTTGGTAGAACATCTTTAAAAGAGTATAGATTTATTTTAATCATCCAGTATTGGCTCAAGTTAGTTCATTACGAACACATAAAATACACTAAGTGTGTCTACAATATGATGTTTAACGATCTAGAAAGGTTTCCACACAGACAATCCTGGTTATTTAAAGTGAAAAACCTGTTGCAGTCACTTGGTTTCAATGACGTTTGGTTACAACAAAGTGTTGGAAATAAAAATCACTTTCTTCACATATTTAAACAAAGAATAAATGATCATTTCATACAGCAATGGCAAGAAGAAATTACTAACTCGTCAAGAGCAGACTCTTATAAATTATATTCGGAATTTGGATTCCATAGTTTTTTATCTAATGTTAATATAAGAAAATATAGACAGGCACTATGTCAACTACGAACATCCTCGCATTGGCTGGAGATAGAATCAGGACGCTGGCACAAACCAACGCCAATACCACGGAATGATCGCAAATGTTTATCTTGTAATACTCTAGAAGACGAATTTCATTTTATCCTCGAATGTCCTATCTACCATCATATCAGAAAGAAGTATATAAAGAAGTACTATTGGAAACATCCAAATATTGTTAAATTCATAAGTATTATGAAAACAGAAAGTAAAAAAGAACAGAAAAACTTGGCTGTGAATGTTTATAAAAGTTTCGAAATAAGAAATAGAACATTTTACAATAATGCCTAATAAGTTTTACTGTGAAACTCATTGTGGATTGTCCTATTTCTGTTACAATCTGCCTTTTTTGCCTTGTTTATATATATGTAAACGCCTATAGAGTTATTGTTTTATGTTTAGGTGATTATATGTACTCATACATGAGTTCTTATAGTGCTTATATATGCATCTATCTAATAGTAGGCAAGTGCATGTATGTGTCTGTGGATATATGTGTATGCATATACATGAACAAATATATGTGTATGCACATGCATAAACCACTTTATGTAAATTCTAGTCTTATATATTATTGTATTCTTCTCCACAAAAGCAATAAGCGACTTACAGGTTTAGTGTTAGCAATTGCCTTTTGTATGGACCTTGTATTAACCAGAACCGTGCTAAACATTGTAACAATGTTGTAGCTTTCATCTTATAAAGTACTACAGGTAATACATTGCTTGAATTTTCATTTTGATTGTGAATACTTTAAATGATACTTTGATATATTGCAACTATATCCTACATCTAGGTTTAGCACGATACTGGTTTGTCTCTTAAATGTTTAGTACATGTGTACTGATGGGCCTATGGCCTTATGTATCAATGACGTATCTAAAGTATCTATCTATGTGTCTTGTGTCAACAATGTTCTGTAAGACATATACGTCTTTTGTCAACAATAATCAGTTAGACAAATGCGACTTGTGTCAACAATATTCTGTTAGACAAATTCCTCTTGTGTCCACAATATTCTGTAAGACATTTGCTTCTTGTGTCAATAATATTTAGTAAGAAAAATGTGTCTTGTGTCAACAATATTCAGTAAGACACATGTGTCTTGTGTCAACATCATTCTGCAAGACATATGTGTCGTGTGTCAACAATATACTTTAAGATAAATGCATCTTGTGTCATTGATATTCTGTTAGACAAATGCTTCTTGTAGCAACAATATTCTGTAAGGCATATCCATCTAGTACCAATAATATTTTGTAAGACATACTAGTCGAGTGTCGACACTCTTTTGTTAGACATACCCGTATAGTTTGAATGAGAATGTGTGTATGTAAGTAAGTATCATGTTGTATCCCTGCATATATCACAGTCACCTGCAATACAGACGCACAATCGCTGGCATGAGAAAAGGCCACGTCTTCTTCATTAGATGGGAGGTGATTAAACATTTATCTAGAACACTAAATAAAGATATCTTTGCTTTAAAGGACTGCCATGCCCTTTTTATACCCTTATTCCCCTCTAGATTAGAACTTATACACCATTGTTCCCTGCGACGGGATGAAAGTACGATGGATGCTACACCAAAATGTCGCATCTCTCTATGGGGATAGAGATTGATGGTATATATTCTAGATTTAAAACATTGTCTGACCTCTATTGTGGTCGAAAGAATCATCTGGTTTTTTTCTATTGGGGGAATACGGATATTCAGCCATACATATAATGTTTCGGAGATGGGTCAAAAAATATTATCTTTCAAACTTAATCCACGCAATGTCAATAGCTCTTAATTGGAAATAATGATGGTGTTTTTTAATCTTTGAGAATTGGCTGTCTCTCCCCTTTTCCACTGGTCAACTTGACAGGCGGACATCGACTCCTGGCTATCTTATTGAAGAAAGAAACGCTTATCCGCAAACCAAAGGTGTAAAGAGGGGGCACGGTACGATTGATTTTCCCGTTTTATATCGCTTTGTTGTTTACCTTCCGGATTTCGTATGCCAGACGTCAAAGGGAGGCAAGTCTGATTACTATTAAGTTATGCAAATGTGCTTCGATCACGTGACCGTCTGGGAATGTTCGAGTGCTTTTGTTCCGATCGCTGTATGGTCCCGTTCGGGGAGGCGGTGTAATTGTAATCTCGAAAGACTGTGTAATGCACTGTCACGTCTGTCTCATGTCGGAATATACAATACAGAAAAAGGCACACGCAAAAAACACTCACAGACAACACAACACAAGCCAGAAAGTGGTGTAACTGTGCACGAAAATATGCGCGCTAATTGCGTGTCACAAATGGTGAAATCCCTCTCCCTTGTAAGAATTCCATTCCGTATTTTTTCCGTTTTTTTTCTCTTTTTAGGGGAATGGGGACGGGGAATGTTGTAACCAAAAAATGATCTGAACCGCATAGCTATGGCTGTTAGAAGTTGAGAAATGCATATAACTTCACCACTTCACTAGGCAATCGATATAGAGTTATACTTGGTTGTATAAATATTTTGGAAGAAAAGAAGGAATTGCGAACTAATATGGCAAAAAGCAATGGGCATGTGTGAAAAACTTAGTCATAAACGAATGTTAAGGGCCTGACTTAACCCTTATAGTGCTGGGGCCGACTCCATGCTTATGCAAACAGGTTGTGTCCAGGCCAGTCGCCAAGAAAATTGGCGCCTGGCCTGTGATCTTACCTGTTTGCTACTCCGAATATCATCCCTCAACGAAAATAACCAGATATTTCAGGTTTTGGAAAGCAGACGACACAAAATTCTATTTTTAGAAATTACCCATCATTCTAAGTATTTATAGTAACAAAGCCTTCGCTGCAGGAACATGTATCTTTTGGGCGAGTTCCATCTCTTTCAAAAGGGCGTTAACATTTCACGCAAACTTTTAGACGAATCCGGAGTCCGGGTTGGAAGAGGTGGGAGAAACTCAGCATAAATAATCCAGTGAAACGTATATGAAGCAATTGCCATGTCTGGCCTTGTCTGGATATATTATGCATATTAGGGAATCGACTAAACCCATGCCGAGATGGAATCGTGTATGAAACCATTACCTACAAAGCTTCACCGATGCTTTAGTCCGGATCAGGGCTTTTTTAGTTATATAATAGAAGCCTTTAAAAGGCACCTTTCAAATAAGAAATTTCTTTAGAATCACGCAGTTCTCTCAAGTATTCAAAGTCACATCGGCTTTAAGGCTTCCCTATTCAGCAGTTTGATCGATATAATTCCCCATTATCAAAAAGCCTAGAACTCTTCCCAAGTCAATGGGAAAAATACCCTGCCAGGATGATCCAGACGTTGATATTCCATCCTTACTCGCACGAGACAAGCTGTAGTGACATAAAAAAGGAACATATACGTCTTGATTAAGTTACGCCTTACTCAATGTATGTTTCACATGAGCACTTTTGAACAAGCAAATTCAAGAAAAGTGGAGAAATTGTTATGAACAGGCGATTCAATCATGAGTCACAATAGAGTGTTTATTTATAGAAATTATCCATCTATGTTTTCCCAAAAAAAATAATCATAAATGGAAAGGTTTGATACAATGCTTGGCCCAATTCAAATCTGTATGTAGAAACTATACTTAAAAGTGAATGTCTCTTAAAAATCGAAAACCTTAAGCATTCAAATCGTAATTTATTAATGCAAGTTTTAGAAGTTATTACAGTTAATTAATACACTTTTTCATTCTCTAATCAAATGTAGATAAAATTGAACCATGTTTATGCAAAAGTCGGGAAAGACTTAAAGAAAGAAATTCAAGGTAACGAGAGTCAAAACGAATGAATCACAAAGCAATGTAGAATCTTCTGTGCAATAACAACTCGGCAGGAAATAGCTGCGTCAGTGTACTCGACAAACGGTAATCATTGTGTAAATATATGGTGGGATAGGTTAAAACACTTCCATCATATAGCACAAACTTAATGTGTCTTTTTACCCGAATCTAAACAGCACCCAACACAAACAATCTTTTAAAGGTGAGAGTTCACAGAAGAGGAAACCTGAAAGTCAAAATAAAAAGTCGCTGAGCCAATGCAGTTTTTGTTTTGTTGATTGAAATACAACTGAAAGTGGCTTATGAAAGCAGAAATCGCCCAATTATCTAAGTCCTTGTATGTACAGGTAATATGCGGTTGATCTCAAAAGCGATGTCACACTTTTGGATCAAAATACATGTTAATTGACTGTTTCCACACTTTAAAGAATTGAAACTGATCTAACTTTGCTTCCACTGACTATTTTTCAGTGCGTATCATATAATAATACAACAGTAGTGAAATACTAAAGAAACTAATTTTTGAACAAGCACCTTTAAGCGTAAAACGATGTTTCCATTGTGATATTTAATTAATGCCAATACGGCTACATGAGAAATTACGTATTATGACAATATGAACAACAGGCCCCTTGATCATGGCAATTTCTTGAATCAACTTATATGTGCGTTAAATTGCATTTCTACGATAGCAAATATTTAAGTCAATAATCCCAACTCGAATGTGAAAAAAAAAACTGCACCAGTCAGCAATAACGTTAATGTTATCTACCCTAGGAAACCCTTCAGGTCTTGTCATAAAAGGATATAAATGATCGCATGTTTTTCTGATGATAAAGCGTGATTAAATCTTAATCATACAACATGTTAGGATATTAACATTTGTCATTTTAATTTTTTTTGCATTTCTATCTTTACCTTTACTTATTAAAAACGATGAAAAAAAACTTAGAATGCGGGGTCATTTTCTTAAAAATAAAAAGAATTTTGTGTCGTCTGCTATCCAAAACCTGGAAATCCAAAATCAGGAAAGATACTCAGAATAGCAAATAGGTTAGATCACAGGCTGGCTTGTGCTCTAAACTGTTTGCATATGCATGAAGTCGGTTCCAGCACTTTAATTTTGAAAAAAAGAAAATAATTTCATCAATCATGAGGATGAGAGTCATCACATTTGGAACCATCAGCAGAAAACATTGATAATAGGATGTAATGTTGAAACAAGTAGAGAGTATAAAACCTATGTGTTAATATTGAAAAAGGAAATGATATCAAAGAAAACTCTCGTGTCGAGAAAATCATTCCTGTGTAACAATGGTTTTATTAAGTCGTCGACTCGATGTGCGTGAACACGCGATTATTATATGAAGGATAGGAGTTAAGCACAAGGTATAAATTTAACAAAGCCGGAAATTCCATTCATTAGAGTTCAATAGTATAGGTAAAGGGACGTAAATCTTACAATCTTGCAATTAACGCCAGCTCGGGTTATTTTTCTTTGAAAATAGAGCAACCCCCTTCCAGACATTTATTTGTACAGTAAGTATGAAAAGCTTCCGTACAGAATTTAGCGCTGCTTTCAACGATATTCTATTCAAATAACGGCGGCCAATGAACAAAACCGGTTATATCATTCAGTTTGGTAAATTTATAAATATTTCCGCAATGTTTACTGCGAAAACCTCACTTCAACTATATTTGGCACAAAATTGAAAGGAACGTTAAGATTATGATCAATAAAATGTTAAAGATCATGTATCAATCTAACATCTGACGGGAATCTCTGTAACAAAAATAAAAATTAATTTCTCTCTTTGTTTTCGGACTCAGTTGACCTTTCACTTGTAGATGATATTTCTTTTTTGTGGCTTTACCGCTTAATTACGAAAGGTCGAAAGCCCTTGCCGGGTATTTAATGTAGAACCTGTAAGTGTAAGTGTTCTGTCGCATCTTGGACGTTTAGTCGCTAAGAACGTCTGTAAAGGTGTCCGAATGATTTTCGGACACCTTTACAGACCTTGTGAGCGAATGATCGGCCGAAACATTGCGGGATCATTGAGGGGGGCACTACCTCAGGCTCAACTTAAACCTTCATATACTTATCTAGATCTATATTGCGATTCGTGACCGAATGAAAGTAAATAGTCAAGCAGACGACAAAAAACAACCAAAATATAGCTCTAGTATTATATTGTCTTACACTGAGTAGGAACCGTTAACATAAGGATAATTTGCAGCAGAAGGGTCATATTTAGAAATCATTGAAGACGTATTCAATTTATAACGGAAAAATAGATATATTACTTCAGCCTTAACAATTTTATGATTGTTAATGGCACAGCTCAGATATCCAGGCAAGATACATTTTCCTTGAAAACTTACTATCTCAGAACGATATCTAGACTATCCATTCAGTGTTAGTGTTTAGTGACATCGTATCGTCGAATGAATCGTATTGTCTACGTCTTTAAAAACAAATCAAACGACAAACAAAACTTTAAACACATGTAGCATGTAAATGATAACAAGCATGCATCTAGATTTACTCACACGAGTCCTTTCCAATCCTTTTAAAACACTGCCTTTTTGGAGAGTACATCTTTAACCTTGTAGCATATTTAGGGAAGACTATCAAGAGTCCAGCTCCCTAAAGTGTAAGAGTTCTTTGTTTTAAACAATTAACGTTACATAGATATATCGTTGGTAAAAAAGGAAATATTTCAAAACAGCGCGCGTTCGAAACTTCTATATGAATCGACTAAATCGCTAAAACACGTCTAAAAATAGACAATGTTGGAAGGAACCACGCATGTGCAAAACGACGCAAACAACAAGAGCAATACACATGTCACTACACAGTGTGTACACTTCACCATTACGTTTTGGAAAGCGTCGGGGATTCCATAACGGACGGACAGGGTTCGATTCCTGTCTAAGCCATTTTTTTTTTCACGGCGGAGTGTGATTGGGCATGAGACAAATTTACATTTTTTACCCTTATTGTTTTAAATCGATTGTGAAGGAAGCCCAAACTTGTTCAAAGCACTCTCGATGACTACTTGCTGGATACTAAACCAGTACTCCCGCCGATTCGTGGGTAAGACATGGAAATGTTCGCCTCGCCAAACGGGGATTCAAACCCGGGACCCTCGCTACAAGAGGCCGACGCTCTACCTCTGCACCACTTCAGCCCACTCAAAATTAACATCCTTGTGAAGGGATTTTCGACATATGAGAAGGACAAATTATTTGAAAACTGAAACGTTAGGCCCTAAAACAGAGAAATTTGAATAAAACGTTTAAACTGTTTCGTAAATGGTTGCCGTCAATTGGATTTGAACCCATGCAGCGAGCGGTAATGTGATTCAAGTTCTGTACTCTAACCACAAGGCCTTGTAGGTAGGTCCCTTGTTCTAAACCCTTGAGACGCAGGGTAGAAATTCTACGTCGTATGATAAATGTAACGTGCTTGAGTATCTGGTATTACGACCGTGTCAATAGCGTTTAAGTTATATCACGACTTCCCTTGGAATAACCAGTCCTGGACTAGGGCTCAGCCTCTAACGAACTTTGCCCAAAGACACATCCGGACCGCAGAGTGTGTTTATTAAATGTATTGATAAAGGGCAATCGTGGAGTAAAGTGGTCGACCTCCGGACACGAGGGTCGTGGGTTCGAATCCCGTGAGAGCGGGTTCCACCTTCCTTTAATCAACATTCCGTGCGTGATTGGTTATGTATCCAGGAAGCAGGATCGAGAGTGATTATTCTAAGTTGTAAGAACTTGTTTCACAATCGATCTAAAGTAAATAAGCCTGGCTATTTTCAACTTCAAAATTTCTTTACATCTGTGAACAAGAACAAGCGCCTTTGAACTATCTAAATGGTATTTTACTTTCTCCTGTAAAATAGAATTATGTCCCTTTATACAGTTTCGTAGGCCAATGTGCCCAACATCTCTTTCCTTTCTTCGTAACACTACTATCGCGTCGGCGTTGTTTGTTAAGTACCTTCATTGCACTAACCTTTCTAAAATGATCCGACTGAATGCTACATATAATTTTTGGCTAAATGTGGGACCACAATGAGAATTCATTAGCTAGTTTTGAACAACACTCCCGTTGTAACAATGTGTTCCAGAATATGGTAATAAAAAGTGAAAATGATTTAATATAGCGGACACCTGCTTGTTTTTCAAACCAATTTGTTCATCATGAAAATAAACCTCGGTATTTGCCTTTACGGTTGTATCTGACATGTGGATACAATCCAAGAAGGATTTTAAAACATTTAAATAGAAAAACGCAAATACAAAATGTTCGTATGCATAAATGTAAGGGAGCTAAGTCTTACCTGTCTGATGGAACTACTTTTACACAGGTATAAGTCCACGTGATAATAATTTTATGTTCCCTTTGTGTTCATGATGATATTTGTTTTTTTCCTTAGAAATATCATTCCAGTTATTCAAATACGTGCGCTTTCCCATGCGTTTGTGTTTGTATTTTCATAAACCAGTATCTTCTTGTGCGCATAATTTCATGTTCATAAGCAGTCTCTTTTGTACATCTACATGTATGCGTTTTCCAGACCTGCAGTCTCAATTGTTCATAAAAATGCATCTCCGGTTGCATTAACGCACATTTCCCTTGGCTTATCATCATATTAGTTCATGTACATACATTTTTCTATTCATATTATCGCATGGGTTCAAATCCGTGTGTCTCCATGTGCGTGTGATCCTATGTGTTCATGTACATGCGTTTACGTGTGCATTCGTTCCGTGCGGTTCGTATACGCGCTTTTTTCGTGTGCGTTTCGTGGATTTATTTCTAAAGTTGATACTTAAAACGTTCTGTACTCTTCTGAGTTCGATACAAATTAATGTCGACATTTATGTGTGTACATTGTATATCCACTGAATTTGTGGAATCAACAGATACACAACTTACCCGTGAAAGCCCGTGCGTATTTCATGTTTGTTAACAAATGATATAGACCCTTACATGTATAGTATAGTGGATAAAATCTTATTCTATAGTAACTGACCGATACTTGAGGGCAAAATAAAACGCATTATTTAACATTGAATCACTGTGTGTTGCCCTACAATTCAAAAGATATGAGAAACCATAAAACATCTTCAATTGACAGCATGAAGAAAAATTATTTTTATTTTAATAAGTACCATCGTTGTCGTCTGCTTTTGCCTTCAATTTAGACCTGTTACAAAAAGGGTCACATCGTGTTTTACAGTGGTGCGCCGATGTAGAGTTGGGTCGTGCATTGGTTGATGATTGCTTGTTTGATGATTTGGTTTACTGTTATTTCTTTGTATTAGATTGAATAATTATAATTATTCATTATCGGTCGATTGTATATTTGTTTTATTGTGTTATTGTGATCGATTGTTTTGTCGAATGATTGATTGATAGATTAAGTTTTTGGTTGATCATTTGATTGATCGGGTGGATGGTTGCTCGTTTGCAGGGCTGTAATGATGGGTGATTGATTGAATTGATGGAATGACTGGTTGAATTGTTCTTGTCTTTGTCGAAACTTCAACAGGCTCATCTCTAGTAAAGTTGTTGTCCACACTATACAGCGAAGAGTACGTCACCTATGCGAGTTGCTCTTCACAAAATTGCGTATAACAAGATACAACAAAAAGATGCAGACCAGAACCCATTTCCAAACAACAGATTTTCGACTGTCCCAAATTGAAAGAGTTTGCAGACGACATTTCAAAATGGGATAAATATGGAAAAAAATCTTTTGATAGGGCAGAAAACATTGTCGGAAAAGGAGAAATTGGTCGTTACGAGCAGTTTGTCCTTGTCCCACAATGTTTTCTAAAGCCGTCTGCAACAAAATGGTCCAATGTCGTTATTGTTTGGGAAAGGGTTAAATAGTCGGTGCACAAAGATTTGGTCAGGTAGTCCGATCAATCCAGACGTAGATATTTCATTCTACGTGTGACACAGTTACAGCTTAGATCATCTGAGTTACGTGGTGAGGACATATTGGGGAAAGGAAGGGTGTGGTATACATCGGGCGATGTATGAAATAACAAAACATATCAACTAAAACAATTTTAATTAAATTTTCATTAGAAGCAACATATACAACAACACAGGGAGTCTTTCATCGTTAGTCCATAGGTTTGGGGTCCTTTCAGACATTCCATTCATTTCGTGGATGTCTAGAAAAGAGAAAGAATAAATCGATTACATCATGCGTGATCAACAACAAATCTGAGACTTTAGCGACTAGTTGTAAATGAGAAGACCCCATTGATTATGAAATGACAAAATTCATTTCGGCATTGGTAGATGATTGGTTAGATGCAGTTGAAACAAGAAATCCCGTGCTGTCATTCTTAAATAAAAAACTTTTTTTTCAAACGTGTAAACATTTCTCCTAATTCAAACGATTGAGATGCATTTTCTTCAAACAACATTTGCAATCAATGTACAATATAAGGGAAACTTCACCATTATCCTCGAAATCGTCTTTTCACACAATGAAAATAATAACAATGCCGCATTTAAAAGAAAGAAGAAGAGTATAAAACCAAAAAGCATACATTCATTCTTCATTTCATTTCTTTATATAACAATTGTGATACTGTGATAAAGAAACAGAAGAAGAGGGAGAATAGCATGTACAAGTTCTCATATATTGATAAGTCAATTTGTAATTACCACTGTAACAAAAATATCGCTAATTCGAACCATTTTGTCGTTTGTCACAGTGGCTTAGAAAGACCCCTGCAGCAGACGTAGCCTAATGGAGTGTTATGGAGCGATGCGTTTCAAAACAAAGCAATTCCGACTATATGCACCTTTATGTATACGCAATGTTTAAAACAAAAAGTTTGAATCAATATATAAGTATGGTTGAGTTGGTTTCTTTAAGTAGGTTAGGGTATGCAGAACGTGTTAATTAGGTACCAGTACTTTTTGAAAGGAGAATAACCCCTTAACCCATTTCCATGCAAAAACGAGATTTGACCATTTCGGTGCAGACGACTCAAGAAAACATTGTTGAAAAAGGGGAAATTGCTCTAAACGAGCAATTTCTCTTTTTCCCACAATGTTTTCTGCCCTATCAGAAGATTATTTTTCAGTCTCATCACATTTCGTCTGTAAACACTTTCAGTTTTGGACAGCCGAAAATTTGTCGTTTGGTAAAGGGTTACAGACATCCCAAAAGGTAGTAATCGTAAAAAGGGACATCAATATTGCGGAGGTAAAGCAGCTAACAATCCATCTTTATGTCTCAGTATCGTCATCAGACACCTCTACACTTTTCTTAATTAAATGGGTGTATGTCTTAAATAATGGTACTTCAATTTAGCCGTTGATTGGACTGGTAAAACGATAGCGTGACGTGGTGTAGTTAATGTATGTTTACCTTTAATATTTTCCACCATATTTCCTTCCGTAGTAGCTACCGTATCTGCCTCCGTAACCACCACCTCCGTATGGCACCCCATAGTGGCCACCATAGCCGCCGCCATAGGCAACACCGCCACCATAGCCGCCGCCATAGGCAACACCGCCACCATAGCCGCCACCACCATATCCACCGGCACCACCACCATAGCCGCCACCGATTCCATAGCCGCCTCCACCATAGACGGCACCACCACTATAGCCGCCACCGATACCATAGCCGGCGCCGCCACCATAGCCGGCACCACCACCATAGCCAACACCGTATTTGCCACCACCGATGACGCCTCCAAAACCATATCCACCGCCACCATAGCGGCCACCATAGCCGGCACCACCACCATAACCGGCACCGCCACCATATCCGCCACCATAGCCGCCACCAAAGCCGCCACCGCCACCATATCCGCCACCATATCCGCCACCATATCCGCCACCAAAACCGCCACCGCCACCATAACCGCCACCGAAACCACGGCCGCCACCGAAGCCGACACCGAAGCCAAATCCAAAGCCGCCACCGCGACCGCCTCCATAGCCAAAACCTCTTCCGTAGCCTGAACCATAGCCGCCATATCCTCGTCCGAAGCCGGGTCCATAGCCACTTCCGTAACCTCTGTCATAGTAGTTATCTAGGTAGTCGCTGCGGCGATCAGCATAGTCACCATAGTCGCCACCTCGCCCGTACCCGTAGCCGTGCGAATAGACGGTGGCCACTAAAGCCAACAGTATAACTAGAGTGCCCTTCATGGTTCTAAAAGTTAAACGCATAAAAAACATATAGAGAATAGATGGTTGGTGTCGTGAATCGGAAATGTTATCGGGCAAGGCTTAGGAATATTATCCGGTGAGCCGAAGGCGAAACGGATAATAATCCGAAGCCGAGCCCGAAAACTTTTCCCATTCAAAGACACCAACTTTCTATTCTATTTATCCTGTTACCTTTACGTATTCTTTCAAACAAACAAGACGTAAATAAATCCCCAGAAAAAAGGAAAAAGTAAGTAGAGAATGGTGTTAACATGACGTCATGGCGCTCTAATGACGTCATAATTTGTCACGTGTGTATTTTATATGGTTAGTGCCGGATATCACAAAAGTTATACGGCACCTAGTTATCGGTCCCAAAGTGGCACTATTGACAGGATAAAAAAGAATAGTGTAATGGTAAATCACGCTCATGAGCCATGTTAATGTTTCAATCTATCGATACCATACCTGAGAAAGGGGTTCTGATCACAGTTGCTTACATTTGCATTTTTCCTACATATAATATGTTTACAATTTTTGTACTCGGCCGTATACTGCGTTGAATCTATACCACACCTTAGAAAAGGGGTGATTGGAATATCTGGAATACCCTCCGTTGCATTTATCCTATTTCACCTGTTTACATTTTTTAACTGGGCCATACACTGCGTTGGACCTAAAGCTGGTTAGATCTAAAGAAGACACAGCAGATAAGGACCAAACGATGGATACTATGAGCATTGCTTGTATGGTACCACTGTGACGATTTGTCAATCATTGTCGGTATTCTTGAAAAATTACTGAAAAGAAACCGCTTCATGTAAGGTTTTTGCCTCGAGCTTTAATCTTTAAACGTGTTTTCAAGAATGCCGCGGCAATTTCTAGATCAAAACTAGCACCAATATGTGTGTCTGTATTAATTCTGATCAAAACTAGCACCAATATGTATGCCTGTAGTAACTACTTTGGCATTGAAACCGAGAAACGGGAAAACATGTTCCAAAGCAAGAAGTGACAAGTTCCTGCACATCCAAGCTTTATTAGAACCAATCGGACTTTCGAACTTTGTCCCATTCATAAGTAATCGAAGTTGTTGTCTGCGTCCCTTGTTACAATTTTAGCAATATATTGAGTTCTCGAATATCGGCTCACAAGAATAGCAGCAGACCCAGTGTTCTTTTGATAGCAAGCGCTCTGAATGACTCCTCAAACTCGTTGAAACTCCCCAAAGCAGCTTGGTTTGGTTGTCCTCATGGAAATGCCTCGATGTTCCATGCCCGCTGAGGCCGAAAGTCGAACTCAACAGACTAATTAAAATATCGTTTGCGAATTTTACTCGTATACAGTTATACCACAGGCGCGTTACTTTTGTGCCAAGAGAAAATCGACGCTAGATTTCCCCAGTTCGGTTGCAGTTTGGTAAGAAGTTAGCGCCCAGAAAGGTGCTCTCAGACAAAGTGTATTGATACACTGACATAGCCATTCGGTTTGAAGTTTGCTCCGTTCGATTCCAGTTTGGTTGGAAGCTAGCACTCAGAGGTGCGTTTTTAAACCAAGTGTATTGACCCGCTTCCTCAGCAATTCGGTTTGAAGTTAACGCTCAGAGATGTAATTTCGATACATAGAAAATTGGAATGCTAACACAGAACATGGATGTGAAAATAGCTTCAGATCAAGGAACTAAGTAAATGGTTAATTATTATCGGTCCACAGAATCCTATTTCTCGTTTAATTCGTTTGTACTTCAAGTGTAAGACGTAGTGCCTTGCCAAAATGTTCCAAGGTTTACGGATAATGAAATGAATCTTAAGTTAACATCAATGTTTCATAGCTTTTGACATTGCAATTTCATTTCTTTCATACTAGCAAGTCGCACCTTAACACAATATTACTTTAACGAGCTTATGTTCAATTGTTGTACGGATAAACAACAACCAATGTAACATAGAATTAATCGTTTACGATAAGCAAGAAACCTAAATTTCTTTCTCAAAAATTGCGTTCTCCTAAGTCACTTCAGAAAAGGTAATAGGTTTAGATAATTCAAAAGCTAACAATTTTGATTTTTTTCTCAAAAATGGTTCCCTATGGCATCACATTAGAGGACATGTGAATGTTTGAATAGGTAATGCCTAACATCTTTTTTGTTCCGAAATTCTGTTTCTAAGCCATCTGAGAAGTGATTATAAGAAAAGAAATGCTTTAAACCGATTTGACTTGGTTTTCCTACCAGTAAGTCTATTTCTAAGTCATCCCAAAGTTTTAATAAGAACAATCAAACATATATCTAACAGATAACAAGATAGCTTTGATCACTTACCTTTTTCCTTGGTTGACTCAGCAACTACGAAAGAGAATTTGACTGAAACTGGCGAGGCATCGTTCCTTTTATAGGGAACTGTCAGTCATGGTTTTGACGAATTTATGGCCGCCACGTGGATGACTTTTAAAAGTAAACCAAACGAAAACAGTTCAACACTTCCAAATTCAAAGGGGTTCCAGGCGACAATGGAATTTGTTGTTTCTGCTTTATGGGATTTGAGTATTTTCATCATATAGCATCGAACCTGTTGTCGGTAAAGGAGAAATCGTTCCTAGATACTATTCTATCGTTGTCAAGACTCATTTCGGGGTGTGTTTTGCTGTAGTTGGTTCATTTGGTATTGTTTTCAAATAATAAGCATCATTAGGCGATAGTAATCAATATTGATTCATGCTAATTTAGTTAATATGACTTGTACATGCATTGTATTCTCAAAATGAGAGGTTAATCGAAAGCCAAATTCACTTTTTTCATGATGATATCTTTGCTTGAAATTCATATGTTGCAGACGCCTTTAATCGAAGCAAATCATGAAGGTAAAGTTCCTTTTGAGTATAGACCATACATTATGATAAATACTAATTCAAAATTCAGAAGATCATAATTAACTAATTAACACTTTCCCTTATATAGAGGTCTTTACACACCGTTGTTGTAGATCGCATTTAAAATAGTGTAATTCAGACAAAATTGTTAGAATGAGAATTATCAAATAGCAACAATTGTGACAATGTTTGACAATATTTATTCAGTTTAAGGGTATGATCGTTCATTTTAGTTTGTTTAATCATTTTGACAACTAGTTTAAAAAGTCGACTGCTGAAGACAACTTAAAGTTTAAAAAAGGCGTCAAACAAGGATGAAATACGGGCTATCTGTCATACTAGAATTGATCAATCGGCATCGTAAGCCCGTTCCCTCATACATAATCCAATTTGAAAGCAAAAGCAGACGTCATGTATGACATACGTAAAAACTTTGTGTACCAATTTTCCAAAAAGATAACTTACTCATATCGATTGTTCAATTGTTCTCGATTCGTCTTCTGAAGGGATAATGCACGCACATGAAGCAAAATAGCGAGTCGTTTTAGTAGCACGGAATACAAAATGCGAGTAGGAGTCGATGTTTTGGAATACATATAATAGCAATATCACTACCAATAGAAACCAACATATCCCTTTGTCAATCAACCATTAGGATAGCGTGACAAGAGAACAATTGACTGGCTAGAAAAATTACCGTTTAAGTCATGACTTTCCAACGTCAAACGAAAGACAATGGATTTTAATAAATATGTTATAGGGTCGAAGAAATGGCAATCACCTTCTCAAGACACAGTTTGTGACTTCTTAGGTATGGGAAGTTGTCAGGTGATATCTCCTTTCTCAAAAGATACTACCCAACGCTACGCAAAAATATGTTTTTTCCATGTTTAGATGTCGTTTTGACATAAGATTCATCTTGTAAAGCGATACTTATCCATATATGTCATTAAAAGATATTGCCCATCGCTTTACGGAAAGGTTCTTTAGTTTATGACGTTGTAATGACATAAGCGAACACTTCTCAAAAAGCGGTCCTAATTTATATGTGCTCTTAAGGTATTGTTCATTGCCTTAACAATGTGACATTTAGTTTAAGATGTCGTAATGACATAAACAAACACTTCTCAAAGCGGTCTTAATCTACATTTGTCCTTTCTATAAAATGCATGGCATCATCAAATTGGTATTTAGTTTTTCATGTCGTAATGTCCTAAGCAAAAAATTCACAAAAACAAGATTTTGTCTGTAGCTTTAGGTTGCTTTGAGAAAGTATATGTCGCCTGACTAAATGATCCTTTAGTAAAGTACATATAAACTAATAGTAAAGACATGCGGTATTTACAAAGCGGTATTTATCTATGTACGTCCTTAAGATACTACCAATCGCTACACGTAAATGTTCTTTGGTTTAAAACGTTGTAATGACATAAGCAAATACTTTTCGGAAGAGGTCTTGATATATAGGTATCCTTAGGATATCATTCATCGCCTTAACAATGCGATCATTGTTTAAGACGTCGTAATGACATAAGCATGCGTCTCGCAAAAGAGGTCTCAATCTACATGTGTCCTTTATATCATATTCATAGCCTTACTTAGATGGTATTTAGTTTTATATGTCCTTAGCAAACGCGATGTAAAAGCAGACTTTATCTAGACTTAGGTTGCTTTAAGAAAATGTCCATTGCCTCACTTAAATAGAGGACGGTGGTCCGGTGGTAGATGAACGGCCTAATGATGCGAGGGTCGTGGGTAGGAATCCCGCGAGTAACAGAATCCAAATTGCATCTGGTTGTTGGGACTTGTTTCACAATCGATGTAAACTTTAAATAAAAATTTAAACCAAACTACTTTTAGATTGTAGGTATGGTAGAAATTAACGAATGACCAACATTTTCAAATCTTCATTGAAAGTTCGTTAAAAGTGCTTGCTAACACATAAGACAATTGACATGTCGGAATGAAATGTCGTTGAAACAATATAATTGCTGTATTACAGTATGATATATGATGAAAAAGCTACTGAACACAAAGTTGTTTCAGAGGTTCGTTTTTTTTAAAAAAAAAACATGCACAAACGGTATGCGAATGATTTTAAAACCGTAGCAACGCTTTTGGATCCAAATGCATATATATTGTTTTACTTTATTTGGACCCTAAAAACTTAAACATGGATGTATTCTTCTTTCATTGGGTATTCTCCAATACATCTCACACAACAGTGCAGCAACTACTCAGTTTTAAAGAAATGTCGTTTAAACATCAAAGTTTCTTCAAATTGTCAACAAGACCCTTTAATTCCTCAATTTCTTCGGTAAATGTATAAGGTAATTGCTCACCGTCGAATGCATGACTGTTCTCTTCGTCACGTTGGATACAGTTAACTCAAGCCATCTTACCATAAATCAAAGGAAAGAGTTGAATGTCCTTTTTTGTAACCAGTCCATTATCATCTACTCAAGAACCTTTTCGCGCTATTTATTTATCCATTTGTATGTTTATTGGTGTATGTTATTATCAAAACATGCGCTCACCCAAGCTTTATCTTTTTAATACCTTTTACTTTATTTTGTCTTTGATTTGATTTTACCCGTTTTTTTAAGTGTATGTGTATAACATGCATGTGTACTAAGAGAGTTCATTAAAAATGTTGGAAAGGGGAGTACAACAGTAAAAACACGGCTAACCGGGAAGTTACATAGCAGTTACATATATCATGGAATGTCTCTTCTCCAGAGATCGACGGAGTATTCGCAAATATTGCGATTTCACCATTACATATAATTGACGAAAATTACCCAATTCAAGAGCTAGTTACTTTTTTCATGTCTATACAGGAACGATTATATATGATGTCACCTGGGTACCGTTTTACTAAACGATTTACGGAAAATATTTGCGCAAGTCAAAACTGATACACGTTGATAGTAACTTAAACGAAAACACATTATTGCAATGTGACACGTCATTGGAAGCGTCTCTCCGAGACGCTTCCAATGATGTGTTACTTTGCAATATTGCTCAGCCCAATATTGAAATAAGAGGGAGTGTTGTTTTAGACTTACGCAAATTTTAAGGGTAAACTGTTTAGTAAAACGGTATCATTGTGCCTTGAATTACCACGTGATACTATGTAGCGTCATAAGATTTGGAACAGTCTCAAAGTGCGATATAATTATGAATAAGACAATATACAAGTATTTCTGTAATAAAGACAAATCAATTCGCTTTGGCAACCCATAGTAATAGTATTATTTTCAAAAAACAATAAACACAATTAAGACGATGTTTTCAATACTAGCGTCCCCCAGACCATCAATCGAGGTTAGTACATACTCTACAGTTTGTCTTCTTAACATTAGTCTAAACGTCTTTAGCCCCATTTGAAGACAACTAAAACACGGTAAAGTTGATAGTTGAGACATAATGAGAGATATTCGAATAAAAATTAAAGTATGAAATGACCGAGGCATGAAAAGGTCCATCTTTAAAGTTAACCGTAAAAACTCGCTATGTTTTTAGATAGACGGACTCTTATGCGAATCATATATTTTTCATATATTTATCATAAACTTATCATATAACCATATTATACCTATGATATTCAATCATATACATATCATTTATTTGAAATATACCAATAAGGTACTCATCTATCATAAATTTATCATATATCCATTATAAACATATTATATACATATCATATATCCATCATATACTAATCATATACTTATCATATACCTAGAATATACCAAGAATATATCTAGAATATATCAATAAGGAACTGTTTATATATTTATCTTATACCTATTATGTTCCCATCATATACCCATCATATACTTATCATATACCTACTATATACATCTTACATGCCTATAACATACTGCACCTATCATATACCTATCATATACATAGTGTATGCCTATGTCATACTGCACCTATCATATACATCTTACATGCCTATAACATAATGTACCTATCATATACCTATTACATGTCTATGCCATACTGTACCTATCATATACCTATCATATACATAGTGTATGCCTATGACACACTTTACGTATCATATACCTATCATATACATATTGCATGCCTATGACATACTGTACATATCATATACCTATCATATACATATTGCATGCCTATAACATACTGTACATATCATATACCTATCATATACATATTGCATGCCTATGACATACTGTACCTATCTACATATTGCGTGCCTATGACATACTGTACCTATCATATACCTTGAATATACATATTGCATGCATATGACATACTTTACCTATCACATACCTACCATATACATATTGCATGCATAAGATATACTGTACCTATCACATACCTACCATATACATATTACATGCCTATAACATACTGTCCCTATCATATACCTATCATATACATATTACATGCCTATGACATACTGTACCTATCATATACCTTGCATATACATATTACATGCCTATAACATACTGAACCTATCATATACCTATCATATACATATTGCATGCCTATAACATACTGTCCCTATATACATTACATGCCTATAACATACTGAACCTATCATATACATATATTACATGCCTATAACATACTGTCCCTATCATATACATATTACACCTATCATCACATACATATCACATACATATTGCATGCCTATAACATACTGTCCCTATCACATACATCTTACATGCCTATGATATACTGTACCTATCATATACATATTACATGCCTATGAACCTATCATATACATATCACATACATACTGCCTATAACATACCTATCACATACATATCACATACATATTGCATGCCTATAACATACTGAACCTATCATATACATATTACATGCCTATGATATACTGTACCTATCATATACATATTACATGCCTATAACATACTGAACCTATCATATACATATTACATGCCTATAACATACTGAACCTATCATATACATATTACATGCCTATAACATACTGAACCTATCACATACATATTACATGCATATAACATACTGTACCTATCATATACATATTACATGCCTATAACATACTGAACCTATCATATACCTATCATATACATATTACATGCCTATAACATACTGTCCCTATCACATACATCTAACATGCCTATGATATACTGAACCTATCATATACATATTACATGCCTATAACATACTGTCCCTATCATATACATAGTGTATGCCTATAACATACTGTACCTATCATATACATAGTGTATGCCTATAACATACTGTACCTATCATATACCTATCATATACATATTACATGCCGATGACATACTGAACCTATCATATACATATTACATGCCTATAACATACTGAACCTATCATATACATATTACATGCCTATGACATACTGAACCTATCATATACCTTGCATATTCATCTTGCATGCCTATGACATACTGTCCCTATCATATACCTTGCATATACATATTACATGCCTATGACATACTGAACCTATCACATACCTTGCATATACATATTGTATGCCTATGCCATACAGTTCCTATCATATACCTATCATATACATCTTACATGCCTATGCCATACAGTTCCTATCATATACCTTGCATATACATCTTGCATGCCTATGACATACTGAACCTATCATATACCTATCATATACATATTGCATGCCTATGCCATACTGTACCTATCACATACCTTGCATATACATATTACATGCAAATGACATACTGAACCTATCACATACCTTGCATATACATATTGCATGCCTATGACATACTGTACCTATCATATACCTTGCATAAACATATTGCATGCCTATGACATACTGAACCTATCATATACCTACTATATACATATTACATGCCTATGCCATACTGTACCTATCACATACCTTGCATATACATATTACATGCCTATGACATACTGAACCTATCATATACCTTGTATAAACATATTGCATGCCTATGACATACTGAACCTATCACATACCTTGCATATACATATTGCATGCCTATGACATACTGTACCTATCATATACCTTGCATAAACATATTGCATGCCTATGACATACTGAACCTATCATATACCTACTATATACATATTACATGCCTATGCCATACTGTACGTATCACATACCTTGCATATACATATTACATGCCTATGACATACTGAACCTATCATATACCTTGCATAAACATATTGCATGCCTATGACATACTGAACCTATCATATACCTTGCATAAACATATTGCATGCCTATGACATACTGAACCTATCATATACCTTGCATATACATCTTGCATGCCTATAACATACTGAACCTATCATATACCTTGCATAAACATGTTACATGCCTATGACATACTGAACCTATCATATACCTACTATATACATATTACATGCCTATGACATACTGAGCCTATCATATACCTTGCATATACATCTTGCATGCCTATAACATACTGTCCCTATCATATACCTACTATATACATATTACATGCCTATGACATACTGAACCTATCATATATCTTGCATATACATCTTGCATGCCTATAACATACTGTCCCTATCATATACCTTGCATATACATATTACATGCCTATGCCATACTGTACCTATCACATACCTTGCATATACATATTACATGCCTATGACATACTGAACCTATCATATACCTTGCATAAACATATTGCATGCCTATGACATACTGAACCTATCACATACCTTGCATATACATATTTCATGCCTATAACATACTGAACCTATCATATACCTTGCATATACATCTTGCATGCCTATAACATACTGTCCCTATCATATACCTTGCATATACATATTACATGCCTATAACATACTGAACCTATCATATACCTTGCATATACATATTTCATGCCTATAACATACTGAACCTATCATATACCTTGCATATACATATTGCATGCCTATGCCATACTGTACCTATCACATACCTTGCATAAACATATTGCATGCCTATGACATACTGAACCTATCATATACCTTGCATAAACATATTGCATGCCTATGACATACTGAACCTATCATATACCTTGCATAAACACATTGCATGCCTATGACATACTGAACCTATCATATACCTTGCATATACATCTTGCATGCCTATAACATACTGAACCTATCATATACCTTGCATATACATATTTCATGCCTATGACATACTGAACCTATCATATACCTTGCATAAACATATTGCATGCCTATGACATACTGAACCTATCATATACCTTGCATAAACATATTGCATGCCTATGACATACTGAACCTATCATATACCTTGCATAAACATATTGCATGCCTATGACATACTGTACCTTTCATGTTCCTTGCATATACATATTTATCTAAATGGAAATGTATCCATGCTGTTTCGTAATGAAACACTTTTTACCGCAACCGTTTTAATGTCTTTTTTCTGTAGCGTGCGTTTTGAGTACAATGAACGTCGAGTCAAATGATTTGTCATTTAAACACTTTCTAACCGAACCGAAACTTCATTGGATAGAAGCAAAAGACAATGCAATACATGGACATCCCTTTTATACAAGTAGCACAAGTAATTCATTTTAAAGCTAATTATGTAAAGTAAAAGAAAGAAAAAGGAGAAATTGCTATCGTCGACCAATTTTTATTTGTGTCCGAATAGTTTTACCAAAGAAAAGAATCCTTGTGCAATGTATATGATCTAAAACACTGTGTTTAAACAAAATGTTATGAAGTAATCGGTCATCGTTACGTGATTTTTTCCTGGCGATTAATCAAGTCTTGGCCCATAACGACATTAAGATTTATGGCAACATAATTGTAAATAAGATTGACATCTTTCTCGCCCCAGAGTGTTTGTTTTCACGCTACCTTTACACAGATGGCTTTTACCCCTTAGAGGTCGGCGCCAAGGGTAACCAAAGGAGTGGTATTCCTACGCCACTTTAGAAAAAACGTAAGAAATAGTCCCTTCGTGAAGAATGTCATTTGATTACTTTTGTTTAATACAAGTTCTAATATTACAAGCATATGTTGTGCAATTTATCGTTCTACACTATAAAGTCCTGTTTATCTCGACTTTTCGGTGAATAAAGGGAGCGTTCTACTCAACAATGATTTGACATTACACCTTGATTACATAGGTCTTCATGTGGACGTTTATATTTGTATCAATGTTATATATATTCATTTAAGAGATTTAGTTGAAATTTCAAACACATACACATGATCAATGAATTATGTAACTGATCCAGCGTATTTGCTCCGACTTGGATCAAAAGCATCCCATGCTCCGTTCTGTGCCAAGAAAAATCGGATTTAAAGATCAGTGCCTCGGACACAAATCAAAGCTTCTTGCATGGAGACAAAGAAAGACAACGATTGAGCAGTACTATTTAATCTATTCAATTAGTGTCAAAAAGCAATCTATCGACGTGCATGCCGCCGATTCAAAGCACCCAAAGCGAACAGATGTATCCATATCGTTCAGAAAGACAACGTAACTTGGTTGTCTCCCTTTGGACTAAGCACCGAAGATTATAACCTGCCTATTGTCTTGTGAATTCGAACGTTACATTTAGGGAATTTGAACCTTTTTGAATCTCAAATTATCTTAAGCAGACGACATTTAACTCCATTCACTCATACGGGAATATGTAAATTTTCCATACTAAATAATGACAACAAATGACAAAAATGTAATTAAAAAGTAACAACTTTTTCTTATCGATAGAAGAAACGTATACTTTATCAAGGGTACATTTTTAAAAGAGCTATTTCACATATCGGGAATTTAACCCTTATTGATGAAGTGTCTTCTACGGATAAAATTATATCACAATTATTTGACTTTTGGTACACTTGTCATCCCCATTTAATAGTCATGTGGTTAAGATTTGGCACATTTATGCTGATAAGATATACATGTTATGTGATTTTTACCATGAATTCGGTTTATTTCGTCAACAATGATCTAAATTTGAATTACCCATAGGTTGGCGGCGGTAGTTTGAAATACCACGACCATATGCGTCCCACAAACGTTTGGCTGTGCATGGGTTAACCTTGTTTCTGTCATTGGAAATCGTCGAAATTGGTTTGATTTTCTATCAAATCACTGAAAGGTATTGAAGCTCGTTTCACCTTTTTAAATGAAAACACAGGTCTTATGAAACTTTAGAATGAAAAATTAAAGGGGTATTTTGTTCAGAGACGAGGATTCATAAAATCACCTTTATACGTGTTTTACCTACAGATTACAATCTCTTGAATAGTCCCTTTAAGATTTTCAAGCAGCTGTGAAACGTCTAACTCAAGATGTTCGTCTCATATGAGTCAATATGCAAATTAGTTGAATATGAATGTTTACGGCTACACGACAAAACATTGTTATTTTTTTATGATGTTGTACAATGCCTCATATTATACCTAGTCCAATCCATGACTTTTTATAAAGAAGAGTGTGCAATCTTTTTCTAGCCTGGAGTCCTTGCCCCTGCGTACACCCCGCAGTAAGTGAGGGGTATACGAACGGTCCAGGGTACCGTTTTACTAAACAGTTTACACTTAAAATTTGCATAAATCTAAAACAACAATTTCTCTTATTTCAATATTGGGCGTAGCAATATTTCAAAGAAACACACCATTGGAATCGTCTCTCCGAGACGCTTCCAATGACGTGTCACATTGCAACATTGTACTTTCATTGAAGAAACTATCCATGTGTATCAGCTATGACTTTCGCAACTATTTCTTTAAAACTTATTTTCACGCGCCACAAACCTATTGTTTTCGTTCCCCTGTACTTTCGTCCATAAATCAGAACAAGTGACGCGATCAATCCGATGGGCGTTTTCATATATTGATATAGTGATCGTCAAACTCTCTAACCTTTTTATTTATGAAAAGAAAAGAAAAAGAAGTAATTTTAAAAACCAGAAATACCACATGAATTAAATTTTCACCTTTAAAGTCTTAAGCAAAATCACATCACACTAAATGAACCATTATTTTTTATGTTTGAGACCTGTTATTCAAACCATGTATTCAATCATTATGTGTTTTTGCTTTCTTTGGTAGTGTGCGGATAGACGAAATGTGCTTCATCACAAATGATAGGACATTTAGGAGTTAAAAATTTCTTTATACTTGCACAACAGATGTAACGTTATATGATACGTGCCGAAGAATGGTCATTGAACGCAAAAATTAGATCGTGTTTATTTCTTTATACAGTAAATTAACATGTATTTTAATCCAAAAGCGTGGCATCGTTTTTGAGATCAATCACTTTACCCATTACTAAACAATAACGACATTTAACCACTTTAATGCAGACGACTCTGGAAAATATTATGGGAAAAGGATGAATTGCTCGTAAGGAGCAATTATTCCTTTTCCACAATGTTTTCTGTCCTATCAGAAGATTAATTTTCAATTTCATTACTCTTTTAATTTGGGACAATCGAAAACATGTCGTTTGGTAAAGGGTTAAACACTAAATATACTTTTATAAAATGACGCTTCCTGAATTGTTTATACATGTACTTCTAATTATACTTCTAATAGCATCCTTTAATTGTATTTCGAAAAAACAATGCAAAAACTGTATTGTTTCAACGATATTTTATTTTTACTTTCAAGTTCTCTTTTCAGGACATGTTCTACAGTTTTATAAGAAAATAATCCTTTCATAGAATTTTCTAAATTTTTGATATGTTATTGAAATTTCTATTGTAAATTCAAAAATGAAAAGAAAAATGCAGGTCGACAAGTTAGTTTTTTCGTAAAATGACAGGTTCCATGTTAACCGTTTGGGGTAAAAATGTCAAAATGACCATACCATCCTCAAGGATAATAAAATAATTTCTGGAATGTTTATTAACACAAAAAACACGAATTCATACATTCAATACTTTGTGATTCAATGGTTTTTTTTCTTCAAATTATTACAATTTTTGTAATCCTAATCAGTCTTTCAGATTTTTGTTTTCGACAAAAAACAGTGAAAATTGATATGTATATTACAAATAAATGAAGATATATAAAAATTCCTTCCATAGAATTTTCTTATTTTTCAGTATGTGTAGTAAAATTTAATCTTTAAATACAAGATGCAAAAAAATGTATATGTTGACGAGTTAGTTTTTCAGTAAAATGACATTTTCCATGGTAACCGTATTTGAAAAAAACATTTAAAATAACTTTTAACTTGACAAATAGAACCTGGGGGCTTAATATGAATGAGAAATATATAATAATGTTTATAAACTTTTAAAGTTGTATGATATGAGTATTCTTTGGAAAAAAATGCATACAGTAAATTTCGTCCGAATAAAATCGACTATCCGACTTCTATGCAAGTACCTCTTCGGTAACAGTTTATTATCTCCCTTGGATGCGTAGATGAAGTGCGCAGATAAAACTACCGAGAACGTCTTTCAGTGATCAAACACCTTCGATGTATGATAATGCTGCTGTCCGAAAAATGATCAATTGAATTCTTCCTCATTAGAAGTCTCCTATCGTGCGATAAAAAGGTAAGTTAAAGTGGCATTGTTCGATTGGGGTTTTTTCTACTACAATGGTTATGTGGCGTAGTGTATGTTTTAGAATTGGCCCCGGAAAAACAATTTCCTCTTCAAATCATCTCATACATTTCTCTTTATTAATCTGTCTCATGAGAGACAGAGACAAAGAGGGACACACAGAGACTGAGACAGAACTCAGAACTCAGTATGTTTTATTTGTTCAAAAAGGCCTTCATATCATAAGGACTTTGCGTCCAAAAGCAAACATTGTTATGACCCTGATATAATAAACATTTATAAATTTACAAAATACAAAATACAAAATACGATATCGTTCAAAATAACATCTATTATAAAAGGTATCCACTTTATGTTTGAGATGGACTTGAATTCAATCCAAATTTTAATCCAAACCGGTTTCTATAGAAAACTAATTTGAACCCAAAATACAATTCATCTTGATATGTAAAAGTTAAGATATGCATTTGCATAATAGTTTTAATATTTTGGAATTATCCAGTTTTAGAGGTTTGATGAAATCAAATCTATACAAAGGTAAAGACATAGAGACAGAAACAGATAAAGAGATTTTGATGAGAGAGATTTTGAAGTTAATAACAGGATTTTATAGTATGAGTACGATGAGAATTAGAACGATATTGACGACAGTACGAAACAGTTCTACGATATTAGGTTGTAAAAATAGAACAATTTGGCAGAAGTTGTATGACATGGCAGAACTATTTGACGCCAGTAAGATATCAGGACAGTACGATGTGCAGGACCACCAGTACGATAATTCGCCAGTATGTCTTATCGACCATATGATATGTCACCGGAAATACGATGTGGCATCAATAAAACCTGACGATTGTATGGAATGCCGACAGTACACTATCTCATCAGTGCAAATTGGCGACAGTTTGTTATGAAGACAACATGACATGTTATCAATTAGATTTTCCATCGGAACGCTTTGTCGACAGTATATGATCACAGTACGATATCTCGCCAGTACGATTTGGTCACAGTACATGTATGTTATGATGACAACATGCCGTGTTATCAATAAGATTTTTCATCGTAACGCTTTGTCGACAGTATATGCCAACAGTACGCTATCTCATCAGTGCGATTTGGCAACAGTATGTTATGAAGACATCATGACGTGTTTTAATTCGATTTTTTTTATCGGAGCGTTATAACAACTGTATGATGTGAAGACAGTACGATGTTTCATCAGTACGATAAGATCTTTAGTAGGTCCGTAGCAATATTAAATTCAACAATAAGATGAGATACATATCAAATAAATTTCTCCGAGCGAGACACTTCCAATGACGTGTCACATGACAATAGTTGTACGTTTGTTTAACCCATTACCAAAATAATAACGACATTAAACCCCTTGTGGTTGCAGACGGTTCTAGAAAGCATTGTGGGGAAAGGAGAAATTGTTCGTAACGAGCAATTTTTCCTTTTTCACACAATGTTTTCTGCCCTATCAGAAGATTATTTAAATCTCGTCTGAAAACTCTTCCATTGTGGGACAGTCAAAAATTCGGCGATTGGTAAAGGGTTAAGGTAATATACATGAATATTGGCGATGACATTTTTGAAATTCAAATTGACTTTTTCCGTGCTCTAATTTTTTAAAATTTTTTTAACACTATGTTGTTTGTACTTATTAGAATAGCCTCCTCGAGACAAAATTAATGAGTAGCATCAACAATATCATTCGCGATTTTCTATTTTTTCTAATTGGTACTTTGATCTTTTGTATATTTTATACTTGTTATAGTGAAAGAGGTCCAACATTGGTGAACTGGGTCACCAAAAAAACCCCGAAAAGGATAGCATACATCGAACCTTTGTTTTTTTCCAAATTGATAGAAGCTAGAGACTTGAAGAAAATGTGTAGAAATGGCGAAATGGCAAAAATGGCGAATAAATACCATGCGCGTCATCATTAGATAAGTGTGGTGGCAGACGTCAAATTATTAAACAATTACCAAACAAAAACGACATTTGACCAGTTTGTTGCAGACGACTCTGGAAATCATTATAGGAAAAGGGGGGATTTCTCTTAACATTTTAAAATGTCGTCTGCAAACTCTTTCAATTTGCTACGGACGAACATTTGGCATTTGGTAAAGGGTTAAGTGTAAGTGACCTTTTAAAATATTTTTCTTATTGTGTGGGTGTTAAGATTGCTCGTAAACCTATTCTATCGTATCTTTAGTTGTATTACTTTACCCAATACCAAATAATAACGACATTTGACCAGTTTGTTGCAGGGCACGCTGGAAAACATTGTATGAAAAGGAGAAATCGCTCCTTACAAGCATTTTTTCCTTTTTCCCACAATGTTTTTTGTCCTATCAGATGATTATTTTTCATTTCCATCACATTTTGAAATGCCGTCTACAAACTCTTTCAATTTGCGACGGACGAAAATTTGGCGTTTGGAAAGGGTTCAATGCCCTTTTTAAATAAATGTTTTGATGTGTGGGTCAACCTACTATATCGTATCTCAAGTTGTAATAGTACAAACCGCAGGCCTGACAGACAAGTATCACGTATCCAGGCTGTTAGACGGTGACATTTTATTCAAATTATGTCAGTTTAAATTAAATAGTAATGAAAACGTCAATTAGTCCCATCTTTTGTCAAACTGTTGTCAGGTTGTAGGTGTTCCTACACTAATGTACGAGGACTGTCCTAAATTGAAAGAGCTTGCAAACGACGTTTCAAAATAGGATGAAATTGAAAAATAATCTTATGATGGGACAGAATACATTATGGGAAAAGGAGAAATTGCTCCTTTTCCCACAATGATTCATAAAGTCGTCTGCAACAAAACTTGTCCAATGTCGTTATTGTTTGGTAATGGATTAAGAGGTAGCCTCCCAACTGACTTACGGAATACCGATGGTTCTACCTAGCTTGACAAACTATTATGGTCAGTTCAGTATGGGACATAGCAACATAGCTGAATAACTGACATTTTTACGCGATGTAAAAGCCATTGTAGAAAAATCTAAAAAAGGACATTGTAAGAGGCGACGTATTTCTCAGGGTACGAGAATGCCCGAGCGGTTGCGATTGCAGGCATTTGATGTAAAGACCGCTCCCGTTCGGAAACTAGATATAAGAATCCAGTAAAACATTTTTGAGCGTTACCTGCTCTGTATCATGGTCAGAGACCACTGACGAATTTCTTACAGAGGTCGTTGTACAGTAAAAAATAATTCATGAACGTTTAGAATGTTGCTTTTTGTCTTAATTATATGCTTTTAGGACAGAAGATGGGGCCTTTTTACTGATTTTTATAATTTTGTGTGTGCTGGCCATGTTTTAAACCTTTAGTTTGTTGGTTTTTTCCAGACCTCCGCATGGGTTCAAAATCTGAGAGGGATATGGATTTTCATGAGAGGCAGTCTCCCGACTGACTTACGGAATGCCGATGGTTCTACCCGCCTTGCCCAGCCCTTATGGGCAGTTGAGTATGGGGTCTTCCTCCATCATTAATAGTCGGGCATCGCTACATAACTGAAATAATGTTGATGTGATGTAAAAACCCATATATAAAAACCCATATATTTTCCAGAACTACTTTCGCGGAAGGCGAAGCGCTAAGGAAGACGCACTTCGCTGACCCCAGCATTTTTGGAAGCGAGATTTGAGAGTGGTAAAAAGAGATTGCCGAAAGCAAAAAAAAGATACTTATCCTCAGCATGTTTGTTCGTGAAATTCTGACAGAGTACGGAGTGTGGAATATCGAAACAACAAGGATTTACTCTGAATCTTATCATGGATGGTACTGTCAAGGGTCAAAAATGGCTGTTTTTTATATATAACAAAAAATGGCCGAAAGTTAGCGATCTATGACCCCATGTGCTTCTGTCAACATCATGTTGTTATGGACGCTTATATGCGAGAAGGTTTTGAAAGTAATTTTATCTAACAATCCATTTATGCATTTCCTGTTTTTCGCAACCTCAAGCTGAGGACAATATGAGTGGGTCTTATAATGCAACACGTTGAATGGAATTCGTAATTATGAAAGAAAATACAATAGAACCCCCACATCAATCAAAACAACAAGATATGAGATTGACGTCCGCGTTTGTGTATACAGAATCAAAAACCAAGCCTGAACCAAACAACAAAACAAACACACGGATATGATTTGCATTTTCATCTTTATTTCTATAAAAAATATAGTTGAGACAATCCATCGTTAACAAGAAGGTGTCTAAACGCACGCCTCTCGCGGTCTGATGGGGAGCCTGTCGAAGTGGTCTGTATCGGATAGTCCATAGTCAATCTGTCGTAATATCTCTGAAATGGAAAGAAAATGGGCGAGTTAGGCAGGTAATTTACTAAAACTGGTACCTTACAACATCCTGCAATTTACTGTGTTGAAAAGGACGCTATCGAGGCTATGACGCAAAACCATGGAAACCATTACTATGCTTCACGACTGAGTTTCCAACAAAGTTAGTAAGAATTTCGTTCATAATTAAAGTAGGTCACTTGGTTGCTATTTTAAACCTAGCAATGTAATCTACGAAAGAGATTATTCTTAATAAAAGACCTAGTAGGCAAAATATCCTAGAATAGAAGTTATCAACTAAGGCTGTTCATTTAACCTTTGTTTTAGTATGTTTTGTTTGCCTTTTCTGAATCCCTATTTTACAAAAAAGGTTTATTCAATCGTATGGAGGTGGTAAGACCTAATATATAAACAACGGCGGTTTACACAGGTGTATTCTCCAAACCAACGGTGTTTGCTATTGGATGATTTGAAAAGAGAATATCTTAAATTTCACACATTCAACTGTCATTGTGCCAACATTTCATCATGATAAATCACAGCAGTTGTAATGGGAATGAAAACACTATAATTACCGTAGATAATTCCATTTTCCGCAAATGTCTGCATCGTTTAACCCTTGTATTTTCCGTATTTGCCGTATTTGCCATAACGACCGCCATATCCGTAACCGCCGCCAAATCCGCCACCGCCATATCCGCCACCGCCATATCCGCCATATCCGTAACCGCCGCCAAATCCACCGCCATAACCACCATATCCGTAACCGCCGCCAAATCCACCGCCAATTCCACCGCCATATCCGTAACCAAGACCGCCGCCATATCCGCCGCCATAACCGCCGCCATAACCGCCATATCCGCCACCATAACCGCCATATCCGCCGCCATAACCGCCGCCATAACCGCCATATCCGCCGCCATAACCGCCGCCGTAACCTCCTCTACGGTTTCCAACTAAGAGGACTCCGCCTCCATAGCCGCCTCCGTATCCACCACCATATCCGCCGCCATATCCGCCGCCATATCCGCCGCCATATCCGCCGCCATATCCGCCACCATATCCGCCGCCATATCCGCCGCCATATCCGCCTCCGAAACCGCCTCCAAAGCCGCCTCCGAAGCCGCCTCCGATACCACGACCAAAACCGCCACCGAAACCGCCACCGAAACCGCCACCGAAACCGCCTCCGAAACCGCCACCGAAACCGCCTCCGTAGAAAGGTCTTCCGTAGTAGGATCTACGGTAGTACGGACTTGGGGTAGAGCTGACTAAGGCGATAACAGCCACGAGCAAACAAGCCAGCACCTTCATTGTTCTGAAACACCATGGAGAAAGGTTGAAGAATGATAGATATCAAACAAAAGACGAACAAAATCTTACAAACAAGTGTTAGTACATATATTTATGGACATTCTGTTTTAGAATAGAGGTCTTCTCACATTCCAGTGACCATGCGCACAAGACGGCCAAAAGGACCTGCAATCAAAACGATTTTAGATAAAGGGGTTAACTTACTTCCGGTCTTGACGTCATGTTATTTATCGTGATACATATCGTTAGTTTATGTTTAATTGATTCGTCTTTTTCGTCTACATTTTCAACCTAAAACCTTTCGACATACTTCGAGCAAAACTTGTCTGTGATTTCTTTCATCGATTTCATTAAATCCACTGGTCATTATTAATCTTATATAAACATCTTCTTGTTGATATGCACCCTTTTCTCACGAATTAATTAAACTTTAATGCGATGTTATGCGAGTGAATATAGACAGTAAGAGTAACCGGAAGTAAGTTTACCCCCTCATTTTAAGGAATCTACTGTTAGTACTCTCCACGCTAGAGAGTATTCACAAGGGAGAAAATAATGTGAAAACCTCTATTGTTAACCCTTAGAATGCTGGTTAATTTTCTAAAAATAGATTTTTGTGTCGTCTGTTTTCCAAAATCTTATAAATCTGCTTAATTTTGATGAGAAAAGCTACCCAGAATATCAAAGTAAACTAAATGAAGAAAATATCGTGGCATTTAATACGAAAAACGGCTCAAAACGGACACCAGTCATCCAGAAAACTCTTGTAAGGGCTCTTTGAATGACTGCCGCCCTATGATACTACAATTGGAAATACTACATTTAGCACAACAAAAGATATAATGTATTCAAAGTTTCTAACGCGCTCTCTCAAAATGTATAATCGCCATTACATAATTCTTCCTCGGTGTCTTTGTTAAGATGGTTAAAATTTTTATATCTCTTTTTCTTATTCTTTTTCGTTAGAAAAAAAAAACACTCTTCAACTCAAAGAATTTCAAAACACCAACTTGACCACTTGGTAAGCATCTTTTCAATTGTTTCTAGAATTTTCCCAAACACACCCAAAGCATCGACAGTTATACCAGAAGGTCGATCTTGAAATAAACATAAGTAACATCAGACAAATAGATTTAAATAATGAAGCTCTTACCTGGATTTTCTTATCGACGGACGACAGGAGAATGCAGCCTTAGATCGGATCTCTCCCCCTTATATAGTCTGATTTGAGGCAGGACCATGCTCCTGACGGATGGCCGAAAAACCGCAAAAACCCGTTAATTATGAGAGACTAATTAGAATGGATTGTTTTAAAGTTACTTTGTCATAATCGTAAGGTATGTCAACCTTCCACGAGAAAACGTGGTGGTGGTGGTGGGAGAGTTCGAAAGTTCTTTTGACCTTAACCTGACGCATGCTCATTTGCCGCAAGAAAACGGTTAAAGAATTATAGTCTTTTCTTTATATAAATGCTACCCATTAAAGTCGTTTTGAGGAGCCTATTGAGTACCAACATCATCGTGTTCAGAAAAGAAGTTAAACAAGTAGCTCATAAAAATACGCGTCTTTAAACATCAAAACTGGAATCGCCAATATTCATGGATATCATCTTAAACAAGCCTACACTATTGACATGTGACATGTCATTGAAGTGTCTCGTTTGGATAACGATAGTACGATTTGCCATTAAAACAATTTGGCGACAGTTCGATATGAAGACAAGACAATTTGCCAACAGTACAATATGTTCAATGTGCCATCAAAACAATTTGGCGACAGAACCATTTAACGACAGTACAATGTGCCATCAGTACTATTTGGCCACTGTACGGTGTGACGACAGTACAATATGCCAACAGTATAATTTGGCGATAGCACAATGTGCCATCAGTACGATTTGGCGACAGTACAATGTGCCATCAGTACTATTTTGCAATAGTTCAATGTGCCATCAGCACAATTTGGCCACTGGACGATATGACAACAATATAATATGCCAACAGTACAATTTAGCGACAGTACAAATTGCCATCAGTACAATTTGGCGACTGTTCGATATGACGACAGTACAATGTGCCATCAGTACAATTTGGCGACAGTACAATGTGCCATCAGTACAATTTGGCAACAGTACAATGTACCATCAGTACTATTTTGTGATAGTTTAATGTGCCATCAGTACAACTTGGCTACTGTACGATATGACGACAGTACAATATGCCAACAGTACAATTTGGCGACAGTACGATTTGACGACAGTACAATATGTCATCAGTACTATTTTGCGATAGTTCAATGTGCCATCAGTACAATATGGCTACTGTACGATATGACGACAGTACAAATGCCAACAGTACAATTTGGTGGCATTACGATTTGACGACAGTACAATTAGGCGATAGTTCAATGTGCCGTCAGTACAATTTCGCGACAGTACGATTTGACGACAGTACAGTTTGGCGATAGTTCAATGTTCCATCAGTACAATTTGGCCACTGTACGATATGACGACGGTTTAATATGCCATCAGTACAATTTGGCGATAGTACAATGTGTCATCAGTACAATTTGGCAACTGTACGATATGACGACAGTACAATATGCCAACAGTAGCATTTGGCGATAGTTCGATGTGTCATCAGTACAATTTGGCGACTGTTCGATATGACGACAGTACAATATGCCAACAGTACAATTTGGCGATAGTACAATGTGTCATCAGTACAATTTGGCGATAGTACAATGTGTCATCAGTACAATTTGGCAACTGTACGATATGACGACAGTACAATATGCCAACAGTAGCATTTGGCGATAGTTCGATGTGTCATCAGTACAATTTGGCGACTGTTCGATATGACGACAGTACAATATGCCAACAGTACAATTTGGCGATAGTACAATGTGTCATCAGTACAATTTGGCGATAGTACAATGTGTCATCAGTACAATTTGGCAACTGTACGATATGACGACAGTACAATATGCCAACAGTAGCATTTGGCGATAGTTCGATGTGTCATCAGTACAATTTGGCGACTGTTCGATATGACGACAGTACAATATGCCAACAGTACAATTTGGCGATAGTACAATGTGTCATCAGTACAATTTGGCGATAGTACAATGTGCCATCAGTACAATTTGGCGACTGTACGATATGACGACAGTCGAAAGTATATATGTGTCATCAGTACAATTTTGCGATAGTTCAATGTGTCATTAGTACAATTTGGCGACTGTACGATATGACGAAAGTATAATGTGCCATCAGTACAATTTTACACAGTACGATTTGACGACAGTACAATGTGCCATCAGTACAATTTTACACAGTACGATTTGACGACAGTATAATTTGTCATTAGTACAATTTTACACGGTACAATTTGGCGATAGTATAATGTGTCATTAGTACAATTTTACACAGTACGATTTGACGACAGTACAATGTGTCATTAGTACAATTGACGACAGTATGTTATGATGATGGTTGTTCTATCAGTCTATCTGCATTAGATTAATTCAGGGACAGTGTTTAATCACTACAGTACGATTTGCTATCAGTACAAGTTAGCGCCCGTATGTTAAAGAAGCAGTACGTTGTGGCATGAGTATGACTTTAACCATTGTGATATGACGACAGTACACTGTGTCATCATTTGAATTCGGTGACAATAGATTATGACGACACTCAGATTTGCCATCATTACTGTTTGGTGACAGTACAATTCAACAAACGCACTTCTAGGCGGGTCTCTGGCCCCGAAAATTTCCACTGCTGCCGGGGTATAGTAGAGATATATTTTGGATTAGCAAGGCCTCAAACTGCCAATATATTTTATGTTCCATGCAAACTAAGTAATTTCAATGCTGTTAATGGATGATAATTATGGTAAAATGAGCCATTTGTATATACAATTGATGTAAAGAAAAAGAACAAAAGCAAATGACGTTCATGTTACAAAACTTCATTTTTTAAAAATCTGTACCACTTTCAGAAGTGGCATCCCCTCTAGGACTTTCAGGGATACTTTAGGCTATTCCAAAACACTACTGAAAATTGTCTACCCTTTGGGGTAAAAGAACTCCTTTTTTAAGCCTCTTTTCGGGCCTCAGATTCCCGCCTATACATGTATATGACAGCAGATCGATGTTATTTCAGTTTTTGATATCGACAGTATGGCACTACGGTAGTGTTACTTTTGAGATCTTGGATTCCCATTGACTCCATTGTCAAATCAGGTATTTTCAAGACCCTGCTGAGTAAAGAATAGTGTTTTCTACGCTTAGCTATATACTTATCAAGTTGGTCCATTATACACTCAAAGACTGTAATCAAATGGACACCTCAGTCGGCTCATTTTTTCTACGGACCAAAGTGTACTAGTACCGTCCGAAAATCAGTGCACAACCTGTCAAACCTTGCCGAGGTACCGGCATATGTGTTCATACATCCCAAACAAAAAGTCCTGCAATAAGCAATCAAAACATTGCAGGACTATAATCTATACAGGAAACACATCAGTGTTCTACCAACTCATCTCTTACTAGCAAAGCTATGCATCAGAGGTCGAAACTCAAGATTTCTATATGGGACTACTTTATGGTACTACGACCCGAAAGTACTCCGTAACAGTTACGAGACCTAGTACGTTATGACCTTAACGATGTGACGACACAAATGCGTTACGATAGAACAATGTGACGTTAGTACGATTCACGAAGGAATGATGTTACGAATAAACGATATGGCGAAAGTGCGATGTTACGAAAGAATAGTGATGATGACGGTGTCATATGACATCAGAACGGTTTCATGGCAACTCAATGTGACAAGAGAACGCTGAGAAGCTGTGATTTGACATTACTCTAATTTAAAACAACACGATATGTCGGGGGCATGAAACGATGACTTTACGACAGTACAACATCACTACAGTACGACTCGACGACAGTATGATTCGTAGATTGTACGATATCATCACAGTACTATACATCGACAATTAGATATGATTTCATGTCAGAACATTTTGACAACACTACGATATAATGGTGATATGACGATATAATTACTATTTCACCAAAGATTAATTTGACGACATAACGATATCACCACATTACTATATGTAGACAGTACAATGTGATATCATGTCAGAACTCTGTGACAACATTACGACATAATGATGATATGGCGATATAAGCATGTAAGTACGATTTGACGAAAGTTTAACTTGACGACCTCACGATATCACCACAGTACCATATGTTGACAGTTCGATATCATATCACTGCAGAACAATGTGACAACAGTACGATATAATGCTGATATGACGATATAAGTTCGATTTGACCAAAGATTAATTTGAAGACCTCAAGGTATCACCACAGTTCGATATGTCGACAGTACAATATTTTATCATGTCAGAACAACGTTACAAAAGTACGATATGATGGTTATATGGCGATATAAATACGATTCAACCAAAAAGCGACAACAGTACGTTATCACCACAGTATGATGCGTCGACTGTACGATGTGATTCATAATTTAATTGATGCTAGAACGAATGTGGGCTTTGAAGGTATGACGAGCAAATACGATAGTCCACGTCAACTCTATTTGGAGTCTGTACCGGCGAAATTACGTTATATTGTTAGAGGCAAAGATATTATACATCGAACCTTCGTTTCCCCCAAATTGCAAAAAGCCAGGAAAAAGGAGAAAATGTGTAGAAATGGCGAATAAATACCATGCGTGTCATCATAAGATAAGTGTGGTGGCCGACGTCAAATGATTGACCCATTACCAAACAATAACGACATTTCACCAGTTTGTTGCAGACGACTCTGGAAAGCATTGTGGGAAAGGAAGTAATTGCTCGCAATGAGCAATTTTTCCTTTTGCCCACAATGTTTTCTACCCTATCAGATGATAATTTTTCAATTTCATCACATTTTGAAATGTCGTCTGCAAACTCTTTCAATTTGCGATGGTCGAAAACTTGGTGTTTGGTATAGGGTTAAGTGCCCTTTTAAAATATTTTCTTTATGTGTGGGTGTTAAAGTTGTTCGTTAACATATTCTATCGTATCTCAAGTTGTAAAAGTACAAACAACAGGCCTGAAAAACACGTATCGCGTATCCAGGCTGTTAGAAAGTGACTTTTATTCAAATTATGTCAGTTAAAATATGTAGTAATGAAAACGTGAATTAGTCCATTTCTTGTCAAGCCGTTGTCAAAAAAGTCTGACACCCCAATTATGTTCGTGGACTTTCATGAGAGATAGTCTCCCGCCAGACTTACGGAATGCCGATAGATCTACCAGACTTGACCAACCATTATGGGCAGTTTAGTATGGGATCTTCCTCCAACATTAAGAGTCATGCATCGCAACATGACTCAAACGTTGACGCGATGTAAAACTCATATAGAAAAACTTTAAATAAAAACCTTGTTTACGATGCGTATTTCTCAGCTTGCGAGTCTGCCCGAGCGGTTACGATTGCAGACAAATGATGCAAAGATTACTACCGTTCGGAAACTAGATATAAGAATCCAGCAAACCATTTATGAGCGTTCCCGACTCTGTATCATGTACTACTGTCAACATTATGTTGTTAGAAACGCCCATATGCGAGAAGCTTTTGAAAGTAATTTCATCTAGCAATCCATATATGCATGTCCTGTTTTTCGCAAACTCAAGCTGAGGAAAATATAAGGGGGTTAAAAAATGAGATACGTTGAAAGAAATTCTTATTTAAGAAAGGAAAGGCAATAGAACAATCACGTCAATCGAAACCACAAGATTGACGCCCGCGTTCGTGAATACAGAATCAAAAACCAAGCCTGAACCAAACTACAAAACAAACACACGGATATGAATTGCATTTTCATCTTTATTTCTATAAAAAATATAGTTGAGACAATCCATCGTTGACAAGAAGGTGTCTAAACGCACGTCTCTCGCGGTCTGATGGGGAGCCTGTTGAAGTGGTCTGTATCGGATAGTCCATAGTCAATCTGTCGTAATATCTCTGAAATGGAAAGAAAAGGGGCGTGTAAGGCAGGTAATTTACTAAAACTGGTACCTTACAACATCCTGCAATTTACTGGTGTTGCCAAGGACGCTATCGAGGCTATGACGCATAACCATGGAAACCATTACTATGCGTCACGACCGAGTAGCCAACAAAGTTAGTAAGAATTTCGTGCATAATTAAAGTAGGTGCCTCATGGCTGTGTTTACTTGGTTGCTATTTCAAACCTAGCAATGTAATTTACGAAAGAGATTATTCTTAATCACGTTTCTCTATTTGTTTTGTTAATCATAACATCAACTCTAAGTCAAGACAAAGACCTAGTAGGCAATTTGTCCTTGAATAATAGTTATCAACTAACGATGTTCATTTAACCTTTGTTTACGTATGTTTTGTTGCCTTTTCTGAATCCCTATTTTATAAAAAAGGTTTATTCAATCGTATGGAGGTGGTAAGACCTAATATATAAACAACGGCGGTTTACACAGGTGTGTTCTCCAAACCAACGGTGTTTGCTATTGGATGTTTTGAAAAGAAAATATCTTAAATTCCACACATTCAACTGTCATTGTGCAGACATTTCATCAAGATAAATCACAGCAGTTTTAATGGGAATGAAAACACTATAATTACCGTAGATAATTCCATTTTCCGGAAATGTCTGCATCGTTTAACCCTTGTATTTTCCGTATTTGCCGTATTTGCCATAACGACCGCCATATCCGTAACCGCCGCCAAATCCACCACCGCCATATCCGCCACCGCCATATCCGCCATATCCGTAACCGCCGCCAAATCCACCGCCATAACCACCATATCCGTAACCGCCGCCAAATCCACCGCCAATTCCACCGCCATATCCGTAACCGCCAAGACCGCCGCCATATCCGCCGCCATAACCGCCGCCATAACCGCCATATCCGCCGCCATAACCGCCATATCCGCCGCCATAACCGCCGCCATAACCGCCATATCCGCCGCCATAACCGCCGCCGTAACCTCCTCTACGGTATCCAACTAAGAGGACTCCGCCTCCATAGCCGCCTCCGTATCCACCACCATATCCGCCGCCATATCCGCCGCCATATCCGCCGCCATATCCGCCGCCATATCCGCCACCATATCCGCCGCCATATCCGCCGCCATATCCGCCTCCGAAACCGCCTCCAAAGCCGCCTCCGAAGCCGCCTCCGATACCACGACCGAAACCGCCACCGAAACCGCCACCGAAACCGCCACCGAAACCGCCTCCGAAACCGCCACCGAAACCGCCTCCGTAGAAAGGTCTTCCGTAGTAGGATCTACGGTAGTAGGGACTTGGGGTAGAGCTGACTAAGGCGATAACCGCCACGAGCAAACAAGCTAGCACCTTCATTGTTCTGAAACACCATGGAGAAAGGTTGAAGAATGATAGATATCAAACAAAAGACGAACACAATCTTACAAACCAGTGTTAGTACATATATTTATGGACATTCTGTTTTAGAATAGAGGTCTTCTCACATTCCAGTGACCATGCGCACAAGACGGCCAAAAGGACCTGCAATCAAAACGATTTTAAATGTAGGGGTTAACTTACTTCCGGTCTTGACGTCATGTTATTTATCGTGATACATATCGTTAGTTTATGTTTAATTGATTCGTCTTTTTCGTCTACATTTTCAACCTAAAACCTTTCGACATACTTCGAGCAAACTTGTCTGTGATTTCTTTCATCGATTTCATTAAATCCACTGGTCATTATTAATCTTATATAAACATCTTCTTGTTAATATGCACCCTTTTCTCACGAATTAATTAAACTTTAATGCGATGTTATGCGAGTGAATATAGATAGTAAGAGTAACCGGAAGTAAGTTTACCCCCTCATTTTAAGGAATCTACTGTTAGTACTCTCCACGCTAGAGAGTATGCACAAGGGAGAAAATAATATGAAAACCTCTATTGTTAACCCTTAGAATGCTGGTTAATTTTCTAAAAATAGATTTTTGTGTCGTCTGTTTTCCAAAATCTTAAAAATCTGCTTAATTTTGATGAGAAAAGCTACCCAGAATATCAAACTTAACTAAATGAAGAAAATATCGTGGCGTTTAATACGAACAACGGCTTAAAACGGACACCAGTCATCCAGAAAACTCTTGTAAGGGCTCTTTGAATGACTGCCGCCCTATGATACTGAACAATTCGAAATACTACATTTAGCACAACAAAAGATATAATGTATTCAAAGTTTCTAACGCGTTCTCTCAAAATGTATAATCGCCATTACATAATTCTTCATCGGTGTCTTTGTTAAGATGGTTGAAATTTTTATACCTCTTTTTCTTAATCTTTTTCGTTAGAAAAAAAAAACATTCTTAAACTCAAAGAATTTTAATCCAAACATCAACCTAACCACTTGGTAAGCATCTTTTCAATTGTTTCTAGAATTTTCCCAAACACCCAAAGCATCGACAGTTATACCAGAAGGTCGATCTTGAAATAAACATAAGTAACATCAGACAAATAGATTTAAATAATGAAGCTCTTACCTGGATTTTCTTATCGACGGACGACAGGAGAATGCAGCCTTAGATCGGATCTCTCCCCCTTATATAGTCCGAGATGAGGCGGGATCATGCTCCTGACGGATGGCCGAAAAACCGCAAAAACCCGTTAATGATGAGAGACTAATTAAAATGGATTATTTTAAAGTTACTTTGTCATAATCGTAAGGTATGTCAACCTTCCACGAGAAAACGTGGTGGTGGTGGTGGTGGTGGTGGGAGAGTTCGAAAGTTCTATTGAAATAAACATAACGTATGCTCATTTGCTACGAGGAAACGGGGATACATTTAGCCTATTGCTTGCTGTTTGGTGGGATAAAATGTTTGAACTTTGTAATCAACATTATTCCAACCCTTTACCAAACGTCAAATTTTCGACTGTCCCTAATTGAAAGAGTCTGCAGGCGAGATTGCAAAATGTAATGAAATTGAAAAATAATCTCCTGGTAGGGCAGAAAACGGTGTGGGAAAAGGAGAAATTGCTCGTCAAAACACAATATTTTCCAGAGTCATCTGCAACAAGCTAGTCAAATGACGTTATCTATTGATAATGGGTTAATCATTTAACGTCGGTCATCACACTTATTTAACGAGGACGCGCATGGTATTTATTCGCCATTTTGCCATTTCGTCATTCCTACACATTTTCTCTTAGTTTCTAACTACTTTCGATTCGTGGGAATCGAAGGTTCAGTATATGATATCCTTTTTGGTCTTTTCTGTGACCCAGTGCGTCAATGTTGGACCTCTTTCACTTAAACAATTTTAGAAGATACAGAAGCAAAGTACCAATCAGGGGTCTAAATACATGAAATCGAATAGGGAGCTTGCAGTATTTCTATGCAGTAAAAAAAGGAAATAATAATGAAAAAAACCAATGGTTATATTGTTAATGCTAATCATTAAATTCGTTTCGATGAGTCTATTCTAATTGGTACAAACATATTAGTGTTCAGAAAGGAGGTTAAAAAAGTAGCTCATGAAATATGCGTCTTTGAACATCAAATGTTTCAAAGCCAATATTCATGGATATAATCTTAAACAAATATACACTATTGACATGTGACATGTCATTGTCTCGCTCGGAGAAATATATTTGATATATAACTCATCTAAATGTTGAAATCAATATTGCTACAGACTTCCTCAAGTTCTAAGCGTAAGATGCTTAGTAGTAGCTAGCTAGTATATTGGCAGTGACATCTCTTATCGTATCTAGTCGGCAATCCCCTTAACAAGTCGGTAGATATACCTCGTAGGCAGTACATGAATACACCAGAAATCCTGGGGTAATTCGCCTTATTCCCGGCGGCTAACGCAAAATGCACACAGGCACTAAATATGTATTTAAACAAATTGGTTATATATTACAATTGAACGTTTGTTTTTACCCTTTTCATTAAAGATGACCATATCAACACATCTTTGATTCATATTTTGTCAATCGTATCTACTCGGCAATCCCCGGCTTATGCCGGGGATTTCCGAGTAGATACGATTGCAAACGGACATGCCCTTCGTTGCTGACCTACTTTCAAAAATGGCTCCCCATTGCCTCCGAGGTTATTTTAAGAAATGGCCGAGGTGTTCCGAATGTGACATCTCATGCTGGATCTTTGCAATCAGTGTCCTATACTCGAATACATTTTCCCATGAACCCATTACTAAACGTTTTATTGTTGTCCCATCTGTCAAAAATGTTTGATAATTTAACGTTTATGTGACAAATCAAACAAAAGGAAAAACATATGAAATTGAACAGATGTAGCTAAAGATGTAGCTAAAAGGTTTTGTACTGGAACTGTTTATGGGGCTTATTTTCATTGTCACATTATCTACAGGGTAACGTTTTACTATACAATTACGCTAAAATTGTGAACGTAAGTTCAAAACAAAGTTCCCTCTTATGATCAGTATTGCCCAATCAACATTGTCATGTGACACATTATTGATGAAATCGTCTCTCCGAGACGCTTCCAATGATGTGTCGCATGCCAATATTGTGTTTTTATTTTTTGTATGTTTTTTATATGGGTTTTACATCACATCAACATTAATTCAGTTATGTAGCGATGCCCGACTCTTAATGATGGATGAAGACCCCATACTCAACTGTCTATAAGGGCTGGTCAAGGCGGGTAGAACCATCGGCATTCCGTCAGGATTTGAACCCACGCGGAGAGAGGCCGCATGATTTCAAGTTCTGTACTCTAACCACTAGGCCACAGAGGCCCCTGTTTAAGTACTATTCATGTTTATCGTTTTCAACTTAAAGCAAATATTTTTCTGAAGTTAAGTTAAGTAAAACGGTACCCAGGGTTCCAAACGTCAAACTCCCGATTATTTCACCGGGTGTCGATCCAGATCAGAAGTGCGTGATCAATCCTGCACGGCAAATAAAGCACTCATCATTTTGGTGGGTTTTGTGTGCGTGCGTGCATTTTTTCACAGATCACGACATATTGGTGTTAGGTTGTTGATGTATCGGTGTACTTAATCACACGTTTCCCCCTTGCATCAAGAAAAGGGGGGGGGGACTTTTCTGCTTGTCCATGGTAAGACATGATCGTGTTGCTGTTGCTATCGTTGTTTTGTTTGTTTTTATGGTGTTTAAAGACGTAACGACAATTTGTTAGTTATATAACAGCTTCCCTGGATCCACAAGTATTAGACTCGGGCTCTGAAGTGACTTGCAAAAGGTAGCTCCAACGGAACCAGATGTGTCTCTATAAAACCACTGCTCCTGGTAAGGATTGAACCCAGGACCCACCTGTCATACAATTAAGTCTTACACATTTACCACTTGGCCAAACAGGATCCTTATTGCCGTTAATGCTTGAAATTTGATACAGACCGCTCAGGGTCTGAAATCTAAGTGACGCCTATCGTTTTTTACCTGGCTTCCCTTATTACTCGGGAATATCAATAGCTGCAATTTCGTCATGATGCTAATAAAAAAAAGTCTTGACAACGATGTAGGACCCCAATAAGAATAGTTTAACCCTTTACCAAACGCCAAATTTTCGACTGTCCTAAATTGAAAGAGTTTGCAGACGACATTTCATAAAATGTGATGAACCGAAAATAATCTTCTGATAGGACAGAAGGCAAAATGGGAAAAGGAGAAAATGTTTTTTAGAGCAATTTCTCCTTTTCCCACAATGCTTTCCAGAGTCGTCTGCAACAAACTGGTCAATGGTCGATATTGTTTGGTAATGGGTTAAACAAACGTTAGTCGTCTTTGTGAAGGGTAGACTGATTGATCTAGACAGGCTGATCAATAGCGGATATTGCATAGCAACATTTCTCCGTATTGGAAATAAAAAGGGTACCAATCTTAATGGGATCATATGCATAAAAGATAGAAGTATCAAGATTCGATAGTTATTTATTAGTATAGAATTTAACACAGTTCTTAACACTTTTTTTAATTCATATTGCAGCTTTCATGCATATGCAAACAGGTTAGATCCAGGCCAGTCGCCAAATTTGCGGCTGGCCTGTGATCAAACCTGTTTGCTACTCTGAGTTTTTCTCCTCATTTGAATTAAGCAGATACTGAAGGGTTTGAAAAGTAGACGTCACAAAAATCTATTTTTTGGAAATTGCCCAGCATTCTAAGGGTAATTCAACAGCGTAAATATGACGTCAAGACGTCGGGCATGCAAAAGAAGCAAGAAATCTAAATTTGTCTTACAGGTTAACCTCAAACTTTAAATTATAAAGCATTTCGAAAAGAACTCAGGAAAAGAATCAATATGCAATGGGTATTTACTTACTGGCCGAATTGACGTTCTTGACTAGAGCAGACGGCCGGCTCTTCCACGATCTGCTGCTATATAATGCACAATTGTCCATGTGTTGTTATGTGTTTTACGCATAAGTCTGGCAAAAGGCAATGTGTGGAGTAGACGAATGAATCTTCCACGATCTGCTGCTATATAACGCACCATTGTAGATAAGTTGTTATGTGTTGTACGCATAAGTCTGGCAAAAGGCAATGTGTGGAGTAGATGAATGAATCTTCCACGATCTGCTGCTATATAATGCACCATTGTCGATGTGTTGTTATGTGTTTTACGCATAAGTCTGGCAAAGGCAATGTGTGGAGTAGACGAATGAATCTTCAGCGATCTGTTGCTATATAATGCACCATTGTCGATGTGATGTTATGTGTTTTACGCATAAGTCTGGCAAAGGCAATGTGTGGAGTAGACGAATGAATCTTCCGCGATCTGCTGCTACATAACGCACCATTGTAGATAAGTTGTTATGTGTTTTACGCATAAGTCTGGCAAAGGCAATGTGTGGAGTAGACGAATGAATCTTCAGCGATCTGTTGCTATATAATGCACCATTGTCGATGTGATGTTATGTGTTTTACGCATAAGTCTGGCAAAGGCAATGTATGGAGTAGACGAATGAATCTTCAGCGATCTGTTGCTATATAATGCACCATTGTCGATGTGTTGTTATGTGTTTTACGCATAAGTCTGGCAAAGGCAATATGTGGAGTAGACGAATGAATCTTCCGCGATCTGCTGCTACATAACGCACCATTGTCGATGTGTTCTTATGTTTCCTTTTCGAATAAGTATGGAAAAAGGCAATGTGTTGAGCAGACGGACGCCTCTTTCACGATCTGCTGCTATGTAATGCGCCATTGTCGATGAGTTGTTATGCGTTTCTCGAATAAGTCTGGCAAAGGGCAGTGTGTGGAGCAGACGGACGCCTCTTTCACGATCTGCTGCTATGTAATGCGCCATTGTTGATAAGTTGTTATGTGTTTCTCGAATAAATCTGGCAAAGGGCAATGTGTGGAGCAGAAGAAAGCTTTTTCCGCGATCTGCTGCTATGTAACGTGCAATTGTCGATGAGGTTTTACGTTTTTCGAAACACAAGCACCATAAGGTGTACAGTATTACCTCGTGCAGCACCTGGAAAATGTGCCATTTAGTAATGTGAAGTATGTGTACAGCTAACTTCAGCATGTTTTCTCATTCAACATATGGAAGTCTATAGAAAATACACCTGGGTGACGTTTAACTAGACAAGTTGTGGCAAAGATTTGCAGAAGTTCAATACAACATTCCCTCTTATTGCAATAATGAGAAAGGCAATATTGCAAATTAACACACTATTGCAAATGCTTCTCTGAGACGGTTCCAATTACGTGCTATATTACAATATTGTTTGCTATTTGTTTAAGATGCTATCCATATACACCAATTTTGACATACGCATATGTTTTTCTTGAGTCGTTCAGTTAAACAGTACCCTGGACAGTGAAAATATACATTTTAGCATTCCATCCTTTTTGCAGGAAAAAGGTTATCAATATTACAAAAGTGACTGGTTGGCTATTGCATTTCATATATATTTTGGTTTCAGACCTTTGGGAAAAAGGAAAAGAAATTTGCTAACTTCCTTTTTCCTATACAGTTAGCGTTACAATGTAGGCATTCTCCTCAGGATTGCATAAATTTGAACCACACTCTGAAGGACCACTATATTTGGTGCCTTCACCCTTTCCATGTGAGCTGGACATCGCAAAACATAGCTGAAAGATTACGGACACGATGTAAACACCACAATAAAATCTAAACCAAAACATAACCGGGCACTGTTCTGAATGTCAGCCCATATGATATCGTATGATTCGAGAAGAGACAAAAACACTAGCGTCATCATTATGTAACTAAATTGATGCCCGTGTGACGTCAAACATTTCATTGTAAATGATTATGAATATATATTCGTAATGTTTTGTCCGACACTCCATCAGAGAGACAGGCTTTGTTCGTCTGTATATGTATGCCGTGACGAAGATGATGCTTTATTGAACTATGTTGAAAATTCTAATGATTTGGTTCTGCTGATGATGCCCTTTTAAAATATCGCTGCAAAAGGAGAAATTTCTCAAATGAGCATGTGCGTCCTTTCCCAAAGATACTTTCCCATGTTTATTCAGAAGATAGACTTTACCTACAGAAGGCCTTAGAAAAATCAATGCGATGACAGTGTTCCCTTTTTCCAAAATCGTTTTATTTCAAATCCAACATTTAAGTTCATAGTGCCTGTTTAAAAACTTTTAAGTACCAACGGTTGAAGTTTTGCAATTTTAGTAAGAGTCAGAATCTGATACGGAGGGCAATGCCCGACCTGAACAAAGCCGAGCGTTTTGTCCACTAATTATTCACCCTTATTGTGCTGGAACAGAGTTCATGCTTATGCAAACAGGTTTGATCCAGGCCAGCCGCCAATAAACGGCCAGCCGCCAAGTTTATTGGCGGCTAGCCTGTGATCTAACCTGTTTGCTACTCTGAGCATCTTTCCTCAAATAATTAAGCATATATCTAAGATTTTGGAAAGCAGACGACACAAAAATATATTTTTGGAAAATTACCTAGCATTATAAGGGTTGAGCTATTATGCAATCGATCACTGACAAGTTAAAGAGGACCTCGTTTGAATCGCTTCTTTAAAAGCAATGACGCCTTTTTAGGGACAAGTTGCGTTTGTGTTAGTTAAAACTGTGCAACGGAATGTTAATGACAAATTCTTCTTTACGGGGTTTGATGACCATTCAAATTGATAGGTTAATCATGCGGCATTCATGAGTTCGAAGTATGGTAAATTATACTGATTTGGCGATTTGGGAAGAAAGCCGATTTGACAAAAGAGAAATTCGTCGGAGCGATGATTTTACGATTACGTCGATGAAAATTCAAACCTTCTGTAAGTTTTCTCCATAACCATGTTTTGTTTGATACTTTTTTCATTCTCGATTCTGATATTCTAGCACATGTGCTTTAGAACGCTTTGAAATTGAACATATTTCATGCCTTTACATTTTCTCCCCTCCAAAATGGCATACGATGAACTATTTACTGAAAAGGGGTTTATACCAAGTTTGACAAAAGTAAGAACTGCTCGTAAAAATGTTATCTATTGCTTATAAAACGAATGTGTATCAATGATTTGATCCAACACGTTTTTATGTCGCTATGTCGTTTTACAAATAAAGGACACTGGGATATGCTTAAAGTGGAAACAGCAGACGACAAAAAAGAGATAGCAAAATAAGAAAAAAAAAATATACAAAACAAAACAATTTTTGGCGATATTCGATAGAAACCATTTTAACAACATTGACATATTGTTCATTAAGAGCAACACGTGGATTAGCCACACTGATTTCTCGAAATTGTTACAACATATGGCGGAATGTGGGACATTACGAAATAGGGACATATGTCTAATCGTACAATTCCCGCCTTCTAATGGTGACAGACTACTGAGTTAATGGTGATGGAGTTTTAAAGGTGGCGGACCGTGGAGGTTGTATGAAGATTGATGGACGCAATAAACATCCACGAACACTGGATTGAACACATATGGTATCGTTGAAAAATGCTGTAACGCTAGTTTCGATTTATTGCTATAGTTGAAAACGATTGTTCAACATAGACGTCACTGGGATGACCGCGATTCAAGCTGTAACTGTAGAATGAAGTTTATCCTGTCAATAGTGCCATTTTGGGACCGATAACTAGGTGCCATATAACATTTTTGATATCAGGCACTAACCATATAACACATCCGCGTGACAAATCATGACGTCATAAGAACGCCATGGTACATGACGTCATGATTACATCATTCTCTGCTTTTTTTCACGTGTTTTATTTTCATTTTGTTTGTTTAAAAGTTTACATAAGGGTAACATGATAAATAGAATAGATGGTTGGTGTCTTTGAATTGGAAAAGTTATCGGGCGCGGCTTCGGATTATTATCCGTTTCGCCTTCGGCTCACCGGATAATATTCCTAAGCCTTGCCCGATAACATTTCCGATTCACGACACCAACCATCTATTCTCTATTTATTGCTATAGTTGAAGGGTCTGTGAAGTTGGCAGAGCGCAGAACGCAGGACATTCAGCAGAACAGTTAAGATAGACACGGAATATTTAAGATAGACACGGATTTGAATGTTCTGCTGGCAGAGCACTCCAGCAGGACAGTCTAGCAGGACAATCGGATTTTTTAATGTTCTGCTGGCGGAACGCTCCAACAGGACAGTCTAGCAGGACAGTCGAATATTTTTAATGTTCTGCTGGCGGAACGCTCCACCAGGACAGTCTAGCAGGACAGTCGGATTTTTTTTAATGTTCTGCTGGCGGAACGCTCTAGCAGGACAGTCTAGCAGGACAGTCGGATATTTTTAATGTTCTGCTGGCAGAACGCTCCAGCAGCACAGTCTAGCAGGACAGTCGGACATTTTTAATGTTCTGCTGGCGGAACGCTCAAACAGGACAGTCTATCAGGACAGTCGGATTTTTTTAATGTTCTGCTGACGGAACGCTTTAGCAGGACAGTCTAGCAGGACAGTCAGATTTTTTTAATGTTCTGCTGGCGGAACACTCCAACAGGACAGTCTAGCAGAACAATCGGATTTTTTTTAATGTTCTGCTGGCGGAACGCTCCAACAGGACAGTCTAGCAGGACAGTCGGATTTTTTTAATGTTCTGCTGGCGGAACGCTCCAACAGGACAGTCTAGCAGGACAGTCGGATTTTTTTAATGTTCTGCTGGCAGAACGCTCCAGCAGGAGAGTCTAGCAGGACAGTCGGATCTGTTTAATGTTCTGCAGGCGGAACGCTCCAACAGGACACTCTAACAGGACAGTCGGATTTATTTAATGTACTGCTGGCGGAACGCTCTAGCAAGACAGTCTAGCAGGACGTTTGGATTTTTTTAATGTTCTGCTAGCTGGACACTCCAACAGCAGAGTCTAGCAGAACAGTCGGATTTTTTTTATGTTCTGCTGGCGGAACGCTCCAACAGGACAGTCTAGCAGGACAGTCGGATTTTTCTAAATGTTCTGCTGGCGGAACGCTCCAACAGGACAGTCTAGCAGGACAGTCGGATTTATTTAATGTTCTGCTAGCGGAACTCTCCAACAGGACAGTCTAGCAAGACAGTCGGATTTGTTTAATGTTCTGTTTGCGGAACGCTCCAACAGGACAGTCTAGCAGGACAGTCGGATTTTTTTTGATGTTCTGCTGGCAGAACGCTCCAGCAGGACAGTCTAGCACGACAACCGGATTTTTTAATGCTCTGCTGGCGGAACGCTCCAGTAGGACAGTCTAGCAAGACAGTCGGATTTTTTTAATGTTCTGCTAGCGGAACGCTCCAGCAGGACAGTCTAGCAGGACAGTCGAGTTTATTTAATGTTCTGCTGGCAGAACGCTCTAGCAGGACAGTCTAGCAGGACAGTCGGATTTTTCAAAGTTCTGCTAGCGGAACGCTCCAGGAGGACAGTCTAGCAGAACAGTCTAGCAGGACAGTCGGATTTTTCAAAGTTCTGCTAGCGGAACGCTCCAGCAGGACAGTCTAGCAGAACAGTCTAGCAGGACAGTCGGATTTTTCAATGTTCTGCTAGCGGAACGCTCAAGCAGGACAGTCTAGCAGGACAGTCGGGTTTGTTCAATGTTCTGTTAGCAGAACGCTTCAGCAGTACAGTATACCAGGACAGTCGGGTTTCTTAAATGTTCTGCTAGCAGAACGCTCCACCAGAAAAGTCTAGCAGGACAGTCGGGTTCTCTCAATGTTCTGCTAGTGGAACGCTCGAGCAGGACAGTCTAGCAGGACAGTTGGATTTTTTAATGTTTTGCTAGCGGAACGCTCCATCAGAACAGTCTAGCCGGACAGTCGGGTTTTTTCAATGTTCTGCTAGCGGAACTCTCCAACAGGACAGTCTAGCAAGACAGTCGGATTTGTTTAATGTTCTGTTTGCGGAACGCTCCAACAGGACAGTCTAGCAGGACAGTCGGATTTTTTTTGATGTTCTGCTGGCAGAACGCTCCAGCAGGACAGTCTAGCACGACAACCGGATTTTTTAATGTTCTGCTGGCGGAACGCTCCAGTAGGACAGTCTAGCAAGACAGTCGGATTTTTTTAATGTTCTGCTAGCGGAACGCCCAGCAGGACAGTCTAGCAGGACAGTCGGATTTTTCAAAGTTCTGCTAGCGGAACGCTCCAGCAGGACAGTCTAGCAGACAGTCGGATTTTTCAAAGTTCTGCTAGCGGAACGCTCCAGGAGGACAGTCTAGCAGAACAGTCTAGCAGGACAGTCGGATTTTTCAAAGTTCTGCTAGCGGAACGCTCCAGAAGGACAGTCTAGCAGAACAGTCTAGCAGGACAGTCGGATTTTTCAATGTTCTGCTAGCGGAACGCTCAAGCAGGACAGTCTAGCAGGACAGTCGGGTTTGTTCAATGTTCTGCTAGCAGAACACTTCAGCAGTACAGTATACCAGGACAGTCGGGTTTGTTCAATGTTCTGCTAGCAGAACACTTCAGCAGTACAGTATACCAGGACAGTCGGGTTTCTTAAATGTTCTGCTAGCAGAACGCTCCACCAGAAAAGTCTAGCAGGACAGTCGAGTTCTCTCAATGTTCTGCTAGTGGAACGCTCGAGCAGGACAGTCTAGCAGGACAGTTGGATTTTTTAATGTTTTGCTAGCGGAACGCTCCATCAGTACAGTCTAGCCGGACAGTCGGGTTTTTTCAATGTTCTGCTAGCGGAACGCTCCAGCAGGACAGTCTAGCAGGACAGTCGGGTTTTTTTTCAATGTTCTGCTAGCAGAACGCTCCGGCAGGACAGTTTAGCAAGACAGTCGAGTTTTTTCAATGTTCTGCTAGCAGAACGCTCCAGCAGGACAGTGTAGCAGGACAGTCGGGTTTGTTCAATGTTCTGCTAGCAGAACGCTCCAGCAGGACAGTCTAGCAGAACAGTCGGGTTTTTTTAATGTTCTGCTAGTGGAACACGACAGCAGGACAGTCTAGCAGGACAGTCGGGTTTTTTTAATGTTCTGCTAGCGTTGCACTTTACCAGAACAGTCTAGCGGAACAGTCGGATTTTTCAATGTTCTGCTAGCGGAGCGCCCCAGCAGGACAGTGTAGCAGGACGGTCGGGTTTTTTCATTGTTCTGCTAGCGGAACGCTCCAGCAGGACAGTCTAGCAGAACAATCGGGTTCTTTCAATGTTTTGCTAGCAGAACGCTCCAGCAGGACAGTCTAGCAGGACAGTCGGCTTTTTTTAATTTTCTGCTAGTGGAGCGATTTAGCAGGACAGTCAAGCAGAACAGTCGGGTGTTTCAATGTTCTGCTAGCGGAATGCTGCAGCAGGACAGTCTAGCAGGAAGGACGGTCGGGTTTTTTAATGTTTTGCTAGCAAAAGGCTTCATGTAATTAATGGAAAATATGTAGTATAACAATGAACCAAAAACATTTAAACAATTACGTTCTTCATAGTCCTTAATCTGTTAGAAAACAATAGTACAAAAACCACGTATCTAATCATACAATGTTTTGGTTATTAATATAAATATAAAATAGGATACAAATATTCGCATTAAGTCACTTATCTTAAAATACCATGTTTTTGCAAAACGATAATGCAGAAACTACCCGGTAACATGAAACCAAAATGGCTTATCAGAAAAAACGACAGTTTTGTTGGGAACAATCTGTAACAATTCACTGTTAATTAGGGACCAAACCCAGCATTATCTTATTTCTAATCTATTTTCCCCGAGTTTGTTTGAGTAGGCTTGAAAAAGACGTGATAGACTGTCCTTCTAGAGCGTTTAGAATATAAAAAAAATCCGACTGTCCTGTTAGAATGTCCTGCTCGATTGTCTTGCCAAAACTGCAGTCAAAAACAGTCCTGTTGGAGCGTTCCGCCAGCAGAACATTAAAGAAATCCGACTGTCGTGCTAGACTGTCGTGTAAGAGCGTTCCGCCAGCAGAACGTTAAAAAAAAATCCGACTGTCCTGCTAGACTGTCCTTTTGGAGCGTTCCGCCAGCAGAACATTAAACAAATCCGACTGTTCTGCTAGACTGTCCTGTTGAAGCATTCCGCCAGCAGAACATTAAAAAAATCCGACTGTCCTGCTAGACTGTCATGTTGGAGCGTTCCGCCAGCAGAACATTAAAAAAATCCGACTGTCCTGCTAGACTGTCCTGTTGGAGCGTTCTGCCAGCAGAACATTAAAGAAATCCGACTGTCCTGCTAGACTGTCCTGTTAGATCGTTCTGCCTTCAGAACATTAAGAAAATCCGACGGTCCTGCTAGACTGTCCTGTTAGAGTGTTCTGCCAGCAGAACATTAAAAAAATCTGACTGTCGTGCTAGACTGTCCTGCTAGAGCGTTCCGCCAGCAGAACATTAAAAAAAACTCGACTGTCCTGCTAGACTTTCCTATTGGAGCGTTCTGCCAGCAGAACATTGAAGAAATCCGACTGTCCTGCTAGACTGTCCTGTTAGAGCGTTCCGCCAGCAGAACATTAAAAAAGTCTGACTGTTGTGCTAGACTGTCCTGTTGGCGCGTTCTGTCAGCAAAACATTGAAAAAAATCTGACTGTCGTGCTAGACTGTCCTGCTGGAACGTTCCGCCAGCAAAACATTAAAAAAACTCGACTGTCCTGCTAGACTATCCTTTTTGAGCGTTCCGCCAGCAGAAAATTAAAAAAACTCGACTGTCCTGCTAGACTGTCCTTTTGGAGCGTTCCGCCAGCAGAACATTAAAAAATCCGACTGTCCTGCTAGACTGTCCTGTTTGAGCGTTCCGCCAGCAGAACATTAAACAAATCCGACTGTCCTGCTAGACTGTCCTGCTGGAGCGTTCCGCCAGCAGAACATTAAAAAAATCCGACTGTCCTGCTAGACTGTCCTGTTGGAGCGTTCCGCCAGCAGAACATTAAAGAAATCCGACTGTCCTGCTAGACTGTCCTGCTGGAGCGTTCCGCCAGCAGAACATTAAAAAATCCGACTGTCCTGCTACACTGTCTTGTTGGAGCGTTCTGCCAGCAGAACATTAAAAAATCCGACTGTCGTACTAGACTGTCCTGTTAGAGCGTTCTGCCAGCAGAACATTAAAAAAGTCCGACTGTCGTACTAGACTGTCCTGCTAGAGCGTTCTGCCAGCAGAACATTAAAAAAATCCGACTGTCCTGCTACACTTTCCTGTTGGAGCGTTCCGCCAGCAGAACATTAAAAAAACCGACTGTCCTGCTACACTATCCTGTTGGAGCGTTCCGCCAGCAGAACATTAAACAAAACCGACTGTCGTGCTAGAATGTCCTGCTGGAGCGTTCTGCCAGCAGAACAATAAAAAAATCCGACTGTCCTGCTAGACTGTCCTGCTGGAGCGTTCTGCCAGCAACACATTAAAAAATCCGACTGTCGGGCTAGACTGTCCTGCTAGAGCGTTCTGCCAGCAGAACATTAAATAAACTCGACTGTCCTGCTAGACTGTCCTGTTGTAGCGTTCTGCCAGCAGAACATTAAAAAAAAACTCGACTGTCCTGCTAGACTGTCCTGCTAAAGCGTTCCGCCAGCAGAACAATAAAAAAAATCCGACTGTCCTGATAGACTGTCCTGTTAGAGCGTTCTGCCAGCAAAACATTTAAGAATTCCGACCGTCCTGCTAGACTGTCCTGTTAGAGCGTTCTGCCAGCAGAACATTAAAAAAATCTGACTGTCGTGCTAGACTGTCCTGTTAGAGCGTTCCGCTAGCAGAACATTAAAAAAAACTCGACTGTCCTGCTAGACTGTCCTGTTGGAGCGTTCTGCCAGCAGAACATTAAAGATATCCGACTGTCCTGCTAGACTGTCCTTTTAGAGCGTTCTGCCAGCAGAACATTAAGAAAATCCGACTGTCCTGCTACACTATCCTGTTGGAGCGTTCCGCCAGCATAACATTAAAAAAAAATCCAACCGCCGTGCTAGACTGTCCTGTTGGAGTGTTCTGCCAGCAGAACATTGAACAAATCCGACTGTCCTGCTAGACTGTCCTGCTGGAGCGTTCCGCTAGCAGAACATTAAAAAAATCCAACTGTCCTGCTAGGCTGTCCTGTTGAAGCGTTCCGCCAGCAGAACATTAAATAACTCCGACTGTCCTGCTAGACTGTCCTGCTGGGGTGTCCCGCTAGCAGAACATTTAATTAAATCTGACTGTCCTGCTAGGCTGTCCTGCTGGGGTGTCCTGCTAGCAGAACATTTAATTTAATCCGACTGTCCTGCTAGACTGTCCTGCTGGAGCGTTCTGCTAGCAGAACATTGAAAAATCCGACGGTTTTGCTAGACTGTCCTGCTGGAGTGCTCTGCCAGCAGAACATTCAAATCCGTGTCTATCTTAAATATTCCGTGTCTATCTTAACTGTTCTGCTGAATGTCCTGCGTTCTGCGCTCTGCCAACTTCACAGACCTATTGTTGAAAACGATTATTCAACCTAGACGTAACTGGGATGACCGCGATTCAAGCTGTAGCTGTAGAATGAAGTATCTACGTCTGGATCATTCGGATACATGGACGGGTATAGAGTCTATAAAGTCTTTCGAATCGCGGTCCACTTTAGCTATGTGTCACTTTCAAATATAGATGATATGATATGAAAACAGTTTGTCTAATTACTGAGGACTTTCAAATATTCGATTAAGCCGAATGCGTATATTCAATATAGTCGAATACAGTTTCGTCCAATTACGTCCTTTTTGCAATGTTCGAAGACCTAATAAGCATGTTTATTTGGTCTTGGCACTGTTTTATATTCGAACATTGATCAAAAAAAGTTCGTGCAAGGGTTTTTCAAATATTCGATTAAGCGGATACGTCGAGTCTGTATAGTTTCATTGGTACATGTACTTTTTTGCATTATTTCCTACTCGAATATAGACGAAAATAGTTTATCTAATGGCTGTGAACTTATAAATCTTCGATTAAGCCGAATACGTTAATTTCTACTATGTAGTCGAATACAGTTTCATCCGATTGCATCCGTTTTTGCAATGATTGATTCCCATTTGAATATTGACAAAAATAGTTTGTGTAAGGACTGAGGACTTTCAAATATTCGATTGAATAGAATACGTAAATTCCTTATATGTCCTTTTTGTAATGTTTTCTACTCGAATATTAATGAAAACGGGCGGTTCGACCGTTTCTCCAACAACTTCAGTTTGTCGTCTGCTGAATCTTACATTTTGAGTGATACACACGCGCCGATCAGTAAAGAGTTTGTTTTATAACGTTTTTATCGCTATTTCCTGATACATTATAAAACACAAAAACACAAAAAACAATTTGTCATGTCTAACTGTTAATGTTATCCTATTTATTACGTATTGTAAACTCATTATAAAGATACACGTAAGCATATGGTAATTGCATGAAAGTGCATATGAACTACAATTTGAGAAACGTAATCGACAATTTTGAAATTAGAATGTTTAAGTGCCTTCATCATTTCCATAAGAAAGATAGTGTTACGAACCCAGACACCCTATAGATTGCGGTAAGGACGAGCGTTTTCTACCCTTTACCAATCGCCAAACTTTCGACTGTCCCAAATTGAACGATTTCGCAGACGACATTTCAAAGTGTGATAAAATTGAAAAACAGTCTTCTGTTAAGGCAAAAAACATTGTGAGAAAAGGAGAATTTTCTCCTTTTCCCATAATGATTTCTATAGTCGTCTGCAACAGACTGGTCAAATGTCGTTTGGTGATGGGTTTAGACATTATCTTACATAAGATCCATCCAGCATCTATCTAAGGGCCCCCAAGATAAATCTCATGTACGATCCCCACCTTCCCAAGAGTCTTGAGAAAACTAATAGACCAGTAATGCATTAAATATCTAAGTGTCATGAGAAAACAAAATGATCCGTAGACACATGTTCGTGCAGTACGGTTTTCATACTTATCATAAGTCCTTAAGTTATATATGGAACTGGGGCCCGTTTAACTAGACAACTTACGGAAAATATTTGCGTAATTCATAATTGATAAACATTGATAGTATCTTTAATGAAAGTACAATGTTGCAATGTGGCACTTCATTGGAAGCGTCTCGGAGAGATGATTCCAATGATGTGTCACTTTGCAATATTGCTTCGTCCAATATTGAAATAAGAGGAATTGTTGTTTTAGACTTACGCAAATCTTAAGCGTAGACTGTTTAGTAAAACGGTACCCTGGTCTCTAACGTATCGAATGACTCTTAGAAAGATACAGTTAACTGTCAACACTTATCTCATGATCTCTACATTTAGATAGATGCAGTATTAGTCAATAATTATCTCCAGATCTAAGAGAGCTTCAGCGTGAGTTTATCTGTGTTTTAACGCCGAATCAAAAGTTTTTCAGTTACGTTACGGCTTTCCTCGATTCACCAGTAATATGCTTGTCTCTGAAGTGACTTTCCAAAGGTCATTCCACCAAATCCAGGTGTCGATGGGGCTTAAACATGCGACTCTCGAGTTCAAAGTCTTCAACCTTAACCACTGGGTCACACAGAAATAATCTATCTTTTGACCGTTAGATAGGTGCAGAATGAGTACAACACTTATCTTTTGGCTCAGATGATAATAATGATGAGCTTGTACATGAGACAACACTTTTCTATCTTGGGTTCCACATCAATGAGGGGAAATTTCAGTATTGGGTTCACGACAAAAATCCCACCATGCCAGCATGCTTTAGACCACCAAATATAGACAATCAACTCTTCACACCAACCAGAAATCTCAACTTCCCAATCCCCGGCCCAAAGTCACAATACCATAGCAACTCATTCTTTTCGAGGACCATATGGATTTGGAACAGCTTATCAACAGATATTCAGTCGAATTCAAGTCTGCTTTCATTTGGCGTCAGACTAGAGTCAAGGTTGCCTGCCGTATATAACCTTGTTTTTAATGTTTACATAGCAGACATTTATCCTCCTTTTTATTTATTTTTACATTCTTTGTATATCTGCACATTTACAAAAAAGACAATATCTGCATATTAAGAAAGATCTTAACTAACAGACTATTCCAGACTTGCGCTTATTCCAGACTTGCGCTTGCTTGAAGGTAATAATCGTCCAGGTATTTTGGCGGCTAGAAGTAGAAGATTAGGAAGGAATTCAAATGAGTAAGGACGAAACCAAATATAAGATTCAAAACATTTTAATATCAATGGACATTTATAGCAACTTGAAATGATTATGCATTTAACGACATGTTATAATTTAACATTATGGCTCACATGACCTGGTCGTGTCATGTGACAAAGTAAAAGTCACATGACGCAAGTATCACGTGACTAGTACTTGACACGAAATCGACAGAATAAAACTATGATCCTGTTTGATTCTTATATAAAAGTATTTACATATGTACAGTATAAAACGGGTTTTCAACATAAATAAAACAAAAACATACTGCAAATTAAAGATATGCAACTAAATAAAACTTGTGTTAAGATTTCTCTTTAAAAATGTCTTTTTCTTAACAGAGATAAAAAAGAAACGCATACTAACATTAGATTCTTTAACTTTTATACATGTATTCAAAATACCAAAATTAATCAAGAGATTTATTTATAAATCAATCAAATCATTCACTTTTGTTTTTAATTTTCAGAGAGAGTCAATTAAATATAAAATATCTCAATTTACTGTCAGTGTCATATTCAAGTAAATGTTTTTTAAACAATTTTCAAAACAAGACATTACACTATTGAATAATTTCCTCTTTTGGAAGTATGACTCAAATGCATGTTATAATTTTTGTAAATGAACACGGTCATCCTTCAATTTTGGATCATCAAATCAGTCATAAATTAACCAAGAGCTCCCTTTTAATCAATATGTGTACCAAATGTCAAGACTTGGTTAATCACTGGAGAAGCATGAAAGTAACCGTTTATTTTGTGACTATTCTACAAGGCAGATGATTCTTACCAGGGTGTTTTAAACTACATTTACTTTCTGATCTTAAGTAGAACCATTGTGAAAAACGGAACAATTCTATATTTTGTCTAGTTATTCTTCAAACACCAAATACAGTTGCGTTGGGAGAAATACTAAACTGGGAATGGAATTAAAATAGCTTGTTGTTCAAGACTCAAAAATCATAACAGTGTTTGAATATCCTTTGAGAACTTTATATAGTCTTGTATTAAACTCTCAAAATGTGAAATATACTTTAGTATGCTTAGGACTTTCTATAGCCTTGTATTGAATGCTCAAAATGTGAAATATACTTAAGTATGCTTAGGACTTTCTATAGCCTTGTATTGAATGCTCAAAATGTGAAATATACTTAAGTATGCTTAGGACTTTCTATAGCCTTGTATTGAATGCTCAAAATGTGAAATATACTTAAGTATGCTTAGGACTTTCTATAGCCTTGTATTGAATGCTCAAAATGTGAAATATACTTAAGTATGCTTAGGACTTTCTATAGCCTTGTATTGAATGCTCAAAATGTGAAATATACTTAAGTATGCTTAGGACTTTCTATAGCCTTGTATTGAATGCTCAAAATGTGAAATATACTTAAGTATGCTTAGGACTTTCTATAGCCTTGTATTGAATGCTCAAAATGTGAAATATACTTAAGTATGCTTAGGACTTTCTATAGCCTTGTATTGAATGCTCAAAATGTGAAATATACTTAAGTATGCTTAGGACTTTCTATAGCCTTGTATTGAATGCTCAAAATGTGAAATATACTTAAGTATGCTTAGGACTTTCTATAGCCTTGTATTGAATGCTCAAAATGTGAAATATACTTAAGTATGCTTAGGACTTTCTATAGCCTTGTATTGAATGCTTGAAATGTGAAATATACTTTAGTATGCTTAGGACTATCTATAGCCTTGTATTTAATGCTTGAAATGTGAAATATACTTTAGTATGCTTAGGACTTTCTATAGCCTTGTATTTAATGCTTGAAATGTGAAATATACTTTAGTATGCTTAGGACTTTCTAAAGCCTTGTATTTAATGCTTGAAATGTGAAATATACTTTAGTATGCTTAGGACTTTCTATAGCTTTGTATTGAATGCTCGAAATGTGAAATACATACAAATTTCGGCTTGTGTGTTTCTGCCTGGTGTTTTAAAACCTTTTCCCAAATTGTTAGCAACAGCCTGAATATAAAGAAAAATGTCAACAGACAAAACAACTCATCCACAGGACTGATAAGCCTCAGCTCAGACTACACAACATTACAAGACTTTGTGCTATTAACAGTTCTACAAGATCTATATATACACAGGTATATTGCACAGAATTATCATTTGACTCTCTAACATTCAAATATAATTTACAAACAAAAACCTCTCTCATTCGCACATCCAATAACTTCTAAATACCATCAACAGGTAGTAACTTCAATCCACCACTTTCCTCATTTTGGACCATATATGACTTGACGTATCACAAATTCAAAGTGACAGCAGTTGCAACAACTTTAATAAAGTAACTTTGCAAATTGACTGCTTTGGATATAGAGTCAAAGCCTTTGCTACAAAAGAAGAAATTGCTAGTTTTGATCAATTGACCATTTTGTGAAGATGGTTTTTAATCAACAGCATATATAATTTCTTTGGTTAGTTTTTTTTTCATTGTCTGCTGCTTCTTTCAATTTGGACCAGTCACAAGGTCAACTATGAGGTGATTGGCCCAGGAGGTACAACACATATCTAAAACATGATTCAATTTGGTCACAGCTGGATTTCTTTATAACAGATTGGTCTTCTCATCTAGTCATCTTATCAGTTTAATGTGTTCAGCTTATTCCATCATACACCATTCAACACTCACTTTTCCAATACTACTTTCTTTAAGCTACAACACATTACATTATTAACTCCCTTTGATAATCAAAGCACAGTTTCCTCCCTTGTTGCTTCTCAAACAGCATGTAGGTCTAACATCAGAGACAGTTTGGTATGACCACTATATCTATTGATCGAAACTCATCACTTGTCACTGTCGATGTACATGGCAGCAAGCCGCTTGTCCACTCACATTGATAGCTGGTTTGAACTGTTTGTGCTGATTTATCCCATTACTTTCAGCGTAATAACACAGCCATTGTACCAATGTTAACACAGTCCAAACAAAATTGCACAGGACAGCTGAATTTACATGAAGTATATATTCTGTTCAGATGAATCTCTCTCTGTATCTGTGATCCAACACATCACACGCATAGAATCTCATTAACTCATAATTTCACTCACACATTATGCACTGTTTCATGTATGTGCACCCATTGACATATGAACAATCATTGGTACACAATATCATATGCCGATGAGTAGAATGTTTTAACACATATGTAATACTTGAGAATGGAAACAGTGAATTCTAGAATTACACGGAAGTCCCAATAGTTACTGTTCTACACTAGAGTTGCTTCCCTTTTAGGTTTCATACTACTGGAATCTGAAAGACAGAAAACAAAATTTTCAAACCCTTGAATAAATTAACAAAAAAAGATATATTTCCCAAAATAATGATAATCAAATAATTCTGAATTTCTTTTTAAAAATTAGTTTTAATTTACAAAGGCCCATAAGATATATTTTCTCACAAACGTAAATATAAAGAGGAAAAGAGTATCTCAGAAAAGTGTTAGCTTTACCAAGAATGAAACTCAAGTCCAACCCAAGAAACATTTCTCATACTTTTAAAAACATATTTATATTTCACTCAAAAAATCAAAGTTACCATCGAGATTCAAGGTTTGCAAGAACTATTGACAAATAGAGGTAAAGTTCCAATTTTTGTGAGATAGGCCCCTGAAAATCTGAGATACCAAGGGTACAAAAACATGCAGCCAGACTAGGACTCCAGAACAGGGTTGCATTTTACAACACAGCTTCAGGAAAATACTCGAAACTGTTACATACTTTACATTGCTATCATCTTATATTAAACAAAAGTTGAATATTGTAAAATGACACATGTTTCTTTGCAATATTATTTTTCTCAATTAAGTTATAAGAGGGAATGCTGCTTTGAACAAAGTCTTATAAGATGTCAAGTAAAACAATACACTGGACCTCTTCATACCATGCAAATCCTCAATTGGTTGAGCTGTCCAGACCAATTTCACATTTTTCATCTTCACATTGTCAATATATACAGTGATGTCTCTTTAATCCGAACACGGCCGTTCCCAACAAAATGTCCGGATGACCGCATCATCCGGACTAATGAAGCAGAGCATGTTCTTATTCACATTAAGACATAAACAGTCTGTATGCACGTGTATACCTATAACCCTTTAGCAAACGCCAAATTGTTGACCGTCCCAAATTGAAAGAGTTTGCAGACGTCATTTCAAAACGTGATGAATTCAAAAATAATCTTCTGATATGGCAGAAAACATTGTGGGTCAAGGAGAAATTGCTCGTCACAAGCAATTTCTCCTTTACCCACAATGTTTTCAAAAGTCGTCTGCAACAAATTGGTCAAATAATTCCTTTCCATTACAATTTCATTCGCATAGCGAGACATCCGGATAATCGGGGTCTGGATAAACGAGGCTTCACTGTAATCCTAATACCTCAAGGTGATTGAATGATCTCAACAAACTTTGTTTGTTTCTTCCAAATATCATATAGATAATGCAATTTCTTGTTATACTTAAAAACTGTTCATTGGTTGTGATTTCTACAATTCTATACAAAGGAAGATAGGTTTAAGACCAAATCAATCAAACATCTCCAACAATGCTTCAATAACTTACATCTTCGCTAAACTTAAACAATCCTACTTTCTCAGTGTTCCTCTGTACGGGAACTTCTGTGGAGGTAGGGCCCTCTGGTGGCTTGGATTTATAAAGGGAGGGAATAGGCTGGTCGGATAACGCTGAAGCATTCTGGGTACCTGCAACAAGCAAGGGTGTGGGGGGTGAGGTTTGAGTTTCATGCAGTTTCAACCAGTAATATACTGTACAAGTAATGGAATAAGCAGTAGTGGGAAGTGAGATAAGTTTAGATTTTATGCAGTTTTTTTCAAAAGCATTTCTCATATATCACAATGGCAAGTGAAAATTCCAGATGCTCCTGGCATATTTTCACCAGTGTTGCACAAGAGAGGGTCAAGAGAAAGATTTATGCACTTTTCAACAGTATTTCAGTATCATTACATCAGAAAATAAAGTTTACACATGCCCCGACACATCTGTACAAGTGACAGAACAAGCAAGGGTGGGAAGTGAGGTTTGGGTTTTTATATGGTTTTCAACAGTAATACAGATATATCACAATGTCAAGTGAAACTTTCCCATGCTCCTGACATTTCTGCACAAGTACAAAACAGGCAACAGAGGGAAATAAAATTCGATTTTGGTCTTAATGAAGTTTTAAAACAACTTTTCTATACTCTTCCTATTTCCTCACAACTAACGAACAAGCAAGGGGTAAGCACTTGGTTGGTGTCTAGTTAGTTTACTCCTTCACCTGATATCAAGGGTTCAGTACAAGAACATAATAAATGCTTCATGCTAGTCTTGTCTTGATCCCTCAAAATATGGGCCACATCACGGAAAAGGAGCACTCGGACATAGCAAACAGTGTAGCCCCAGACACGCCGCCACGTTACTGACGTGGCGGCTGGTCTGGGGTTACACTGTTTGCCATCTTAGAGGACATCAAGTTCTACCTTTAAATAAATACAAATGATAACTGTCGTGACTAGATGCTGGAATAATAGCACTAAGAAAGAGCTGAGTCAGCGGTTTTTTATTTATGTCCGAGTGCCCCTTTTCGCGTGACGCTGCCCATATTCTTGATTAAATACAACAGCAGAAGAAGACAGTTACATGTATAACACTGAATTGTGTCTATTCTTTTTCATAAACTATTTTTCTATAGTTTTTTTTCCTTGTTTTTCCTGTTTACCCAATTAACCATAAAATAATTTGGGACTTGTCTAAAATGATATCAATGTTCAAAAAGATCACACTAAAAAATCCTTTTCTGTATGAGTTTGGGTAGAAAACAGAGTGATAAAAAATAAATTGATCACAATGATCAATCCATCCATTTTCTCACAATGATTTCTAACTTCATGTCCAGCAGACACATAAAAACGAGGTATTGGGAAAAAATTGACACCCAAACCACAAAGGGAACTAACCCAGGGAATTATCAGTAGACTGTGGCACAGATTTATCCGTGATGTTAAAGTGATCGCCCCTGTTAGTGGAGTTGATACCTGGGAGTGAATTACCCTGCTCGTTGCCTGGTTTCCGTCGCCTGGATTTCGGGAAGGATTTATGAACTAGATCAGCAGTTCCGTAATTACTGTCCGTACTGTAGCCCGGGCTGGGAGGGCGAGCTTGCCGGTGGTGCCGCTTTATCTTCTTAACTGAAACAGAGAGAGGTTTACATTAATTCTTCACTCCATTTGTTTTTAATTGCTTAACACCATGTCAACAGTTTTTCAGTAATGTAAGGGCTTGATTCGCCAGTACTAGACTAGGGACTTTACACTTATCTCACTTTAACTAACCTACAAGTTTTTGGAAAATTATGAAATAGGGATGAATTGGTCATCATGGACTAAATAGTTGGTAAACAACAAAAGATACATTATATTCATTTTCTCAGAAACTGATTTATGTTTCCTATAAGCTAATTGTTTAAACAAACATCTGAATCGAAATGATCATAGCAGATCAAATAGTGTCAACTTCACCTCTTACAGTCTTAAGAAACCTCATTGAGAGACTTAACCCATTACCAAACAATAACGATATTTGACCAGTTTGTTGCAGACTCTGGAAATCATTGTGAGAATTGTGTTTTTTGCCCTATCAGGAGATTGTTTTTCAATTTCATGACAGTTTGAAATGTCGTCTACAAACTCGATCAATTTGGAACAGTAAAATATTTGGCATTAGGTAAAGGGTTAAAGAAGCTCTCTTTTTGTCTTAACAAGCTCTCTTTTAAGTCTATCAGATGTTTTTACTAACTACTACTGAAAAAGATGTCGTTTTTCTTTAATTTTCAAATGTCGTCTGCTGTTGTAATCAATTTGGACATGTATCAGGTTTTACAAGGTTTAAAGGTTGCTTGACTGTGCCAAATGTCTAACCTGGTTTTTGACTAGGCTTGCTCACTGTTGTGCCATCTACAGTGAGTCCGGACAGCTCTGCTGCATGCGCCACGGCATTGGCAAAATCCTCTTCGTTGAGAAACTGTCCACCACTACCCTCGGACACGTCGCTCGAACTGGAATGTACACTACTACAATCCTCCATACTCTCCCAGTTAGCCAGCATGGAATCTAAACAGAGAAAAAAGGAAAAATATAGGTTAAAACTATTTAGTACTACAAGTAAGCAAGTATTGTTATCTAAACACTATGTGCCAGAGGGCAGTAATAAAAAAGTGAATTCATTGTCATCTGTAATTTCTCCTTTATATCATAATAGTTTTTATCAAATATCACAGACCATAGAATTACATATAAATGCAGGGATCAGTTTAATGTATATGTATGTGGGTTTTACAGGAGTGCAGGGATCAGTTTAATGTATATGTATGTGGGTTTTACAGGAGTGCAGGGATCAGTTTAATGTATATGTATGTGGGTTTTACATCATCAACAATACGTCAGTTATGTTACAATTGCCTGACTCATAATGACGAAGAAAGAAAAATGAAACTTGACTGCATGTAAAGGCTATTCAAACTTGTATAACTACACTTATACTTGTGTTAAGAGGCCAGCCTATGGGACAGAGTAAATTGGCTGTTTAAGACAGGTTGGCTGCTTAACACAAATTGATGTACACTATAAATCTAACAATGGGACTTTCTGTAGTGGCTGTTTAAGGCAGGTTGGCTGCTTAAAAGGGTGGGTGCTTAACACAAGTTAGACTGTATCACCATTCCCTAAGCCAGCAAGGGGACTATCACTACCTCTCATAAAAATTCAAATTCCATCTCCGGGATTTGAACCAACATTTCATTGTACCTTTCGTTTAACCACAACACCGACCATGTTAAAGACCAAAACTTGCCGTGTTATATAGAGCAGCGGTTACTGCTCACAACTTTCAGATGACTGTAAAAGCTTTGATCGAATAGAGACACTGTTTACACAAGCCAGCCCATGGACAAGCTGTCATGAGAATCCAAATGTGGTCACCAGGCCAACATCTGGGGCACATGTCATTTGAACAAATCAATTTTATACATACCTCGTTCATTACTGCGCACCTCCCCTTGTTCACATCCCTCCTCATAATCTGGTACCTCTGAAATAGGTGAGTCCGTGTTACGGGGATGGCTACCATGCATCATTGAACGACCCGGCGGAGACGTCTCCGACCTATAAATAAGGTACAAAACACTTCAAACAAATACATTTAGTGCCCATATTCAAGCATTTCATTCAGTAAATCTTACTTTACACACTGTATGCAACCAACTTATATACGTCCTTTCACCTTTTCTGTTTGTTTGTATGGTGTTTAATGCTTATATATGTCCTTTCACCTTTTCTGTTTGTTTGTATGGTGTTTAACGCTGTATCAACAATTTTTCAGTTACACAGTGGCTTTCATTGATCAACTAATACTATCACTGTTTCTGATTCAAACTTCTTTTTTTTTATAACAGAAAGCTAGACTCTAATATTTGGGGTTGAATGCGAGACTATAACAAGTCCTTCACAATTCTAGGGTTCAATGCAATACTATAGTAAGTGCTTCGTTTATGAAGCACTTACTATAGTCTTGCATTGAACCCTTGAATTGTAAAGGACTTGCTATAGTCCTGCAATCAACCCTTGATGTCTTTTTGCCTATACCCTATGTTCTTTTTTTTGTCATAAAATGCTTACCTCGAATGATACAGATGAGGTTTAGACGGATTCTCCCCTTCATCCGAAAACATGGCCGCCGCAATCTGGTGCCTCTCTTGAAGGTCACTCCCTTCCGATGAAGAACGACCTTTTAACCCTATTCTTCGATCGTGACCTTTCCCAGAATCCCCACTCTGACTGCCACCTGCCTCTCCAATAACTCGATACTCACTCCCGCCCACACTGCTTGGGGGAGACTCTACGATCTTATAACCTTCCAAACACGGCAATGTAGCACTGTCCCCCATGTTAAAGCTATTTTTAGCGTTATTTAAAGCTTCGATTGCAGACCTACATGGCACCTCGCAGTAGTTTCCTGGCGGCCCTCCAGGAATCTCCGACGCATCTCTTGGGTAATAATCTCCATTGGGCGCCCCATATGGTACATGAATGTTTTTGTTCTTATCGCGTCCCTTGAGGGTGCCCTGCTCTACTAGACCCTCTTGGTAGGGTTCTGTGTAGTTATACCCCTCGCTGCGTGGCAACTGGGCAAAATCGTACTCAAAAGGGCCACGGGGTAGGGGCTGGCAGTCCCAGGGTTGGGAGTAACCGTGCAGGTATATGGGCGTACCACCTCGCCCGGGGATAACAGAATGCTGATGATGAGGGTTGTTTAGAGTCCGGGCAACGTTAGGTGGGTATCCTCCATGCTGTCGCTGAAGTTGGATAATCTGTTGGGGAGAATACGGTCGATTACCAAAGTTCCGGAGAGAGTTACAACGATTACACTGATTATCGTACATTGTCACACCGTACCCTGGCATCTGATGAGTGTGAGAAACTGGACAGGAGCATGACGAGAGCTGGGAAACCGAGACAGGCGAGAGAGGGCTTCTTGATCGCTCTTCCGGGATTTCGGAATATAGCTGGTCCTCTTGAAGGTATTCTGCGTCACTTGGAGGATGTGTTGGTGGGGGCGGTAACACGTCTGTCCAGTTGATGTTTGCCTGATTGCCAGGCATTCCTGGTCTACATCCCTTCCTCTGCTGCTTCAAAAGCATACCTTTCTCATCTGTAGTAAAGAGAGCAAATAGAGTTTGGTATGGTGTTTAATGCCGTATCAACATTACTTCAGTTATGTAATGGCTTTCCTGGATTCACCAGACTAGGGTTCTGTAGTAGCAAATAGAGTAAATATCTTTATTAAGTTAGTGGTTTAACACTATGTCAACAATTGTTCAATTATTTAGTTTTCTTGAAATACATGGCTTCCTCACCTATGACCATAACTTCTTTCAATAATATATCATTACTTTCGTGAAAAAATAAAGAATATCCATACCATTATAAAGAATAACGAATAACGTCTACAAATTACTGTTTGAATATTGCATGTTGGAAACAAATCAAAAAGAAAAATGAAGCTTTATTTCCTGTTTCTGACAAGAAAAATCCTATTTTTCTTAAAGGCTCATAAAAGGTGATTAATGCTATATCAAACTATATTATTTGGTGAACTTTTGGTCAGATTCAAAAAGTTATCACCTGAAAATTAAATTCATTATTTTGAATATAAAAAACAAACAAGTTGTTGATAAACATGATTGAATTGGAGACAACTATTTTTAAAGTGAAAAATAACTTAATGTTAAATGAATCAATTTAATAGAGTATCAATGCATTTGTAAATTAATTCTAATGACTTTTATGAACATTATAAAAGAATTCCATATATTTATTATCATTAATTCATTTGTACTCATCTCCTTTTATGTGCCTTTAACAATAGGAGACAATTTCTATGTTAAAACAAATTTCAAAAACCTAATTGATTTTTATTTTCAATCTGAAAAAGCTATACACAATGGCACATTCAGACACCTGAAGAGATTCATGCTGTGCATTTTAATTCAATCATTCAAACCATGTTCATGCTACAATGATCAAGACTGATCAGTCATATGACTCAAATTAATTATATCAATTTCAAGGGTTTATTGAAAAACTTTCACAAGACCTTCACACATGTGTGTAAACTACTAGAGTGAGGCACTGCTGTCTAAAACAGTTTTTTTTCTTTTTTCAAATTGTGTTTGTTTGTTGTATTTTGCAGGCATTAAGACACCTGACTTTAAGGACATGAGAAAAAAGCATAAAAACAAAAGATCTCATTATACAGAAATTAAAACAAAACATTACAGCACTTAGGGAGTAAAATCAGTATGCTTCAAGTCAAAATCCAATCTATAGCATTCAACACTCATTCACTGCATCACACATTTAGCAGCCAAGCAAGGCAACATAACCTTGGCTTTAAGGCTATGGTACATCTTGCAGAGTAACATAATTCAACCCTGAGTTAGCCTATCCATCAATCAAACATTTAACTTCATTCAAATGCTTCAATAAAGCTTTATTAAAAGTAGTCTTTAAATAAAGGATAAAAGAGGCATTCTTACACAAATTTTAAAATAGATAGCATGTGAGAATTCAAGAGTAGTTTCGATGCAAGGATTTGTAATTGGTTTTCTTACAAGAATTCAGGAGTATATAAGATAGAAGGATTCAAAAGTAGTTTTCATAATGGATTTGAATAAGGGATTTCATGCAGGGATTTGCTGGAATTTACATTCATTCGAGGTTATCATAGAAGGGTTTCAAAGCAGTTTTCATACAAAGATTCCACAGCAGATTTCGTACAACAACCCGAAGTGGATAACATACACGGATTTCAAAAGGAATAAAGAGATTCTGATTGGCTGATGTGAATACATGTGATCTCTATGTGAAGAATTGAGTCTTTGTGGAATTGCAGGACCTTTGCTGTTTCCTAGCTTTAATAAAATAACATTTCGAGTATAGAGATTGATTTGTCTATCTGAGCCAAAACTCTTTACTGAGTGAGATTTAAAAAAAAACATGTTAACTATGTTACCCTCTTCTAGCATTTTAGCTATATTTTCAATGTTTTACTCTTTTCAGACACCAATTCTCAACAGGTTTTGAAGGGGCAGTCAAAATCCTAGAGAGCCAATATTTTGTCATGTTATCTAGTTGATTTAATAGTGTGGTTGGCCATTCAAATCTTGCAAAAGAAAGTGTTCTACATATAAGTATGGCAGAAGCTCAGAATCAACAAAGGTCAAGTCTAGGGTTCAATGCAAGAATGTAGTATAAACTGTACATATGCCATGATCAATGCTAGACTATATAGAATCAGTTCTATGCATGACTATAGTAAAAGCTTTACATATTCCATTTTATGGATTTAACACAAGACTAAAGTAAGTCATTCAAATATGTGAAGGACATAGTCTTATGTGAAGGACTCACTAGTCTTGCAATGAATCCTTTCTGTATGAAAAGTAATGATAAGACCAAGGTCACTGGATAACTTTCTTCTTCAAAAGTACTATAAATGTTTTCGGTGACAGAAACAATTTTCTTTCAACTTTTGAAGAAGGATATCTAAAAATTCATCTAATAATTAGTTCTATTAAGATGAAATCAATTAGATTGATGAAGAAAAAGGTACATAAATAAGTCATTTTTGGAAAAGAACCTTTTTTTTCTAATGCTAAAGACACTGTCACCTTTGTAAACATAGTCCTCTTTGAAGCAGACCACAATTGAAAATGTACTGATTATGAATTTTCTAAAAATGATTGTATTCTTCTTTTTAAAAAAATATCAATATTATATATCAAGTTTGTGGTTTTGTATGAAATCAAAGCCATTATAATGATACTAAATTTTGATGAAGAAAACAAAAATGAAAAGGTTTAGTTTAATGAGGGACAGTGTGAAGAGAGAGAGAGTAGCAAACAGTGCGTGTTATTTCAGGCAATCTTGGACACATTGTATACCTGTAATGTGACCGCTGTCACCAGAACCCAATGCGGGATCTCTCGACTCGATCGACACATCTGGATTGTTTTTAAATATATGCAATCATTATCGCACATTAAGCTAAACACCTCTTTGACTGTGATAAATGTTATGTTCATACTAGTACATTATAAATGAAGATCATTTTGTCTGGATTTAAAGTTTGAAAGATTAATCTGCTATTGCTGGATATTTTGACTGAATATCAATCACATTGACTGTACGCTTTTTTGTTTTTGTACTAGTTATTTACACACATCTCCATGTATGTCAAAACATCATTAACAATTATTGTACATTATACAAGAAGATCAGTTTGACTGCATTATGGTTACTTTTTGTATGAAAATGTTTCTTTAATCCTTTTCCAAATTAATGATAAGTATCAAAGTAATTGTTCATTGGTCTATGTGTAAAATAGTATGCAATTCAAAAGGTACTTCATAACAAAACAGTTTTGAAAAAGTAGAACTTCACAACAAATAAAAAATAACCTTATATATCTATGACTACTGGTTAAAATAAACGAAAAACAATATTAATCAACTTCAACAGAACATAAATATTAGAATCAAAATGAAACAATTGTTTTGATAAAAATAGATAATTTGATATCATAAACTATTTCCTTAATCCATTCTGAAAAAGAATGTCAGCCAAAAGGGCTCAAAAAGGGTATGAGACTAAGAGCCTTGTGCTATGAACTTGTTTCAAGCATCATATTCAAGCTGTAGCATTCCAAATGAAATTGCTCTTTGATTAGCAATTCCTTCTTTTATTCTTGGTTTTAATCAATTCAGAAATATAACATTTTACACATTTGATTAATGGTGACTTTGCTTACTTACAAGCCATTCCATTTTTTTGTCACAAATGTTTACCATCATGTTTCAGAAAAGAACACCATTTTCAGAATCTGGAAATTGCTGCCTTAACCCTTTACCAAACACCAAATTTTCGACTGTCAAAAATTTGCCAACTACATTTCAAGATGTGATGAAAGAGGAAAATTATCTTTTAATATTACAGAAAACATTGTGGGAAAAGGAAAGATTGCTTGTTACAAGCAATTTCTCCTTATTCAACAATGTTTTCCAGAGTCATCTGCAACAAAGTGATGTTGTTATTGTTTGGTAATGGGTTAAGAAGTTAATTAAGCCCAATTAGAACTGCTTAAACTATCAAAGAAAATGGGTAATATTCCAATTTACCTGTAGTGTTTGATCTGTCTGTGTTTGAGTCTCCAGAACCGCCACTTTGTTGATGATAGCCTTGAGCAATAGGACGAAACATCTGCTCTGAACTCTGCAAACAACAATTAAGAACAAATATGAATCTAGACTTTTATGTTATTATGAACAAATACAATCATTAGCCGATTGGTCAAAACATATCGTATTAATGAAGATATGTATCTTGAATTTGTAATAATGAACAGACAAATCGTGACCTGATATGGGTCTAAATTTTGAAATAATGAACAAAATATATCATAGACTGATATGTATCTTGAATTTGAAATATTGGGGGAAAATAATTCAAAATACTAATACATATTAAGTAGTGTGGCATGACATATGTCTGGTATTTCGATAAAAAAAAATGATGAATAGAAAACCAACAAGAAAAAAATCTCAAACATAACAAAGGACACTCCATGTAACCAGTGGTATTATAAGTCCATAATCGTAACCAATAGACCAAGCATTCTTTATTGATGTATAAAACCAGATTAATTTTAAACAGCTTAATGCTTAACCTACCTGTTTTCTTGCATTCTGAGCTTGCAGCAATGTGGTGGTGGCATACGGAGTTACGGGTCCTGATTTCTGGTAGAATGTTTTCATCTCTGGATGATTGTACAGAGCCTCGTTCTGATCATCCTCCTGCCGTGACTGGGTCAACAGGGTGCTGAACTCTGGGGGTAGTCCTGAATCTAAAAATATAAAGATGTACTTAAGTTTTGTAACAATGTGGGTGAGTAAAAGAACAAAAACTTCTTTTGTAATTTAACTTTGTAATGAAGTAACTAATCATTAATTATTTGTGCTATAAGAAGATACAGATGTATCATTTATACAATTAGCGAGAATTAAATAAACTCATCTTCCACAATTCTTGATAGTTCATATCAATCTTTAAGAGTTTTATGTTCTAAACCAGTCCAATAATATGTGTACAAAGAATACGAAGCTACAAGAACCTGCAAAGAATGTTTTATATAATGTCAAGGTCAAAGTTTGTGAAAACGATCATGCAATCAAGGGCAACACAAGTGCTGGTGCAAGTTTCATATGAAGTATTCAATCAAAGACTATAGCAAGTGGTTCATGTTTATGAAGCATTGTCTTAAGTCTTGCATTGAACCCTATACCATACTATTATGTAAAACATTGCAAAAGGTGTCGGCATACAAATTTAACATCATATGGTAAAGTATGTATCTACTGCATTATTCAGTAACAAATATCAGTATATTAATTAGTTGATTCATACCTGAAGCTGTGCTGGTCTGAAAACCTCCATCTTTTACACCATATCCTTTCCTGACAATACTTCCATTTCTGTTAAAGTACAAACATATATTAAACTAACCAAGATCTCATACAAAATGAGATGAACTTTAAAGCATATCTACAGAATAAACAAAGCATGTATTTCTTACAATCATATGCAACTGTCTGCTGTGACATTCAATTTTGATATAGTTTTGTTAGTAAAAGGTTGAATGCTGTATAAACAACTATTTAGTTATGATATAGCTTTTCTTGGTTTATCATTACTACTAGTTAGAGCTCTGAAGTGTCTTCCTAAAGGACATTCCAAGATTCATCATCTAATAGGGCAGAAAACATTGTGGGAAAAGGAGAAATTTCCCACATTGTTTTCCAGAGTAGTCTGAAACAAAGTGGTTAAATGTCCTCATTGTTTGGTTTTGGTTAATGTTCGTCCCTTACATATGAAGTCAATGGTAAAAGGCAAATTTTTACAGCAAAAAATTACATATCGCCAAAATAGCAGACTCACCTGTCCGAGTTTTTCTGTAGTGACCTGGTGGTACCAGTAGAATACCATTCCTGCTCCTTCAATTTCTTCTGTCGTTTCCTGTTCTTACACAGCCATATGGTGAAAATGCAGAGCGCCAGCCAGAGAATGGTTCCTATAGCAACGATCAGGCCAATAAACCACGCCTCCTTTGTGATGTCTACTTGCTGGGGACCTGTGTGGATAAATACATGTTTATAAAACAGGGAACCGTCAAACAAATCCAATATACACACCTTTTATAGTCTTTAATTTACATTTAAATTAATTTACAGGGTACAGCCTCTTGATACTTCAAAACAAACTAATTTTGCTTTCAATTGTTATTGGTAAATATTTAGTTATGATATAGCTTTTCTTGGTTTATCATTACTACTAGTTAGAGCTCTGAAGCGCTTACTAAAGGACATTCCAAGATTCATCTTCTGATAGGGCAGAAAACATTGTGGGAAAAGGAGAAACTGCTTGTTACGAGTAGTCTGAAACAAAGTGGTTAAATGTCCTCATTGTTTGGTTTTGGTAAATGTTGATTCAGATGGCTCTTATATATCTAAGTATTTACAATGTATATGTGACAAATCTCAAAGCCAATGCAACGCTTAAGGACTTGGATAGATATCAACTTACAGGGTACAGCCTCTGGACACTTCAAAACAAACTAATTCTGTTTCCAATTGCTATTGGTAAAGTTTGTATTGTAATACAACACTACAGCCTTTCACTTGTAAAAAAGGACTCATCATCCTTTGTACTGAATCCTCAAAGGTCAAGGTCATCATTTGTTGAGATTATAAGACTGTCATAGATTATAAAGCAATTTTCAAGGCCAAACCTCGATAGCTATGTTGGGTGCCTGTCTGACTTGGAATACAACAGTTCTGAGTTCAAGACTCAACTTGGCAAAAATTCTTCGACATTTTATGGAGTCTGTATGAAATGGTTTATTCCTCTCTAACCACTATGAAGTCAGCAACATGGAAAGCATACTGGTGAGGATATACTAGGAACATAAATAAGTGCACTGACCAACACAATGTGACTTAACCCTTTCCCAAACAATAACCACATTTGATCACTTCGTTGCAGATGACTTAGAAAACATTGTGGGAATAGGAAAAATTGCTCGTTACGAGCAATTTTTCCTTTTCACACAATGTTTTCTGCCCTATCAGAAGATTATTTTCCAATTTCATCAAATTTTGAAATGTCGTCTGCAAACTCATTCAATTTGGGACATTCGAAAATATGACAATTGGTAAAGGGTTTAGCATATATCTAAGATTTTGGAAAGCAGACGACACAAAAATCTACCCAGCATTCCAACAATTAAATACTGTTAAAAACAGTGTTACACCACTATCAAACAAAGCCTTTTTTATAGAATATCCCCCCCCCCCCTTTCACACAACTCACCAACAGCATAGACCATACTCCATGTTCCTGTGCCCTTCTGTGTCATAGCCGCCATCTCTATGTTGTAGTTCATACCAGAGATAAGGTTCTCTAAGCGCAGGCTTGTCACCGAGCTGTTAGTACCCCGGCTACAGTTGTGGCTTCCATCCTCGCTAAAACAACGAATCTATGCATGGGAAAACAAAATGATATTCAAATTAAAAACAAGCTTGAAAATTTCATGATCAAACTTGTTAATTAAAAAGAAGAGAAGATAAAATTTCAAAGAGAGATTAACAGAAAAGATTTTCTCGTACTAAATTTAATTCCGACATTTTATCCAAAATCTATATTGTGGGTACTTATTATTCTAATCTCATACAGATAATTTTGCCAAAATTAGTTTTCAAAAAGAAATGACTTTTCTTCACCATTTTCTATTAATTTTTTATTTTTTTCTCATTCTTTTTTATCTCAACAACAACTTTAAGATAACGCTGGATCCAATTAAGCCTGACATTTAATCAAGAAAATAATCAGCAAAAAAATCCATTAATACCTCATTAATGGTGAAATGTTTTGTTAATGGTGAAATGTTTTCTCTTTAAATGCACTATGCAGCATAATGTCTGCCATTTCTAGTTTACTTCCTTATAAAGTTGACAAATTGCAGTCTGATTTTTTTAAAAAAAAATCACATTAGCACTCAACTTGAAGGGAAAGTGTGACATAGTAAACAAGCTAGCTATATCCCTCAGAAACCACTTTACCATGTAGAGAAAAAAAACCACCATGATTGACCATGTACTATCTAAAACTATGTTAAAGAATGCATTGGATTTATTATAGCTATGTTTAGTTAGGTAATCAATGTTTGAAGTGATATTAAAACCATCTTTTCACCGGTATATTATGTTTAATGAGGTAGTATGACCATGCTTGAGAAAGAAAAACAGTTATATTGATATCAAATAAAGAGACAATCAACCATATTTTAACGTTGAAAATGATTTCTACTTAAGCACCATCCAGGATGTGTTGCCCAGCACTGACCTGATAGGCGATTATTTCTCCTTTCCTGTCTTCCATATTAGGTGGGGCCCACTCCAAGAATATCTGTGTGTCACTTTCTCTCCGAATAATAATGCTCTCTGGGGGACTCGAAGGCACTGCAATATATATTGTGAGTATATTTATTATTGATCACTTCGACTATTCCCTTATATGGAGGGTCAAATGCAAGACTATAATAAGTACTTCATGTTTTTGAAGGACTTACTTTAGTGTTGCAATGATGCAATGAACTCTAGAACTATTGACGATATACTATTGAACTGTGTAAAACCCACAAATCATGGAGGTTCCTATGCTAAACTATAGTAAATGCTTCATGTTTTTGATGGACTGGCTATAGATTTGCATTTAAAATTTAACATTAAGTTATTTTAAATGGATTGTAATTGCAGATGATGATACTAATGAATTATATTTAATCTAGGCAAAAGGGAGAAACCTTTCAAATGCACAGTCATTTGAAAAAGCCTCTACAATGCTTATAAATTCTACAATGCTTTTAAAATTCATACAGCTAAATGAAATATATAATTATTCAGATTTTTACCCAACATACCTGATTCCCCTGACTGTATTTTCATTGGCTGACTGCATGGGGACCTTAAATCGCTATACGCTGCCATCACGCAGATTTCGTAATATTCATAACTCTGGAGGCCCCCGATCGTGGTGTACAGAGGTCGATATGGTAAAGTTCTGTGCATCATTTCCCCGTAGCGTTGGTTGTGGCGATCCCCCATGTTAATGATGTGTCTGTATCTGACGACGTAACTGTCAACTACGCCAAACTCATTTGTTACCTGATAGAGGGAATAAATAAGGCCAATTTGACTGTGAGAATTTAGATTGAATGAAAAGTAGACTGTGAATCTTAATAATCAAGAAATTCAATAAAAATATATCAATAGTCCCAATAACTTAACCTTTTCCACCAGCTTGAATCTCAGATGTGTTTAGATGAAAACGATACTAAATAATGGGTAGAACGTTTCCCATCAGTGAAGAATCAAGAACTGTTCTTGATGTTCATGAAAATGTTCTTGAAATTGGTGAACAAACTCAAGTCAGCTTATTTGCTCATAGATGGCCATTTGTTGTCCATGCCTGTTGATGAAATTAATGAATACATTCTTTAATCCTTTGCAAGGGGCATTAACCAACCTTAGAGTACTAACCATATAAGATAAAAGAAACCAATTTAAGGATGGATTTATTTCTCTCAAAGAACGTCTTCCACTCCTTTTGCAATGGATTACTCCTAGATTGATGGTACTCATTAAAATGGCCTCGATGAGTTGATTCGAATGAGTACCAACAATGTAGGATTTGTTGACCTGCTTTTCAAAATATTACCTGAAAGAGACCCAAAATAAGGATTTAACACATACCTGCCATTCCACCCGGATCGCAGTAGCGTTGACAGCTTCTCCTTTCTTTAATTGGACATCAACAGTTCTTATATAGGTCTCAATTTTCTTCCGCGGAAAATTAATCACAGGCTTTGGATAAACAGGTTCCGGAGTTTCTATGGAAGAAAACAAAAACCATGCATTTTGTATGAACTTAAATTTTATGAAGATCTGTTGTATGTCTAAAATCAAATTTTACAAACAAAAACACAGCAGAGTGTAATAAGATGAAGTAAGGAGATTATCAAACATAAAAGCTTGAGATCAAAAGTCTATACCTCTAAAATACTTTTTAATATTTCTCTAAACCCTATAATACAATACTCATTAAAATGGTTTAAACAAGGCAACTTCAATGTGTACCCCACACAAAAGGGTTTATCCAATCATTTTGAAATAATGATTTCAGGTAAAAGACACTCATACATCCCCTCATTTTCATACCAGAAACATATTAAACAGAAACACAAGTCTCACCTAGAGTCCTAATAAGATCAGAGAGCGGACTTGGGTCCCCCATCCCAAACTCATTTATCGAGCGAACCAGGAATATGTACGTGGTGTTGGGTTTGAGCCCTCGTATCAGCACGCTAGAACTCCTTGACATCCCGACGTAAGTCTCCCAAGTCTGAAAGAGATTAGGAAAATCATAGAGAAATGGGCTAGGGAATGATTTAAATTAGGGGAGCTAACTCTAATATCTGACAAGAAATCTTAGAATAAAGGGAAGAAACTCAGTGGAGAATGAGAATTTCCCTATATACTTCTTTATTGGTTTGACAGATTGAAGGCAAGCAATGAGTATCCTTATGTGACAGCGATTTCTTGAACCTCCTTCTTCTATAGCATCAATGGTTAAGTTTGTCATATTTTATGGTGATAAAGTAAAATCTTATATTCTTTTGAAATTTAGTCCATATTGCATTCTATTAAAAAACAACCTGAAGAATGAAACTATATCATTGAAAATAATTAAAAGTATCTGTAAATACTTCAATAATTAAAGAATCATTACGAAATAAAAGCATTATTCTAGGATATCCAACAAAACCCCCAAACCCTACCTCTGAAAAACCATAAGCGAAATACTCCACTTGGTATCCCTCGACAACATCCCAACTCTGTTGCCATGACAACTTTAGACTAGAGTCTGTGACATCACTGACAACGGGTTTCTCCGGGGCTCGGGGAAGTTTACTAACATCAGGTGGACCCTTTCCCGCCTCCGAATCCATGAAAGGTTGACCTGGAAAAAAAAAATGTGCCATATATATACCTACAGCAAAGGTTGGTACCTCTTAACTTTAGATTTTTATCAGAGAAAGTCTACCTGACTAGTCACTGAAATACCTATTCCAACTATACATTTACAATACATACTAAGTGACATTTAGTCTGTGGATCAAGGATCAATTGGATGTAAAAAATAAAAATAAAAAAAGAAAAGAAGAAACAAAAATTCCTCATGATGAACTGATTGTAATAAGCAGTTTCTTCCATTACCATTCTTTCATATGAAATTTTGCAACAGACCTAAACCTGACCCAAAAAAAGAATGAACCCAAATTTTCTTGTCCAATTTACGAATAATCGTAGTAATAAGAGAGGTAGCTTTCACAAGCAGTTTTGTCTTTGTCCCAATGATTTCTTACTTATTTTCGTGCATGTGCGTTTAACCCTTTCCCAAACACGAAATTTTCGACTGTCCCAAATTGAAAGAGTTTGCAGATGACATTTCAAAATGTAATGAAATTAGAAAAAAATCTTCTGATAGGGAAGAACATATTGTTGGAAAAGAAGAAATTGCTCGTCACAATGTTTTCTAATGTCATCTGCAACAAAGTGGTCAAATGTCGTTATTGTTTGGTAATGGGTTAAACAAACTAATAACATAAAGATTTACAGCTTTTGTGTTTCCTATGAACAAGACTTAGTGTCCAAATTGGCTGCATGATCTGTAAGTCTGAATCAAATTATTTATACAAATGTATGTTTATTATTCTATATCTAACTTCCATAACTTTATGAAAGGACTAAAAAAAAAGATCAAAGGGAAGAAACTCTTACTTTTTACTGTTAGATATGCCTTCACAGTTGTTTCCCCTGTTTCACTAATGGCTTTGCAGGAATACCAACCCGTATCAGAAAGTTTAAGACCTGAAATTTAACAAAACATGTTATAACTCAAATTATTTCTTTGCTAGGCACTGAGTTATTTGGATAACATATTTCAAAAGACCAATCAACAAATCTCTTCAGAAATGTTTAATCAGAGTTCTTTTAACAATGAAATCTATTGAAAGCAATGTCTGCATGCCCACATGCATTTTGGTTGTTGAAGGTTTCAATACAGTTCCATCAGTTAAGCTTACATGAAAATTCATTTCGAGGTGTTTTGTTGACTGATAAATTGCATGCAAACAAGTGTTCACTTTCACCTAATATCTAAATGAATTTACTAGTAAAGATCATCACAATAATAGAATCTATGTTTGAAGACTTATGATTTTCCCCTCATTACTTTAATGGCATTAAACTGAAAGTTTGATACACTTAAATTAATAAATCTTCAATTCATATACATAAACACGGAAACAATAATCGAAGACTTCTTTTAACAGAAAAAACATTATACTGAGTTTTATAAAGTTGCAGAAAATGTAGACATAAGCAAATTGACAATCACTTAACCCATCCTCGATAGTACCTCACTTTTAACATATCTGCTAGAAAGACTCTAAAAGTCACTGACAAAATCATCTTGTCACCTCAATGTTTTCAATGAAGTACTTTTTTCAACTGTTGTTTCTTTTAAATAAGGTCATACAAAAACTGACATACAAGAGAATAGATCAAACCCATGTTAAAAACATGAAAACAATTTAACAAACCAAACTTACTCGATATTTGCAACGTCCCTGAGGAAAGCTTCGTGTACCTGGCCTCGTCTATCTGGAGAGGTCGGCCATGTTTGAACCAGTGTATTGTGGGTTTCGGACTTCCATTTGCCTGGCACCGCAAGAGGGCATTGCCGTCTTGACCGAGGGTCTGATTCTGGGGCGCAAACCGGATCACAGGGGGCGGTCTAAAGTCATGCTCTGGAAAGAGTAATTCACCATGGTCTGAAAAGGTGCGAGAAATAAAGAGAGTAAAAGCAAGAGGGGTGGGTAGCAGGGAATGTAAAGCATGCAAGGGAAAAATTAAAGAAAGAGACTCATAAGTGGGGAACAACTAAGCAATGAACATACACAACTACACAAAACAACACTGTTGATAAGCTTATTCCATTAAAGCAATGGAAGACAAAAGTAGAAAATGATTGCACAGAACATTTTCTGTCATTGTAAAAAACATGTTTTGCTGGCAGACTTTTCTAAAGCGTGATACCAAAACAATCATCAATTGAGTAACGAGGTAATGTACTTTGCACCATTAACATTCACAACAATAATCAGAACCTATTTATATAATAAACAAAGCAATGTTGGGCCACACATCAAACAAAACTCATTATCACAATACTTACTCAGCCACTTACACCCCTAAGAGAGCACAAAAGCCAAAATGTGTGAATATTACAGAGTGTGCAACTCTAATGAAACACTAAACGTAAGCATTTCTAGCAGATTTTTCAATTTCGCACGCTCCTCAGAAGTGCTTTGCATCTTACATCGAATCTAATTGCTTTGTGATAAAAATCTCTTGTGTTGTTTCTTTGATTAATTCTTTTTAATAGCGCTTTCTTTGAAAGGCGTTAGAATAAGCTATATAACATAAATAAACCGTGCACTGAATCCCCCCTGAAAATGATTTCTCGTTTCTATGGTTTTCCTCTTTCCTATTTCTAATTAAGTTTGCAGAAATTTGGAAAGCTTTGGTACAATTCATCTTTAAATCTACAAGTAAAAGTATAAATAAAGATAAATTTATGAGTTTTCATGTAAAATTCAAAAGATAAGATCACTACTTTGTAAAAGTACATCCATTATCAAAAACGGAAATTCATGTTTCTTTTTTTACTAAGGAATTTTAATGCATCAATAAGAGACTGAATAGAATACCTAGAGACACAAACCCTATTTCATTATCAACCCTTTCCCAAACAACAAATTTTCAACTGTCCCAGATTGAAAGAGTTTGCAGACGACATTTCAAAATGTGATGATATTGGAAAATAATCTTCTGATAGGGCAGGAAACATTGTTGGAAAAGGAGAAATTGCTCGTTATGAGCAATTTCTCCTTTTCCCACAATGTTTTCTAAAGCTGTCTGCAACAAAGTCATCAAATGTCATTTTTGTTTGGGAAAGGGTTAAAGGGAATGTACTCTTCTGTAATATTACTTTGGAATCACCAGAAACAACATTTAAGTAAATTAACTTTTACAGCTGGTTTATTTCCTCTCTTAGGAACTCTAATAAATTGCTTGTTGATCCATGTCTTTAAATATACTAACCATTCAATTATCAATCAATGTTTGGATTTCTGCAACTAGTACAACTATTGTTTGGAACAGAGATATTGCTCACTTGAGAACTTTCTCCTATTCCAAAAATAATTTCTTACTCATTCTACCTACTCATTAGAATTGATTCATGAAGAAAAATCTAATGAGAACCAACAATATAGGGTTAAGAAAATCAATAAAAAAAGTTATCTATTTAGAAAAAAAAATGCCTTTTACCTGGACCTCTAGCATTTCACTAAAAAAATGCCTTTTACCTGGACCTCTAGCATTTCACTAAAAAAATGCCTTTTACCTAAAAAAATGCCTTTTACCTGGACCACTAGCATTTCACTAAGGTTTCTTGCTTTTAACCCATTACAAAACAATAACAATAATTTACAACTTTGTTCCAGACGACTCTGGAAAACATTGAGGGAAAAGGAGAAATTGCTCGTGATGAGCAATTTCTCCTATTCCCACAATGTTTTCTACCCTACAAGAAGATTATTTTCCAAATTCATCACATTTTGAAATGTCATCTGCAGACTCTTTCAATTTGTAACAGTAAAAAAATTGGCGTTTGGTAAAGGGTTAAAAAATAGCTTTGGCCGCATGCTACTAGCTTCAACATAACTAGACCTATTTTTTCATGGAAGGACCCTCGTTTTTGTTCGTTAATAAGTAATTTAACACACGAGTAGTTCTAACAGCTGAAGTTTTTTTTTATGATTTGTTAAATAGGAAAAAATAGTTGTGGGTAGAAAACTGGGAAAACGGCTTGTAGTCATAATTCACTCTGACAACCTTACTTCCCATTTGAGAATATTCCTCTGAAAACGAGGCAATTCTTTCACATGAAACAAGGAGTCTGGTCATATTATACATCTATGCAGACTGATCAAGGGTGTTAGATTAAATGGGTTTAATGCCATGTTAACTTATGACTAGGTAACAGAGTCCAATAATGGGTTTTGGAGTTTTTGACTTACCAAACATAGTATTGGTACAATGAAAACATCTTTCTATAATTTCACATTCGTGCATTACAAAAACAACAATACTACAAAGTTCAATCCCTTTGCTTAAGACAGACAACTTAAGACAACCTTCAATCAGAAACTATTGAAAAAACACTGTCCGAACATGAAGACTACCAACAGCTGAGGCTCTCAAATTTAATCAATTAAAGCAAAAAGCCAACTAACAACGAAAACACTACATTGTAAAGATAGAACATAAGCAATAAAGTCCATAAAGCAAAATAAGCAAATTCATTAAAAATAAATAATAATAGCTCTTCTTTATACCTTATATTGTGTGTACGAACTAGAGACGTCTCAAAGAAAGATTCTAACAAGTTCCCATAAAATAGGATTTACCATATGATTTTGAATGCAAAATGAGACAATTCTACCAAGTCCCCACAAAATAAGATTTACCATATAATTTTGCATGCAAAGAGCTCTTAAACCCATCTTTATCTCAATCTAATTTCATGCAAACAAAAAACTGGCAAAGTTGGATGGAAGAACATGCATGCTGATGGATCGTATTTGAAGGTGTATTAAACAATTTGAAGTGAATTTAATGGAATTAAACACGAATGTGGCAAACCAACAAGTCCGAGCCCCCTAGACAGGGATTTGGCTGTCAGTTTTCTATAAACACATCAGGCCGCAAGCCTTTTACCCTTGACTGGGAACGGTAACAAGAAATCTTGTAGGGAACCTTTAGGCATATATATTGGATGACTTTATGTGCATCATTTCGAAAACTATCAGTAGAACCTACTTTGAAGGATCTCAAAAAAACTGTCTCAATAAGACAATTCTAACAAGTACCTTCAATATAGGGTTTAGAAGAACAGAGAAATTTTCATGCATAATTCACATTTTTTTTATATATTTTTTTTCATTTCTAGGCTGTATGAGGTACCTGAATTACTCCACCAATAGAATTGGATGAGAAATTTAAGAAATTGTTGAAAGTCATCCCTCTTTTGCCCTCCAAAAAGTAAGAACTTTTTTTTTACTCATTTTTTAGTGATAACTCATTGGTCACTGTGCTTTCCAGATATTGGTTGGTTGAATTTGCATCAAATACTATTCGATTAATATTTAATTTTTTCGCATATAAATATCTCTCAATGATACCTCCTAAGAGTGGCAAACATTAAAGAGGAAGCATTGATTGCTTACATCAAGCAAAAGCAGAAGCCGAGAATTTTGCACTATGTTTTCCAAACACATTTCAGTCCATTATGTATTTTGGGAGAAAGGGAATAAAATCATGGTAGAATACAGGAGTTCAGAACTGTTATAATCTAAACAGTTTAATAAACATGGGAAAATTAACTTCATCAATTTAATGCTTTCCTTCATAAATGAACTTATCTTATTGCCCATGCAACCATACTATAAGAACAGGTGCAGTGAAAAGTAAAATTGCTCACAATGAGTAGTGTCCCTATTTGTTAGAAGTTTCCAATTAATTTGGCTAATAAACCAGAAATCTTTATATAAAGAATGTTTGCAATCTGTTGCTGCATTTAACTTGGACCAGTCCTATATTCCTACATGAGGTAATAGGTTTATACCTGGATAACCCGGGGCCTATAAAACATAATTCTAGAGAACTCGTATGGCTGTAAGGCTGGCAACCTGGGTTAATTTGTTACTCCATACTGAAACTGGCTCATTGCTGACAACAGGAAAGAATCTTTAGACAAGAAGTGTTAACTACCCCTGCAAAAGATCTAAGTACTTATTCATGAACAAAGCTTTTTGTAACACATTTATGAATTTCAAGAACATGCTCATGAATATCAAGAACAGGTTCATGAATATATTCATGAATCTGTACTTGATATTCATGAACCTTTCTTGAGTTTCCTGAACAGCCATTTAACACTCATAAAGTTCATGACTAAGTTCTGGAATCTTTCGCAGGGTATAACATTGCCATTGTTATTATGAAATCAACCAGAAATGAAAAGAATTGAGAAAAGTTAAATATAAGGTATAAATAAAAGACTCCTTTCTTCTTTGAAACATTGGTTAGAAACTATATTTATAACAGTGTTGAAGGATTTCTGACATCTTCCCAGCAATGCCTTAGGTATATTGTAAAAAGCAACAATTCATTGTAAATACACTCTGACCAACTTTCGTTTGCTTTAAACATTTTTTCCTTCACTTTCAATGATTTTTGAAACTTTTGTATGATGAGCACACATTTTTTCATCAGTTAAGGGCTTTAACTCTGACATTCTTGGGGGTGATCATGCCCGATTCTAATCTTAAGTTGAGCAAGATAATATGGAAATAAAGTTTTTTTTGTAAAGATTAGTAAATTATTAACTTTTTTAATTAGAGAGCACAAACTATTTTGTCATTTGCCAGAGCTAAGACTACAGTTCTTGAATGAATCTTGCTGGATATTGAAATTAAGTGAACTATCAATAGCCACAAACACTTTCAATAAGTATGTTACATATTTCCATTCAAACCTTTCAGAGCTTAAAAGCCAACAGAATTTTGTGACAACACAGAACAACAGAGAGGAGTAAGAAAAGCAAAATGTCTCCCTGTAACTATGGTGACAAGAGACCATTCTGAGCCTCACCTCTCACTGTAATGACAGCCTCGACCTGTGCCTCGCCCTTCGTGTTCAGGGAGTGACAGGAATATGTGCCCTCGTCCTTTTTCTCGACGCGCTCGATACGTAGTGTCCCGTCTATGCCAACGACAAATCTACCCTTGTCCTTATTTTGAAATAGTAGGCCCTGAAAAGTAATTAATTAATTACCATATAATTTTGCATGCAAAGAGCTCTTAAATCCATCTTTATCTATATCTAAATTCAAATATAAAGATAAGCCTAAATATATTCCCCCCCATATGCCATTATTTGACTCCATTATGTGACTGGTTAAAATTGAAAAAATTAACCAAAGACTTTGCTTAACAAATAAAGAAACTTGAAACTATCATATTCACATTGTGTTTTATCTATAAAATTACATCATTCTGTATAGCATCTTACTATCAAAAGCATTGAAATTTTACTTACTTTTAAATGAACTGTAAGTCGTTTAATTATGCATTCTACATTTATTTTTACAATTTAGTATTTACTATCTAATTTCCTTCACATAAAAATTCCAAGACAGATTACCATACTATTTCAGACATACCGGTATATATTCACCAACAAACTTGGCCATAGATGAGATAATGTTGTTTGTTTTTTTTGACACAATTTTAAAGTTTATGACCAGTCTAAGCATACCAGCATGTTACGGAATCATTACACAAGCATTAATACTTTGAAGCGAGACACTTACATCTTGGGACTTTGTTTTCCAAAAGATTGTGGGCATTGGATTCCCGATAGCGGCACACTGAAGTGTTACCGTTCGTCCGGCTGCTACCGTCTGGTCATGTGGTCTGACCAAAAACCTTGGTGTATCTAGAAATACAGATTTACATTTTATTACATACCAGATATCATTTTTGGAGCAATTACATACTTTTCATCTAGTCAATTATTTTGGAATTAAAACAACCGCCATTAATAAATCAAAACCATTCAAACAAATCAAATATCAATTAGTTTTTTTTTTTACTATAAACAATAAAAGTAGTTAAAATAATTGTTTTTGATGATAATACAGTTAATGTGTAAAACAAAAAAAAATCTTAGTGTGTAATATCTCTTTCTGAGTTTGTATTTGCTTCTCATTGTGTGAGCAAAATTTGCATTTCCTACGGCCTTCAGCCTCAGAAACATATTTTCTCACCCAACTTGAAGGTAAAAGATAATACACCATAATATTCCTTATTAATCACCTGGCAATCTGTGACGTTAAATTTATTCTTTGTTGTCAAATCTTGTTTATTCTTAAATTGATTACTAACTTTTTTTTATTGAAGAATTATAATTAATTCAATACATGTGCATATTAAGATATCATCTAGAAACCACTATAGCAAAAGAATTAAAAGCTTATTAGGAGCAATTTATCCATTTTTCACAGCGATTTCAAATGTCTCCCCCAGAAAATGAGGAACAGTGAAATGTTATGAAATAACTCATTAGATAAAAATATCCCTTACATTCGACAGTCAGGTGTCCGACAGCCCTAGCTGACCCTGCATTGTTCTCCGCAATACAAGTATACGCCCCTGCGTCGTTAGCGTCTATATTTGCTATCCTCAACGTCTGGTCTTTCTCACGCCATCTATGAATAAATAACATGGGAGAATTGGCTTTATATTGAAGGAAACCTACATTGATGGAAACTTACATTGATGGAAAAGGAGCAGTTCTTCTTCATTCAAAACAGTAAAAAGAAAATTGAAATAGTTTCAAATTTCTTAAATTTACAAAATGACCAAATCAAATAAATCTTTATAACTTTTCCATTATCATAACAGGATGAAAATTGTTGTAAAAAAAGGATGAAATAATTCTTTTGAGTAATTTCTCCATTTTCCAACAAATATTTCTTTAATTTTATCTGCATGAAACACCTTAAAAATTTTCTTATAAGATAATCTGACCCCACAGACATTAATGACCTAGTTGTCATAGGTACGACTACCAATGACAACTTGACACATTGTTTACAGCATCAAAGGATTTAAGACAGGATGTTTGTTATTAAACGATTAGTTTTCTGTCAAAACATGTGTATACATACTGCGATACAGATGTAAATATTTAATTGTAGTTTAATTTTCCACTATCACAGTTTCAGATGACCTCTGATAACTTTGTAAAAAATAAACAATTTCATTTAGAGATAGATAGGAAAATTGCTCAGAAACAATTAAAAAACAAATTGATGCTACTCGAGATTATTAACTTCAATTTGCATGAATACACTTTAAGTCAACACTCTCATATTAACCCTTTTACCAAACAATAATGACATTTGATGACTGTTGCAGACAACTTTAGAAAACATTGTGGGAAAAGGAGAAATTGCTTGTGACGAGCAATTTTTCCTTTTCCCACAAGGTTTTCTGCCCTTTCCAAAGAATATTGTTCAATTTCATCGCATTTTGAAATGTCGTCTGCTAACTCTTTCAATTTGGGACAGTAGAAAATTTGTTGTTTGGGAAAGGGTTAACCCTTTACCAAACGCCCCATTCACATAAGGCGCTAGGTAACAAAATTTATCACATAGTATTGACCCCAGGAAAGCTGCAGACCCCTTTGCAATCGATGACCTACTTTAGTGAGTTTCGTTCTCCATCTTTCTCCCATCTCAACTTGGTGGTCGAGTCTCCGGTAAAGTCACAATGAAATTCTACTGTCTGACCTTCGTCTGCCGTTATCTGCTCTGGGAATTTTGTAATCACAGGTTTTTCTGGAATAACAGACACATAAATTCAATGTCAGATAAATTTTTGCTAATTCTCGCGCTGAATGGGGATTTATGAAAGGTCACATGACGGAACCCACTACTCACAGGCGTCTAACCCATGTCCCCCTATGGAGGCAGACGAAAAAATGTCCCCCACTTTGATCGAACTCCTCTTATAGGATTATGCCACTGGTTCAAATTGGTCCTTAAGAGAAATTTGTTCTTTTGCCACGAAACCAGCAATACCTATATCGCCTAAATCACTGGGTTGTACAAGACACCAAGAACATTTTCAATTTCAAATGATCCAATTATTTGGTAAAGGGGTTGTTACACTTAACACAACCAGTCTACATCAATTCATCACATTACATACAAAATGACATTTTATGGACACACAGTCCATTTCATGAAAATTGCCGTCTGCTGCCAGGCGTATCATTTGATTATTTCAGCAGACGTATTTCCTATTAACACAAATTGTGCAATCCTTTTTTATCCTCCATTTTTACAGTTTTCTCGTACAGTTGTTTAAATTGTAATATATGATCAAAGCGTTGGTCTTTAAATTCGAATTAAATTGTTTAACCATTTCTCATTCCTAGACACATTCTTCATTAGAATGCTTTTATGTTTGATAAATAGAAAGTTTCAAACAGAATTATCTTTACATTTCTTTTAGCACATTCTGTTTTGCCATGTCAAACATTTACTGCGTTAACCCTGCAGCAAACGACTTAAAAAAATTAAAAAGAGAGAGAAAAAAAAAGAAGAGATTTCTCCTTGTAACAATAGCTTTCTATCTAATATCAGAAGTAATAGTATCTTTCTATTATCCATAATTATTGCAGTCTGCCAGTGCTCTTAGTTTCAACCCATTGCAAAATATTCATGAAGGAATGGTTTCAGAAATGTCTATGCAGACAGAAAAGGTTACCAGTAAATTGGTATGACCATCACAAGAAAGTCTACAGAAATGTTAAATCCATTACTTCATAATATCACGGGGGTTGAATGCTGATGTAAAATGTCTGTTTTCTCCAAGTACATTATATTTTAGTCTAAACTTATCTATTTTACATTGATTGTGACGGAAGCTTAATGCTTATTAAATTCAGTCTTCATGACTGCTTCGAAGATACTACACCAGTACTCGCACCGATTTGAGGGTAAGTCCCGGCAATTTTCACCTCGCCTAATAGGGATTGAACCTGGGACCCTGGGTACAAGAGGCTGACGCTCTACCACTGCACCACTGATGTCAATTATTCTTTCAAGATGCACTTTAGGAAATCAATCCAACAAAAGAAGAAATTGAAAGTGAAAAAGGAAACTTCTTGTATTGTTGCAAAGACATTTTGTACTTAATTCTTATTCATATCTATAAAGGTGCTCCATTCATAACTTTTGTTTTTGCTGACAGACTTAATTTTCTCAAAATAACCATCACTTCTTCAGATATAATCTATACAATAGTTTGGTAAAATTCATTCACTAAACCATCTGTGAACGAATCTATCATCACTAAATTAGCATGCATTTCATGGTTGACATTTGCAGAAACTTTAGAAACACCTATTTATCTAGACCATAAATATTAAATAAATACCCCATGCTCTTGAAAAAACAACCCATAATGTCAAATATTAACAGCCAGAACTTTCTTTGAAACAGCAGAAAAGACATCATAAAACATGATAAACAAATTCCCCTTTAAGTACTGTTTTCTTGTATTGTTTTATTAAATGAAGAAATTGTCCTAGGGCTGTAAAAATCCCCTTTTAAAATCAAAATTAACCCTTATAGTGCTGTGTAATTCTCTTAGAATAGACTTTTGTGTCGTCTGCTTTCCAAAACCTTAAATATCTGCTTGATTGTGTTGGGGAAAGATGCTCATAGTAGCAAACAGTTAAGATCACAGGCCAGCTGCCAATTTACTTGGTGGCTGGCCTGGATCTTACCTGTTTGCATAAGCATAAAGTCGGGATCAGCTCTATAACCCTTTCCCAAACAATAACAAAACATTGTGGGAAAAGGAGAAATTGCTTGTAACGAGCAATTTTTCCTTTTCCCACAATGTTTCCTGCCCTATCAGAAGATTATTTTCCAATTTCATCACATTTTGAAATGTCGTATGTAAACCCTTTCAATTTGGGACAGTCCAAAATTTGTTGTTTGGGAAAGGGTTAAGATATTTTATCATTCTGCTCATTCATGAAGAACCCAATGTTCTCAAAGGAATAACCCTACAATAGATACCATATAGTGTGGGCTGTGAAGTTTTGGGCCTCCCAAGGCAAAAACCATTCAAACCAAAGAAAACACCAATTAATTTTTTTTTTTTTTTGGAATGGTGTTTAAAGCGATGTCAACAATTATTTAAGTTATGTAATCGTTTACCTAGATCCACCAGCGCTAGGCTAGGGATCTGAAGCGACTTGCTAAAGGACACTCCCACGAAACCAGGTGTGGGTGGGGCTCGAACAGTCGAACTCAAGACCTGCAAGTTCTAAGTCTGCCACCTTAAACACTGGATCAAGCAATCTAAATAAAGAATACCCTTTAAACCTTAACCAAACACCAAATTTTCAACTGTCCCAAATTGAAAGAGTTTGCAGACAACATGTCAAAATGTGATGAAATTGAAGGATAATCTACTGTATATGGCAGAAAACATTGTCAAGAGAAGTTTCTCCTTTTCCCACAATGTTTTCCAAGGTCTTCTGCAATAAACTGTTTAAAAGACATTACAAATTGGTAATGGGTAAAAACAAACCTACCTAACACGGTAAGCTGTGCTGGCAAGCTCTTGCGCTCACCAGCAATGTTTTCCGCCACACACACATACTCCCCGACATCGCGTGTTTCGACCAATGAAATCACAAGGTCTCCATCCTCTTGGATTTTGATTCGATCGTTGGTCTCTATCGGTACCCCGTTATGCTCCCATGTGACTTCTGGTTCCGGCTCCCCGCGGGGCGCTCGACAGTGTAGGATTGCAGTCGAGTGGACAGACTTGATTGTGTTGACTGGTTCCTGGCGGAAGTCTTCTTTCAGCACTGTAATGTAAATGATTTCTTATTCAAAATTGTGTCTTTGTCATTTATTTCTGTATGTTTATGGTTCCATTTGATTGCATATTGTATGTTTTTTTATGTTTTTTTTTGTGTGTGCTCAATGTGACGATTATTTCAATGGACCATACCCCCTCCCCCCTGTTGAGTTGTTTAGTTCAAAATAATTTTGTCTGTATGTTCAAAGTTCCATTTGACTGCTTATTGTATGTTTTGTATGTTGATTTTGTGTGATTAATATGACAATTGCTGTCAAAGGGCCATATCCCCAACTTAAAATGTTGAGTTCAAACTATTTTTAATTCAAATAGTGTCATTTGTTCAATTTGGTTTATTATTATTATTATCATTTATTGTTCTATTCAATTGCTGTTTGTGTCAAATGATTTTGGTTTTTTGGGCTAAATTTGACAACAAGACCAATGGTATAAACGAGCCATATCCCCCCCACCCCTCCCCCCTTCTCAATGAAACCACCACACCACTGTTAAGTTGTACCCTAGCTCATACCCTCCATGGCGTGATTTCCCGCCATTAATGTTTCTCACCCAATAGGAAACAGGCTTAATCCCAGGGATTAAGAAATGTTACATAAACCAATTAACCAGCCAATTAATTCTGTACCGGGATGAGGAAAGACCCTTTGAAACAAGATCATGTTTTGATATATTGGGGATGTTACTTAATGGATATATTGAGGTCTTTATTAATCAGTGTATAATGACTTTCTGGTGAACCCAAGCAGTGGGGTGTAGGGTAATTTGGAAGAATCATAAAAAGCGGACAAAGTTTTGTATATTTGAGAGAAATCCACGACAAATATTAATTGAGTTTTTGTCAAAACATATTATAAGACCTAAGTCTGTCCATTTCTATTATTTTGGCAAGTTCCTTTTTGGAAAGGGCATTTAGTTATGCTTTTGCAATAGTTCTATATTATCTTAGTTATTTATACAAAAACATTGAACTTTTAAAATTGAACTAGTTTTGTATGATAACCAGTAAGGAAGGCATGACAAAAATGAAGCCCTTCTGGAGTTTGATAGTTTATAAAACAATGCAGACAATTATATCTGATAAGCCAACCTCATCTTGACCTCGACAGTCTTATTTGCTAACATTAAGTGATATTTCTGATAATATCGATTAAAAACAAATTAACTTAAAAAACCTTATAAATTAATGAGAAATAAGATCTGCTTTTTCATGCTTCAACTGATTAACAAGCCAAGTTCAAAAAATGAAATGGTCTTCGGAAATGCCTAAAATAGTTAACTACATTAAAATGGAAAGCCATTTCTAATTTGTTAATCCCCCTTTTTTGGTTTATTACATCATATAATACATTCATATGAATAGCCCTAGGCAAGTATATAACTAGCAATATTACTCAAGTGCTTTAGAATCCTTGAAGTGGGATTTAACCTTGATAATTAGCCTGTGCATGTATCAAATGGTATAGCAGTATATATCATCTGTAACAACAATTTCTAATTCAGAGAGCCGTTTTTCCGTCTGTCCTATTTATTTCTGACATATTTCACACACAGGAGTCTATAGTTATTCTGAGGTCAGTACTTTGTGATATGGTTATATGGGCCGCGTCAAGCGAAAAGGGGCACTCGTGCGTAAATAAAAACCGCTGACTCAGCTATTTCTTAGCGCTATTATTCCAGCATCTAGTCACGACAGTTATCATTTGTATTTATTTAAAGGAAAAACTTGATGTCCTCTAAGATGGCAAACAGTGTAACCCCAGAACAACCGCCATGTCAGTGACGTGGCGGCACTGACGTGGCGGCACTGACGTGGCGGCACTGACGTGGCGACTGGTCTGGGGCTACACTGTTTGCTATGTCCGAGTGCCCCTTTTTCCGTGACGTGGCCCATATCACATAGTACCGATCATAGTTTAATCATAGACCCTTGTGCTATCACACATGGAATGATATTATTTTTCATACATTAGAATTGTCATGCACCTTTGCTTTGAAAGTGGACCTTTCGCAAACTTAAATGCATTCCCTAATAAGTGATTTTGTCACAGAATAAAATGAAAGCAACAGCAGAACCAAATTATAGATTATAAAAAACAGAATAATCTTTCTATATAATGGTTAAAAGCCATTGTGAGAAAGACAGAAACTCCAATTTGGGTCAATTTCCCCATTTTTCAATGCTTTCCATCCTATCGCATCATAGAAACAATATTTTATCCTCTGCTGGTTCTGCTGGACCAGTCTAAAATTCCCACATGGGGAAACAGGTCTAATGGTTCATCTTATATAGACAGTATGGATGAGTTATGGTAGATCAGGGCTGTCACCTGACATCACTAGCATTGTGACAATTACAGCAGACATTTTCCCAGCAAACGAGACAGAAAGGTGACCCCTGGGAAATCCATTTGCCAGGCTCTATTCCTGATGTATTCTGGGAAATCTATGTCCCCCCCACTTTGTTCTATGTCACCAATAGCATTAATTCATCTTAAGCTTTTATAAATATATATCAACCCTTTACCAAACACCAAATTTTCATCTGTTTCAAATTGTAAGAGTTTGCAGAAGACATTTCAAAATGTGGCAAAATTGGAAAGTAACCTTCTGATAGAGTAAAAAACATTGTGGGAAAAGAGCCATTTCTCCTTTTCCGACAGTGTTTTCCAGAGTTGTCTGCAACAAAGTGGTAAAATGTCTTAAATGTTTGGTAATGTGTTAAACACTGTTCATAAAACATCAGACATCTAAAGCAAGAGGCTCATGGAAATCGTTTTGACACAATCATCAGCACAATCCCAGTACTACAAAAAGCTTCCATAAAAAACTCTAATATAGAAGTCTTCACTGAGGGATTAAAGAAGATACAATAAAAAAAATATACATATATTGTGATATCGAAAAAAAATCTGCAAAGCAATGAACAATTTCTATAATGAAAATGACTTTACAAGCCTACTAAGCAAGGGGCTTTACAAAAAAAAAAAAACCCTGCCCCCACAAAAAACACATAACATTTTGGTATCCATCAACACAATGGCCCAGAAAGTTTGATATCTTGTAATACTAATGGTACATTCACCTGCAGGTTCAGGTAGCTTGGCTTATGAGCAGGATTCATATCAACAAAAGGCTAAATGAGGAGTAAAGAACAAAAAGTTGATCAAAGCTAACTGCATTTCCAGCTACATATATTTAATCCCACCTAAAACACCCAGATACACCAAAAAAAACCCTGATGCATTCTTCTAAAAGATTTATGTTGCAAAAGCATTTAGGGCTTATCAGTAGGACAATTAAGTCTATCCAGTTAGAGCTGACAACTCCCAAATTTCTCCCGTTTCCCGGAGCCTTGATGGACGTTCCCAGGTGCCGCTTGCAAGCATAACCCTTCCCTGACAACATATCATCCCTGCCATAACGGGTGAACAACTGCGCAAGTTTCAGCAGATGAGATTCGGAAAAAATGAGAAAGAAAATGAATTTGGTCATTGTTTCTTGATGTTAAATAAAAGAAAAAAGTAATGAATTCCAAATGAACTGCTCTTTTGTCAGTTTGCTGTTATAATCATATGGGTCAAAAATGGAACAAAAAAGTTGCAGAAGACGTTTGTGAAGTATTGCATTGCTATCATTATCTTTTGAGGATAAAAAAGTGCTGAAGAACATTTTGAAGAATCAGATTTATTAACAAAATAATATCTGTTGAGGACCATTTTTACGAAAAGAGGGAATTTCTCATTTGGGACAATTGCACCTTATGTCATCTGCAGCAGGTGCAATTCCACATGAACAAATGGGGGAAAAGGTTGAAGATTGCCAAGCCAGAAGGCTACGGTACAGCCAAACTGTTAAAGAACTCACAACCATTACTTTTGGCATGAAACAATTCATTTTTACATATGTCTATAAATACCTGTAAATCTTCAAACCCCAAATGTTCCATTAAATCGGCAGCAGCCAACCCAAAATTGATTGTGACAGTTGGATTGCACTTAGCAGACGGACGGTTAAATCTAATTAACATGTTTCTCCATAGAGGATGAGTGACCGCTTCAAATTGAAAGAAATAGAAGCGGCAAGTATGAGGTTTGGAGAAGGCTATTTTTATTTTCTATTTAGGAATGGAAACCATTAAAACTAAGTATAAACAGCTTGTGTTGAGAATTGTCTTCTTTTGCCACACCAAACTAGTCCACAAATCTCCCACCTTAATGATGGTCTGAGGTGATTCCTCAACGGGAGTTATTAAAAGCAATACAAATGTGATTTGTTTGCCAGACATTTGTTATGCTTTCGGTGATACCCTTTTGGAGGATTCAAGAACTGCATGAACGGTCATGAATGAAAAATTGCCGATCCTGATCACAAAGTTGTTCTTGAACATGATCATAAATGTCGTATTCATGTATGCTTTCATGGACATGAACATGTCTATGAATACATACATGAACATATTTTTGACATTCATGCACATATTCTTAATGTTCATGTATAGCTCTGTGTTCATGAATGGCAATTTTTCATTCAAGTCTGTTCATGAACAATGTTCTTGAACCCTTCACAGGGATATGCTGCATTAAAGCTTGTATATTTGAAATAAGGAGTTCACAGACCAGAAAAAAATAATACCAATGAAGAATAATTCATAAACAGCATTCACATGTTCACATTCGTCTCAAAAGTTCTGCCATTCTTTAAGATCACCATCTGCTGCACAAGTTGACATTAAATGCTTCTATAAATGTTGAAATACTTATTATCCAAGATAAGACATGATGATTTGTATTTTCTCTATCTTAATTGTTCCTATAAAATAAAAAGCTAACATTTTCTTTTACCTGATAAACAATTTCCCATCAGATAAATGGACGTGTTATGAACTGCAGACGACTTTTGGGGTCTGAAGCAGACTACCATAAAAAATCATTGCATACTGAGCTGTATCAGAAAGCCATTCCTAAGAGTTGAGACAAAATAGCCTTTCCGGGTATTGTCAAGCAGAATTTAAAAAAAAAAAACTAGACAAACACTACATTGTTGGTACTCAATTAAATTGCCTCAACTGAACAATAGTTCCTTTATTTTTTAGGAATGGTGTATAAAACGTTTTGTAACGGCTTTCCTGGATCCACCAGTACTAGGCTAGGGCTCTGAAGGGACTCGACAAAGGACACTCCCACCAAACCAGAGGTGTCAGCTAGGCTTGAACCCAGGACCCCCTAGTTCTAAGTCCGGCTACTTAACCATGCAGGACCCTGAATTGTATCCCTACACAGCCAACATGGAGTTACTGGCAAAACTAAGTCTGTGTGGCATTAATCTGGAGGAAGTCTTTTCTCTTCGTTTTTCATCTCCAAATACCCAGAACGAGTCGATCTAAAAGGTTATCACAGGATGCTGATAGACTGTGCACACTTTCAAGCTTCTAGATAACTCGGAATATCATTTTTCCAAGCTTCCGTTTGAAGTGGAGCATGAGATTTTAATAAAGTTCATGGCTGCAATTAAACTTATCACAGTGTTGGTGGAATACTTTCAAAGAAAGGTGATACATAGACGTCTGCTATTCCCCCGCATGTCAGACTGACTCCCAAGATACTTTTCAAATGCCTAAAGTTACAAATTTCCCCTGGATGGGATTACATGGGACTGGTTGAAATTGAAAGCAAATCCAAAAGCAGACATAAGTTCTGTAAGTATGGACATCTTCATTTTCTTAACCCATCACCAAACAATAAAGACATTTGACCAGTTAATTGCAAACGACTTTGGAAAACATTGTGGGAAAAGGAGAAATTGCTCTTAATGAGCATTTTCTCCTTTTCCCTCAATGTTTTCTACTCTATCAGATGATTATTTTCTAATTTCAGCGCATTTTAAAATATCATCTGCAAACTCTTTCAATTTGGAACAGTCGAGAATTTGTCTTTTGTTTAAGGGTTAACTCACTTTTACACAAATGTTGCAGAAGTCTAAAGAAACAAAGTTGACATTAGGTTGAAATGCTCCTAAACAGTTAATAATCCTTTAATCAAAATGGTTTCTCACAAAACTCTTAAATAATAAGAAAGTTATTTTATTTTTGATCTGCTATTGCTTTCAATTTGGACCAGGTACAAATTCTCATAAGGGAATATGGCGGAATAATTGCCAAAACAATGAAAGCCCATTTATTATGAAGTGATAATTAGAGTCCAACAGTTGCCAAAAATACTTCCTGTCGACTCGAGCTCAACCGAGAATTCTGGGTATTTTAATTCAAATTACCATCAGCAGTGAAAGCTATGTTTAGCTAGATGAAAGCAAATGATAATACAAAATGATTTACATGATACCAGCTAATTGGATTGTTAGGCCGACTAAAAATGTATTTTTTTTTATTCCCTCTCTTAAAACTAAGCCTTTTGAAAATAGCTCAATATTTCTGATCGGACTGAATAGCCCTTTAAAGATGTTTGCAGAAGAAAACACTTCAAGGGTTCAATACAAGACTATAGTAAATGCTTTACAAACATGAAGCACTTATTAAAGTCTCACACTGAACCCTTGACTAGATACAAATGGAACAAAACTAGAATTCGAGGGTTCAATGCAAGACTATAGCAAGTGCTTCACAAATGTGAAGCACTTACTATAGTATTGCGCTGAACCCTTGAATTTGCTCGTCTTGCTTTTTTTGAATATCACCAAGAACATGAAAAAATCTAAAACATTCATCATGTCCTGTGTAATTGGAATATCATTTCTCAGACAACGAAACCTGATGGACCAAACTAACCTGCTACACGTATGGTTGCATTCCTACTGACGGCTGTCCCATGAATGTTAGTTGCCTTGCAGAAGTACACTCCCATATCAGGCTCCCGGTTCTTCGTCTTCGTATGGATGAAGCGGAGAAAGAAGAATTCACCCGACGGTGTGACCATTTGAAAATCCCTTATTTCCAGCTTCTTCCCATTTTTGTACCATGTTATATTGGGCGATGGGTCCCCTGTAGTGGAGAAAAGAGGCTATTTTAAACCCTTAGAATGCTGGGTAGAACAATAGATTTTAATTTAGTCAGCTTTTCAAAACATCAAATATCTACTTAAATTTGTTGGTATTTCTTAGCCAGTATCTACAGGCAGGCTAATCATGTGACCAATGTTTACAAAAAATGTCCGAACAAGATGGCCCCACCACAGATATATTTGCTTTTTTCAATAGGTTAATTTTGTTTTCCACAATTTTGTATACACCATGTTCCAGCCATCAACTTTCTGGTTCTGGTGGTATATGATACCTCATGATTTATAATGGTGTTACATCTAACACTCTGTAGAGATATAGCAGTCTATGTTTTTGGTCATTCCCATCCTTGGAATCGAAATTCTCTGCATGGTCTTGGAGTGCCTGACTGCTTTCCATCAAGATCATAATAGACTAGTAATGAGAGAGGAATGAATCATGTAGCATTGTCTTCATGAAACATTGGATGGGACATTGGCAAAGCCGAATTTCAAACATGTATTTTAGAACAGAAAACAACCCGCTCTTACCTTCGAATCTACAGTTAAGCCTAGCTGGATCGTTCCTAATAAAATATTGGTCATTGGAAAGAATATTGGAAAAGCCGGGTTTCAAACCAAGGTATCTGTATCTTAGAACATAAAAAACCTCTTACCTTCGGCTCTACAGTTAAGCCCAGCTGGATCGTTCTTTTTAAAGTATTCGTCCTTTGGATGTAGGGTGATGACTGGGTTGGGCGAGGGCTTCTTTACCCCGGGGCCAGTCAAGGGTGAGGCAGGTTTAGGGTGGGGCTCTGGATTGGCACTCCCTGAAATGACAGAAAAAAAGAAGTTTGATTCAAGGGTGCTTGTCAGTGCATGAGAATAGTTGCATGTCATAAAACAAAATGTCATTGAAACAGTAGTTTCTTTAGTGCTGTATCCACATCCATACCTACATAAATAACAAGTGAGACAATTCCATTGTACCATCTACAAATTAACCCATAGAACGCTTAGTAATTTTCACGAAATAGATTTTTTTGTCATCTGCTTTCCACAACCTTAAATATCTGCTTAATTCTATTGAATAAAGGTATTCAGAGTAGCAAACAGGTTAGATCACAGGATCTAACCTGTTTGCATAAGCATGAAGTTGTTTCCAGGACTATAAGGGTAAAAATCCCGCTAGAACATTCTTTTGCTATCCATGATCATGGAATGAGAGTACAGGAAAACCAAAATAGCTTATAACAGAAAAAATATCAACAATTCAGCTTATAACACGTTTTGTTTATTTTGATAAGGTGGAATCGGATCAGTGAAGGAATTCCGATTGTTCCAAATGTTCATGTAAAGCACCCATCAGAAATCCCAAACCAAACAAACCATCTCTAACAGAAGCTAATATCGGCATTCTTCCACGTAAAACCTGCCATCAGAAAAGAGCCTGTCATTTTTTGCTGATTGTTCAAACGGTTGCTCCTAATGAGCAACTTATCAATTTACGACAGTGGTTTACATTAAAATTTCATGAAAAATATATTTTTTTCTACCTGCTACCATTTCGAGGGTTCAGTGCGAGACAATATTACCCGGTAAGAGCTTCATAAACATGAAGCCCTTACTATTGTATTGGACTGAACCCTTAATTTGTCATCTGCTGTTACATTCAATTTGGAGTCTTCATAATTTCATTGATCAGGGAATCATGGGAATGGTCTAAAACAGTTAAATATTTAACACTTTCATCAGAGGTTTCCTTGACCCCCATCTTATATAGTAAATGACCCCCAATTCCTTGATAAAACCCTTATAAGATCATTATTTTCCATTCACAATTTCATATATAACAGGCCAAAAGTCCTCTAAATTAGCATAAATGAATAGGTCAAGGGAAAACCCTGCTTCATCATTCATTCTGAGCTCGAATCTAGGTGTCTTTTACTTTATTTTCCCTATTTCTCATTCATTATACATTGAGGGTTAATTGTAAGTTTATAGCAAGTGGTTCCAGTTTGTGAAGAACTTGCTACCATCTTGCATTGAACCCTGGTCATGTGTAGAAGCATACATACATGTTTATCATTTTGGCAGAATATGCTAATCACTCATTACATAAAACTCTCTTTATAATCTTCAGTAGCCGCCTCAATAGGAGGGTTCTAATTACGTTTTAGATTATCTCTTTGATTTAATTATCTCCATTTATCATTTAGACCTTTTCACATCATATGTATACTCATTTAAACACATTGGAGGGCAGTGGTCCAGGGGAAGAGCATCAGCCTCAGGACACAAGGGTCATGGGTTCTAATCCCGCAAGTAGCGGGATCCATCTCAGATCTTACATTAATCCTTAATCAACACAAGAACTAGTAATGTATCCAGGAAGCAGATAAAGAGTGATTAAACTCTGTTGGCAAAGCTTTTTTTATAATCCATGTAAAAAAAGAAATTATATTAACTAAATTTAAACGAATCAAAATTCAGATACAGCAAGGGATTCTGGAACCCACTGAGACAAAAAGGATGAATTGCTCGTCACGAGCAATTCATCCTTTTTGCCTCAGTGGTTTCCTTAATCACATACTAATCATGCATCAAATAAAGGAAAAATAAAGAAACACATTATCAGTAAATTCTCATAAAAACCAAATAGATCTTCATCGAGACATCCTAAAGAGGTTAATCTCAGAACAAGCCACAAAGGCTTATCAGAGAACAGTACAGATTATGGGCCTAATAAATGTAACATTTACAGGGAGGCTGATTGCAGGTTAACAAGATTTAAATTGGACCACCTCGGAGACTGAAGCCATTCCATCTGATTAGCTATTTGTGTCGGCAGACAAGAAAATCTATCACTACGAAATCGGCGTTAACATCAGCTAGATTCTGGAGCCAGGCTTATCCTATCATTTTGGAGGATATCTACTAAAGGAGGGTAATGCATAGATTAAAATTCTAGTGATCGTTTCTACTTTTATTTGTGCAGGCAAACGTAAAAGTTGATGTACCATTGAAAAAAAAAACCACACACTTTTTTTTCACCCAGCAATGTTTATGATATACATGGGAAAAAAGTTTAAAACACCGTTATAACACAAGAAAAGCTTAAAGAAACAGAGCAAGTGCAGTTTAAAACACCGAACACAGAAACAGCAAGTGTTCAACACAGTTTAAAACACCGTATAACACAAGAAAAGCTTAAAGAAACAGAGCAAGTGTTCAACACAGTTTAAAACACCGTATAACACAAGAAAAGCTTGTGGAAACAGAGCAAGTGTTCAACACAGTTTAAAACACCGTATAACACAAGAAAAGCTTGTGGAAACAGAGTAAGTGTTCAACACAGTTTAAAACACCGTATAACACAAGAAAAGCTTGTGGAAACAGAGCAAGTGTTCAACACAGTTTAAAACACTGCACAACACAGGAAAGCTAATGGAAACAGAGCAAGTGTTCAACACAGTTTAAAACACTGCACAACACAGGAAAGCTAATGGAAACAGAGCAAGTGTTCAACACAGTTTAAAACACTGAACAACACAGGAAAGCTAATGGAAACAGAGCAAGTGTTTAATACAGTCAAGAACACTGTTTAACACAAGAAAGGCGGCCCTGTTCTTTGTTAGATAACAATCTTAACATCTCCCTCCGATAATAACCCAAATTCTTTAAGGATATAACAGGAAATAATTGATTATCTCCCCAGGGCTTCCTGCAGACTTTACTTATCTATCTCAAACTACCAATCTTTCAAACACGCCTTTGTTTTATTTGTTTAAACATTTCTTTCCTGATGTTACACAATCATAGAACCATACTGTGATACCATCACTGAATATACTTGTGAAGGCTTAACCCTTTCCCAAACAATGACGACATTTGACCACTTTGTTGCAGACGACTTTAGAAAATGTTGTGGGAAAAGGAGAAAATGCTCATAACAAGCAGTATTTCCTTTTTCCACAATGTTTTCTGCCCTGTCAGAAGATTATTTTCCAATTTCATCACATTTTGAAATGTCGTCTGCAAACTCTTTCAAATTTGAACAGACAAAAATTTGGCGTTTGGTAAAGGGTTAAATCACAGGGGTCTATAGTTATCCTGGGGTCAGTACTATGTATAACTATAGAACCCTGTCTGGGGTCAGTACTATGTATAACTATAGAACCCTGTCTGGGGTCAGTACTATGTATAACTATAGAACCCTGTATGGGGTCAGTACTATGTATAACTATAGAACCCTGTCTGGGGCCAGTACTATGTATAACTATAGAACCCTGTCTGGGGTCAGTACTATGTATAACTATAGAACCCTGTCTGGGGTCAGTACTATGTATAACTATAGAACCCTGTGCCTTAAATCAGGGCAACAACTCTTTTCTAGGATTCCAGGGATCCCAAATAATAAGGACATCAGAATGGTTTAAATGAACACTTATTGCATTATATAGATTTCTTTAACACAATGATAACTTGTAACCACGTCATATACCGCCAATGGAACTCAGACCAAAAAAAAAGGTTCAAATAAAAATTGTGACAGAAATAGAGTTCAAAAGCTTCACCAAATTTGATTTCTTTCTTTCTTCTATTAATGTACAATGTGGTACAACGCCAGGAAATGTGTCTTACTCTAGGGCACTTTGGGAAGAGGCCCAAGCCTGTTGACTTTGGGAAGTTTTTTCGTTGAAATTGCTGAATTGGAAAACGAAAAAGCTGGAATGACTGAATATTTTGGGAATTTAAAGAAATTAGGAATGTGCCTTTTATAGGCTACTCTTATATAATATGTAATAAGCCATGTGCCCAAGGACACTCCATGATAAAATAAATGGGCACCATCAGGAATCAAGCCCTAGCTGTCTGTCCCAAGTCCCTGATGCTAACCAGCACGCCAACACAGATTCCAAATTGCCTTGTGCAGATCTCACATTGTTCCCACATAACGTATATAAATCCATACAAATAATTGATAGGCTGGTAAATGGTGGAGTCTCATCTTTTTAAGCTCCATCATACTGTATCAGAATGCTCTATTATTGATCTCAGTTGTCTTTTTCTATGGAAGAGCATGTACATATCTAGCATGCTGATGTTATATGAAGCCAATATTGTGTCTTTGTGACTCTGGCCTAAAATAAAGGGGCTGAACAGTAGGCAAAGGCATACTGAAGTTTCAATGCAAGGCTATAGTAAGTGCTTCCTTCATATGTGCTGATCAAGCCATAAGAACCACCAGTATACCATATGAGAGTCAGGAGACTATCTATAATGAAAATCAAAATGCCCTAACTGGGATTTGAACCATCACAGGGGGTGGGTGGGGGTGAATCCAGGCTCTGTACTCTCCCTAACTGGGATTTGAACCATCACAGAGGGGGGGGGGGGGTGAATCCAGGCTCTGTACTCTAACTAAAAGGAAACAGAGGCATGCATGCCTATCAGAATGGTAATACTTTTAACTAGCTTTTCACTTAACCCTTTCACAAACAATAACGACATTTGACTACTTTGTTGCAGACAACTTTAGAAAACATTGTGGGAAAAGGAGAAATTGCTCGTGACGAGCAATCTTTCCTTTTCCCACAAGGTTTTCTGCTCTTTCTGAAGAATATTTTTCATCACATTTTGAAATGTCATCTGCAAACTCTCTCAATTTGGGACAGTGGAAAATTTGTTGTTTGGGAAAGGGTTGAAAGCTTTCAATTTGGACAAGTAATAAGCTACCAGAAGAGATATGGGTTTGATGACACATGTGGCAGTGGGTTGATACAATTGAATTGACCCTAACTAGTAACATGGGGGTCAATCAAGAAGTATTCCAACAATCTAAATGGAAAATAGTTCCTCAAATTAATTCATTCATTATCAACATTGTATCCCCTTCACCCTTGACAAGTTATAATTCTATTCTATTGCTTTCTTACTTTTATTCAAGGACATACATTGGATAGCAACAAAGTTAAAGCTTGAGCAACAGTAAGACAAAAAGTAGTTCTTTCATTTTCAAAATAAAATGTAACTCATACACAAAATAGTGTGCATGAAAAGGATACATCATTGTGAAAATCAGTTAAAAAGATATCACAATGTTTATCAGTGATTACAGTGTAGAAGAATTTCTATGAAACACAGCTTCCCAAATTCCTGTCAGGTCAGTTCTCCCCCTTGCTTAATTCAGGCTGACACTAATTGATTGGTTTCAATTTAACCTAACCCCACCCCCTCCTGCCACAAATCAAAACACTAGTGGCTCCCTCCCATGACTAGCTGTATACAGACAGGGGGAAATAAATGAGTTTGGACCACAAGTCTGACCACACACACTTCATCAAAATGTCAATTAATTTGTAGAACAAGAGATGGAAAGCACTTTCAGCTTTGGTATATGGGTAAACCTACCCCATGGGATCGCATGTGACTCTTCCAAATTCAAAGGATCCCAGACGGAAAAAAAAGAAAAGAATTGGGAAATAAAAATGTTAAAGAAACATTGTACTATGCATTTTCTCTAATATCCAAATGATGTCTATATACCTTTCATTGGAGAAGCTTACTTCTTAACACAGAACCATGTAAGCTTTTCTCCATTTATGCTTTCAATTTGTAGAAGCAGGCCTGTGTAGTAGTATAAGATATTTGCATAAGAAGCATTGTATTTATAGAGACCTAAGATTGCCACATGGCCTGTAGATATTGTCTGGAACAAAAACCTCTTACTTCATAAGAACTTAACCTAACCAATCTTCAGCAAAAGAATAAAGAGACAACTGTAACACAAATATAGATTTTATTCATGACAAGCAGTTTCTCTTTTTTTCAGTGGGTTATATAATGCAGGTACCATTCATCTTAAAACAAGTTTATTTAATGGAAAAGGGTAACCAGTTCTGAGTTCAGCCATGGACGCACCCAGTACACCAATGGCTTTCAACATATTGCCAAGCATTCTTTCGCTCCTAGACTTTTGGAAACCTATCATAAACAGTTATAATAAAGTGTCCATCTGTCAGCAATCCACAGGTCTGGCTACAAATTAGTTAAACAATGATTCTGTTGGCATTTTCTTCCCCATCCACCCAACACCTATTTTCCTCTTACCAGTTTACCCCATGCAAACATATATGACAGGGCCCTTTATTCTTAACAGAAAGGCAAATATGATGTCTTTCAAAATCTTTTATAAAGCAAAGACTCAGTTTCTTATAGTTGTGTTCATGTAGGAAAACAGCCATGCAATGACTCTGAAAACATATGATGCACCACAGTGCAATGACCATCTATATATAATTGAAATGCATTGAAAATAATTACTGGTAACCCATCAGGCTATTATTGGTTGGCACAAAGAGAGGACATAAAACTTCCTTGTTAGTTTGGTCTCATACAGATTGCATTTCTTTTTTCATTAAAGAACAAATTCCCCTCTCCATTGATAATAAAAATAAATAAACCAGCATCCACTCATGTCATATGTTTCAACATAATGCCCCTTCTCATTAATTTCACCAAAGGGATCTTAAATGGCCCTAAAAATAATCAAAATGCCAAACTGCGTCTCAGAAATTTGGGGTTAAATTTTCGGAGAAATAATTGACAGGGGAGGGGTATCCTTCTGTTTTGTTTAACCACCTGTAACAATTGTATGTCTAATTATAGAATGGGTGTGAGAAACTGTCAGGGTTGTTTAACTTCCTTCTATATAAAACAGATAATGAGGCTTTATTCAGATAAAGATTTTCAACCTAAATCCACATTTCTCTATCATATCAAGACCACAATTTCAAGCACTAAATAGTTTGGAAAGATGTAACAGATTTACCTAATCATAAAGTTTGACAGAATGGTTTTAAACTTTTAAATAAATGCAGTTGCATTAAAAATATAATGTATTGACTATTTATATGGTAAAATGAAATTTCTTGTGCCGTATAGTTTCATGATTGCTTTTTTTCTATTAACCAAACTTGATAAAGACTGCAATGATACCAAAAAGATTACATCAAAATTTGAATACATGCATTATCGCTTGTAAAACAGGAACTTTCTCTTGAAAAGGAAGCCTATATCATATGCATCAAACATTTTTCTAAATTCAAACAACTCTAATAATTACATATCAAGCAGACATATTAAAACTTCTTATAATTATTAAAGGGTTAAAGAAATTCTCTTTCCTTATACAGAATATAAGTAGAGGGTAAATTTTGTCTGAAGCTTGTTCCAATCCTAGATATGTGATTGATTAATGGTTGGTTTGGGTGACCTTTCTTGCTGTGCAGAGAGCCTGTGAATAATTTGAGTTTGTCAAGCCTTTCATCCACATTTTACTGGACCTGGTTTTCTAGATACCTAGTGCAGTTGTTTCAAGAAACTTTTCGTGCCAATAAAAGGAATGACCCGAAATGAACAGTTTCTCCTTCAGACATAATAGTCACTACCCAATAGCAAGTGCTGTGCAATTCCATGACTTTTATCTGTCGGAAGCACTTATATTTTCAAGTAAATAACATTTGTATCCAGCAACTTCAACTGACTGTTTTCCATGAAAATTGCCTTTTTCAGCTGTTGGAATTAATAACTGCTTACAAAAAGAAATAAACATGCTCTTGTGAATGAATTCTTCTTTGCTCTATTCCTATAAATAGCCTTAATCCTACCAGTTTAGTATTTTCCAACTTCATTCTTATCCAAACTAATGTCAGCACAAATCCTTTTCCTCTAGGGCTGTCCAATATTTAGTTATTTGATGAAAATTTAATCAAGCAGAGTGCAGTTCTCTGTAATTGTCCTATATAACAATATACTCTCAACCATAAAGCTTTCTGGTTTCATCTGATCGACCGTTGACAAGCCTCAGTATGCAGACCCTCTGTGATTTATTGCTGTATGAATTTCTTTTCATCTATAATATTAGTAATCCAGATAAGGGGGTATATAAAGGTCTCTGATATACAGTATTACCAAATCAAACAAACAAATCCTATATTGTGGGTACTCATTAGAAGCGTCTCATCGAGACGATTCTAATGAGTCCCCACAATGTAGGATTTAGAGAAATATTAGAGGAGAAAGCTGGGAAAATGGGCATCTTATCTGGAACTCTAGCATATTTCAATAATTTGTATCATTTTGCTTGAATCAGTTCCTATGGTCCTCGCTGTATAATGGCAAGAACCCTGCACTTGCTTTGATTGCTTGTCAGATGTGAAGATTGCTAGATTGTCACACCATCAATGCAACTGTTATGGATTGATTACCGCCTACCATGTAAATACATTTATGAATTACAGGGCTTTCTTGCTTTCTTTTGGGAAAATTAATCCTTTCTTTGGAACTGGGAATCTTAAAGACAAACATTCCTAAAATGGGGAACATTTTTAAATGGCTTCTTTAACATTCTGAAACATTAAGTTACTGTTATTATTACAGCAAATTATATATCATATTTGATAAAGATGTCTTTAAAACAAATAATAATAACAACAAACAAGGTTAATAATAGAACTTTCCTCAAATCAAGGGTCAAATGCAAGACTATAATAAAAGCTTCGGAATGTGTAGAACTTACAATAGTCTTGCTGTTTCAAACAGCAGTACCATTATTCATGCAATATATCCATAAAATTTCCCTCTCATTTTCTCCAAATATACAACCTGTTCCCATGGCAATTCTATTCTAATTCCCTGCCACATCAATTGGGATAAATATTTCCTCGTCATCTTTTGTGATAAACGGGGAACTAAAGAAAAAATAAATCAAGTATTATTAGAGATTACTCAAGGGAGATCACTCTCTTCCTATAATTGGATTTATGAGAAAAATGTTTGGAAGTCCGAAACTTATGTAATGGTACCTTCCTTTTTATGCTATTGTGTAAATAGATCATTAAAATGATTCGCAAAACAAATGAGACAAAAAAGAAAAGAAAATACTTCGCCTTAATGAACAAATGATTCATTTATCTCAATGGTTACAATGCCTAATCTTTCAACAGATAATATATTTCACAAACAATGTATAAAGGTGTGCAGCCATTTTCAATTATGACCTGTCCGCAAAAAGATAAATGTGTTGGATGCAGGGTTTGACTTTTTGCTTTCGAAGAAGTTTAAGCCTCTTTCTGGCGCCTGAAATCATCTGCTCATGATGAAGGGTTAAACTGTTTTCCTCCACACCCTGCTGTCATCGCAGCCATTAGTTCTATGTATGTGTGAACGACAATTACAGACCCCAGTATGTACTGGCTGGAAAACATGGAACCTTGGAATGATGAGAACAAATCTAATTAACCCCTTGATTCGTAAAAATGTTGATCTTGTTGCCTTGGCAGTAGTCAGTATAGTGTTTTGACGAAACAAACTGCTTTTAACAAGTGATTTGTCCTTCTCTCAGAATGAATGTATGAAATATAGTTTTCAAACTTCAAAGGTTTTTAATTTTGGCCAATCAAATGAGACAAGATGAGGGAACTGGTTGAAAATGCTTTTGATCAAAACATTTACCAAGTCAACATAATTTAAGAAAAAGATACCTAAAGTGAGCAACACCTTCAAAAATGCCCACAATATTGGAAGCAGGTATCTGGTCATTGTTTTAAACGTAACTTCATTAATGATATTTCTTTCTTTTTTCAAAAGATGCGTTCATTCTCAAAAAAATTACAAGGTAAAAGTGTCCTCTGGTTTGTTTTTCCATTTATGTACAAGGTTCATCTTGTTTGTTTCACACATAGAACATGTTCCTAGAGTAACCTTCAAGTACCTGGACACTCCATGGTAAAATATTTTAATGCCATCAGGAATTGAATCTATGTTGCCTGACCCTAACTGCAGCTCCCATCCTCTGAAGCTAACTCCTAACAACAGAACAACAATCACATCTCTCATCAACGTTTACCACTATACCAGCATGACAAGCTGAGGGACCGTGAGGAAAGGCCGTCTGTCACAGTCTAAGCTATCCCATAAATCTCTGCTCCTATTTCCAGCATTTCCAACCACAGCAGTAAGCCTTGACATATATCCTCAAATTTTGACCTTGGTGACTGGTCAAAATCCAAAGCAACACCAGACAACAAATAAAAATATGCAAAGAAAATATTTTTCATCTACGCTACATGATATAACTAGAAAACACTGTGATGAAAAGGATAAATTGCTCCAACTGATTATTATTTAATTTATGAACACATTACTAAACTACACTTCAACACCCATAAATAAAAAGATCGTAAAATAATTTCTTAGAGCAGGTTTGAAATGGAACCATTCCACCTTATGGGAGGAGTTTCACACACAGAAATAATTCTGTTACACCATAAAACAAAATTAATTTTTGGTAAAAATACAAATGCCAAACTCAAATTATTACCATGGTATACCACAATACCATTTATTTCCTGAGATGTTTACCAGTTTTCAAATAATTGCAGATGTTCTACATTATAGGAACCTCCCCTTTTCTTGATAAATGTATTTTCTGTACCAGCTTTCATTAAAATGACTCCTCCTTAATTACGCCTTTCTCAGTTCAATATTCTTCCTTCTTAATCGTAAGTGCTCAACTATCCTTTGGATTTTTCAAACACCATCAAGATTCAGACCATTACTTTTTAACCCCTTACCAATCGCCAAATTTTCGACAGTCCCAAACTGAAAGAGTTTGCAGACGACATTTCAAAATGTGATGAAATTCAAAAATAATCTTCTGATAGGGCTGTATCTGTATATAAGTATCTCACACATTCTGAATCAATGTATGGCTATTTTTCATTAAACATTATACAGCAGTATGAACATGCATGTCTTTTTTTTTGTCATCTGCTTTTTGCTTTCAATTTGGAACCCCCACAATTTCATGTATTCGGGGATGTTAAGTAAACCATTCAGTAGGATTGTCAAACAACATCCCCACCCCCATAAAAGGTAGGCAGACAGGTTTGTTTATCTGATCAACACAGGACACACTTCAGGAATTAAAGTCAAATATTTACCGCCATATTACCCTTTTTTGTTCCAACTGATTTCACAGCAGATACACCATAACAGCTAAAGTTCCAAAGCAGCGACAAATATAACTCCCCCCCCCCCAAATAAATTCATTTATGGTAAATAATCAGTGTAAAACCAGAAAAATCTGCTTATCATACACACATACATAGATCAGTTGCAATGAGTACATATAAGCTGCTACAAAGGTATATCGATGGTTCAGTGCAATACTATAGTAAGTGCTTCATGTTTATGAAACACTTACTATAGTCTTACACTGAACCCTTGATATACCATCAGCTTTTACTAGGGAAAGATAAATTATGACCATATCATAAATCCTTTTTCAAAATACACCTGCTGCAGACTACATAGCAAAACCAAAGTTGTTCATAACATATTGATAGAATGACCTTACAAGCAAAATACCTGTTTTCAATTTATATACAAAAATGGAATATAAACATACCAAAGTAATTTTTGCATTAAATATCCCCTTATGATGATGTAAAACAATTGTAGAATCAAAATTCTTTTCCAGAGTATAGAGGCTTAATCCTGAAAAGGCCATTTTACTGTCATATTATGTAGACAGTATGTTTCATAATCCTTGAAATCAGAAAAAAATCTGAACTCTTTCAACCACTCAAGAAACCACTGCGAAAGAAAAAGAAATTCCTTCTTTCACAGTGGTTTCCCATAGTCTGCTGCAGTTACATTTAAGGATCTCAAAATAGCGGGAAATGGGATGGTGGATGTTTGACACACAACCCATTAACCTATCAGCTGTGGTCACCATACAAGAAACCACTGTGAAAAAAGAAGAATTGCTCAATTGAGCTATTTCTTCTTCTTTCACAGTGGTTTCCCATAGTCTGCTGCAGTTACATTAACCCTTTCCCAAGAGCAATTTCTCCTTTTCCCACAGTGTTTTCCAAAGTCGTCTGCAACAAAGTGGTAAAATGTTGTTATTGTTTGGTAATGGGTTCAAGGATCTCAAAAAAGGGGAAATGGGAAAGTTGGGTATTGCCCGTTTGACACACGACCCATTGACCCATCAGCTGTGGTCACTCACAGGGCTGACCACAAGGAGGAATCTTATCTGTCATCACAATCAGGCCAATAATCCAGACAATAAAACAATTTAGCTTATCAACTTGACCATGTCATTTAGAAAGATAAAGGCATATTTATCTCCCCCCATAAATCTTAAAGGGAGGTAATTACCAGCCATATCTGCGTGATGGCTGGAGCAGTGTTAAACTGGTTCCCCATAAATACACATTACAATGCATCTGCGCAGGTGATATCAGGAAAATATTGTGATAAAAAGAGAAATGGCTACTTATGAGAGAGATATATCCATATATTACTTATTGTATAGTGTATACCTTATATCTTTATGAGTAAACGCTCCTTTAAAACTTCAAAGATCAAACTTTTTTTTTAATGGATATTTCTGGGTTAAATTCCAAGAGATGATAAATGGGTTATATATTGTTGGCTGCCAAACACAAAAATAGCCAAAGGGGAGAACTTGTATCATGGGAAGCTATTCTCAGCCATTTTAAATCAATACCTTTATAATATATTTATTTTCAAATCATATGAGTTTATTCTCAAAAGGAGCAAGATGAATGCAACTGTGCTTCAAAATACAACACCAAGCCAGTGGCCAAAAAGCAGATTCTTACTTAATAAAACTCAGACCCCGTCTTGCCAATTATACAACTTATTCTCTGGAAGAAAGCATGGAGTTGTCTTATATACCAATAAACCAGAGCTATAAACATTCCATGGGGACTTATTAAACCTTTACATGGTGCCCCGTAAACATTGCTTACACCATCAACAAGATACTTAAAAAAATGTTAAAGTATCAAGGACCAATCTAACTAAGATTAATACACTAAAAATGCAAAAACATTGAGGGAGAGATAAGAAATTGCTTGTACCAAGCAATTTATCATATTTCCTTCGATGTTTGTCTGTTGAAGATGGAGAGAGGAATATTTCAACAATGGCTGACAGTATTGGGGGCATCAGGGCCTGTATAAAACAGCCAACATTTTAATTACCCATAAATCATGCTGGGCTTCTTTCCACTCACCCATGCTGATTAAAAAACTTTCCTGCATACTGACACTTTCTGCAGTGTTTTTGTGGTTCGTTAGCAGTTTAATGCTGTTTTCAGCTTTTCTTGACTTATATTCTTGCATACCCTTTGTACTAAGCATAAGCAGTACTATCATTTTATGGCCAAGAACAAGGTTTTCCATAGCGGCACTCAATTTTACAGTCATAGCGGCACTCAATTTTCCAGTCATAGCAGCACTCAATTTTCCAGTCATAGCGGCACTCAATTTTCCAGTCATAGCGGCACTCAATTTTCCAGTCATAGCGGCACTCAATTTTCCAGTCATAGCGGCACTCAATTTTCCAGTCATAGCGGCATTCAATTTTCCAGTCATAATCGTGCTGGGTTTTTCAAGCCATAATGGTACTGGGTTCTCTAGCCATAATGGCACTGGATTTTCCAGTCAAAATGCCGCTTGATTTTCCAGCTTGATATAAACAATTTCTTGTTTTATCAAAATGCTTCATCTCTTTATCCCAAAGAAAATGAGATTATTCACTTTTATAATGTCAACATAAGGGAAAGGGTCAGAGCATTTCCATGGAAGCCATTTGTTTCCCCAGGAACATTCTGGTGGAATTACCAGAGAAATAAATAAACGACACTCATTAAACTGTGTGACAAGATGGAGAGAGTTGTTGCATATGGACACGCTATTGCTTCCATTGCAGTAGTACCAACCCTTCTCCATCCTGTACTTGGACAGATTAATCTTCTCAAACCACTCAGACAAACAGCTGAATGAAGCTTAGCACCATTGTACAAAGGTCAAGGTAAGAGGCCTGCCTATTCATGTTGCTATTTTCTAAATTACTTCACTAAACCCTATATTGTTGGTATTCATTACAATCATCTCTTTATTGATCAGGGCATCTCTAAATTCAGGTCCAATGTAATTAAGCATTTGGCATACAGTGTTGCGAAAAAGAGCCAAACCTTATATTACATTGTATTATACTCTTTTTAAAATTACTAAAAAGGTACAATAAACATCTACTATTGCTACATTAGTTTGTCAAAACAGAAATATTCTTACAAAGATTCAGCACAAAATTTATAGAAAGTGCTTCACCGAAGCAAAGGACTACCTATATGGTCTTGTACCAAGCCCCAATAGACGGTCATACAATGTGTCCTTCACTGAACCCTCCAAATACTGAACATTTGGTTACAAGAATTCACAATGACAATCCTCTATGCAACCCCATGCAAAATAAAACTATTCATCCCCTCATAAATATCCTCCATGACCAATAACAGCCTTTCTGGCTTGGCAGAACACATTCTAGAGCTGTTTCATCAAAGGAAGAATGCTCCTATAGTGGTTTGTATCGTTGGCCATGCATATCTAGTTAATTAACGGAATACTTCTTATTAATGAAACTGATTGGCCACAAATGAAATGCATGCCTTTTGACTGAATGAATTTCCACAGATACACATGGAGAATATGTTGGTGCTCATACCACTAGGTCATAGAGCCCAAGCCCCCATATTGGGCTTGGTTTGGATTGAAAACTACATCTAATGACAATTATATGGTAAATATCCCTTTTGCAACCTTAGCAAGAATTCCTTCTTGAGTCAAATGGTTCCCCATTATACATAATTAAAAGGAGAGTGGTCCAGGTGATAAAGTATGAGCATTGTGACATGAGGGTTGTGAGTTTGAATCTCTTAGATAACAGGGTCGACTTAAGGACCCTTCATTAATCCTCAAACCACACAAATACAAGCACAGGGTATTTATCAAGGAAGCAGAATGGTCAGCAATAAAAATAAGCTGAAAAAACTTTGTTCACAACCTATGTAAAATAAATGAGCTTCAACTTATTCAAAATGTTGTTTTGAAAACCAAGTCTTGCCAAGACTCAACTACTTATTCTCCTTTGTACAAGCCTCTCTCTCACACTGAATGAGTTATGAACATATCTAAGGGCATAACTGGGGAAGTCCTGAACCAATTACGATCTCAGACAGATTTCTTCTTTGCTATATTGGACTAATAAAATCTCATTTACAGGGAAAATGGACTCTTAGACCAACCTTACATCAGCCTAATGAGCTCATCAGAGGTTTACATTAGTGGCTAATACTCCCCTTTCTATCTTTCTGTTATTTTTCTTTTAAATCCTATGCTCTTTGTACATGGTTAAACCCTTAGAATGCTTGGTAATTTTCTAAAGATAGATTATTGTGTCATCTGCTTTCCAAAACCTTAAATATCTGCTTAATTTTGTCGAGGAAAGATACCCAGAGAAGCAAACAGGTTAGATCACAGGCTAGCCGCCAATTTACTTGGCGACTGGCCTGGATCGAACATATTTGCATAAGCATGAAGTCAGTTTCAGCACTTTAAGGATTAAATGTTTGACAACTGTCTTATACTAGTTTTCAAATGCCGTGCAGTCAGTTCAACATATTTCCTATCTTTTGAATAGGGGTTTCTATGGGACACCCTTGAAATAAAGATGGTCTCATATGTTCTTTATGTACAAGGTGTGTACAAAGAATGTCGTCAGAACTTTAATGCAAGACTTAAGGAAGTGCATCATGTTTGTGAAGGACTCCAATGCAAAACTTTAGTAAGTGCTTCATATAAATGAACAACTTACTACAATCTTGTATTGTATCCTACAAAAAGTGATATGTTTAATTGAAAGGGCTTGATATAGAAATTGAGAACAAAAGCTTAAATAAACTAGCTATGATGCAGGTTCAGTGCAATACTTCAGTAAATCTTTGGGGGGGAATTTCCGAGCATGACTAACTGTCATGCTCCGAAATTGCGAGAAAAAAATCCCTCGTTTCCTCCTAAACAAATCTATAAATGGGCCAGATTTCTAAATATTTAGTAATTACGTTGGGATATGAGAGAAATATTTACAACATCAGGCTGCCTGCCTACCTCATTACAGACCACCAGACCTTATAGACCTTCAGGGGAAGATAAATATCCAGTACAAAATGGCTGAGCCCCTTACTCCATCAGAGGTCCTGAAAGTATTTCTTAGGCCAACTTCCTTGTTCCTTTTCTAAACCCTATAATGTTGGTACTCATGAGAATCGTATTGTCCAGACGATTCTAATGAGTACCAACAAAAACGATTCTAATGAGTACCAACAAAACAGGATTTGTTGAGTTTTTTCACAGACAGGTATTCCTTAGGCGAACTTCCTTGTTCCTTCTCTAAACCCTATACTGTACCATTCCATATTTGAATATTTACCCCTTGCAGACAACTAAAAAACAAATGTAACAAATGGAGAAAATACTTGAGACTAAGATTTTTTTTTCTTTTTATCAGAATGCTTTCTCATATCCTAAAGACAATTCAATGTAACTCTTGCTATAAAATTCGAACATTCTCTCTTATACCCCCATCCACTTTTTCTTTTGAACAAATTCCCTGACCCCTATTTTTGTGATAATCCCTGTGAAATCCCTTAAATAGGGTCATTACTATTCAAACTCAGGGACAAAGACAAGAACTTGATCCTTTGTTCATGTCATCAATTGCATAAAGATGAGTGCTAGCCTCTTTATCAGAAATGAGAATCAAATCAGCATCGCTTAAATTCTTTCGAACTTTCAACCCAATTTCCCTCATATTGTGTTTCATGACTTGTCTAAGTTTTAAGCATTGGCAGGTAATTTCTATAAAGTATGCATTTGAGTATGAAGAAAGTAGCTTTATCTATTTATTTTTGTGTATAGGCCATTGTGATAAAAGGAAGAAATTGCTCATGATGAGCAATTTCTCCTTTTGTCACATTGGTCTCTTTTGAAAAATCTTCTCCTCTGATCTGGTTAAAAGTGTATGAGCAAGAGATTCCCAGTCCTAACACTTCAAATCAAATAACTCATTGAAATTGTACTGATGTTGAATAATCCATTTCAAAATCCAGCTAGAGATCTTACAGTTGTAAGAACAAATATTTAAAAACATTGAGAGAAAAGAAGTTCCTGCTCTTCATGGGGCACCCTTGAAATAAAGATGGTCTCATATGTTCTTAATGCACAAGGTGTGTACAAAGAATGTCAAAGTTTTGCTTTGATAATATTTACAAAAAAAAAAAGAAAGGTGTATAGGTTAACTAGCTTGAGGAGCATCAGTATGAAACATCTTAAGAATTATTTTGAAAACATTTCCTTACATAATTATATTTGCATCATCAAACTGAATAGGTTATTGATGGAATTTCAATTGAAGTGATATAATCCTTTGACCTATTGGAATGACCTATTCAGTTCAACATCTTAAAGTTTAACTGTTGAAAAGTAATCCAATTCCTAAAATACCATAAGCTCATTCTTGCAACAAAAGATATTACAGATAACGATTGGTACAGCATTTCCGTCATTTAAACTGAATTGGGAAAATCTTTCAACAATTTTGTACAATTCCAAAAATAAAACACATTTGAATTAAGCCATGATGAGAGCATCTTCAGATATGATCTTTAAGGGTTCAGAGAAGCTTTACAAGTCTTGCATTTTCATTAACGATAATGAGTTATGCACTATAATGAAGCAATTATCCTTCTCTTAATATATTCAAACAAATGAAGTAGAAGACATTCAAAAACATCCAGGTTATAAAAATGATTAGAAATTGCTGTATGATTAAAACTTTCGAAATCATCAAATCCTATACAATCATTATAACAAAAGCAGAAATTGTTCAGCATGAAAACTTTTTCTCTGTGCAACAAAGTTTTAGGAAAATTACATCGGATTCAGGAAGGCTCAGATTGGCATCTGTAACACGAAAAGGTTAAATCTTTGGAATTTGCATTTTTTATTTCATGAGAGAGACCATCTGGCCCATAATTCCATTCACTAAAGACATCTGTGGCTGCTAGCTTGCTGTGTGGCTTGTACAGTATTTATTCTCAACCAACTTCATTCAATAGTTCTTCTTCCGGATCAGGAAAATTCAAAAGAAAACAATTTCAAACTTTGAATGCTTTGGGGTAACATTTGCTTTTTCATCAGACCATCCATTTGTGACTAGCCAAATTCAAGGCAATACCACACGAAAGAATATGACAATGTTTACATGAAAAAACAAATACTATCAGTTATAAAGACAAACCAATTATGCCAAAAGGACAAATTGCCCATTAGGAGCAATTCAACATTTTGTTAGACATGTTTCTAACGAATTATGCAGTAGATCTGAAAAAGTGAGGAACTATCCATAATGGGGTTAATTCAAACCTTTTGTGCAGTAGTACCAAGGAAATCACTATGGGTAGAATATCTTTGAGCGACAGTAGTATAGGAGACCTTCATGGGTAGAAAACTTCAGTAGTAATGGAGGCCACATTGACGTTGGCAACAGCTGCACAAAGAGACAACCCGACTCCATTACCACAGCCATTATGATAATGTATGGGACTGTTTATATTTTGTAACACACTCACAGCCTGATGGGTTTCATATGGATCCAGTCACAGTAAAACAATACAGATCTACATTGTGTCAATGAGCCGCAAGCCCAAGGGGGCTTATCAGCCATATGGAATCCCTCTCCCAGACCTATCAGTGGTAATGAAATAATAATAAATAGCTTTGACAAATCTAAACAAGGTGTTAATGGCATTGGAATGTGAGGAGACAGCATTAGAGCTCTCTTTGTTTTTAATTCTTTCTTTTTAGGTTTTGAGATGTCAATTATCCATTAAATTCTAGTCTATGTGTTATAACCCTTTCCAACAGCAGATAACATTATAACACTGGACAGAGATATCACATGTATCAATCAATAAACAAAATGCTGAATAAACATACAAAACCATTTCGACAATGGTTTGTTATGAAGTTTTTCAATATCTTTCTGAGTAGTCTGGTAGTTTAAATTGGCTGCCCTTGTGGAAGGTAAGCATAATCTCAAACTACAAAATGAAGAAGAAAATTGGAGTGTAAGCTATATTTTGTGATATTTACCAAGGTTTTCACTGTAACCAATGTAATAATGGAATTCCAACAAGTATGCACACTTTAGTTAAGATTTTACATGAGATTTAATAGAAGAACAAAGTATTAATTGAAATTAAGAGAGGATGTTACAAGTGTGTGTTTCTGCTGCTAACTTCATTTCTAAAACATTGTTAAAAAAGATATATCTGCTCTCACATTAACCAGTTTCAACTTTTTAAGTTCTTTCTGTCTTAATAAAGGAATACCTTCTTATTCTAAAAACAAGTTTAAATCTCTTCTGTTAGTTCTAACAATTAAGGGTGACTATAAAACTTTAATTTGGTAAAGTGTTAAGATGTAGGCTAAGATTACAAGGTGACATGCAGAATCCTAGTGGGGTATCTTTACGGCCTATTAACAGCAGTAATTGAAATAATTAAAACAAGCTTTGGCGGCTTTGTTGCAGTAAGATCGCCCTTTCTTACAATTTGAAAGACATCATCATTACAAATGACATAAGCTTCCGACAAGATTTATGCATTTTAAATGATCCAAGCTTCCCTCTTGTTTTTTCCTTTTTGACTGGTTCTTGAGTGTTTAGGGAGGATGTAAAAAAACATATGTGTCACAGTCAATTAGGAAAATCCATTTGGGAACCAGGCTATCTGAGCCAGATGCATGTCAGATGTGCATGTTGTACATTCTCAAAAGAAAATGTAGGACACAAGCAACAACTTATCAACAACCAATTAAATCACGCCTACATTTGTTCAAATCTTAACCCTTAGTGACTGCATGAGACTGAATATTACATATTAAAACTATTATCAGGTATGATATGGCATTGATTTTCACTTGCAACCTCGTGAACACAAGGTTTCACAACTATCTTACCCCACCGCAGCGGTTATTATGAAGCCACATGGACACGAATAATGCAAGTAAGGGATAGATATATCTAAATATCTTCATATTGTAAGGCAGGAAACCATTTAAAAAGTAATCCGAATCAAGTATCAATTAATTTTAATATCAGTGTAAAAAGCGAAAAATAACTAAGTGGAAAGCACTGACATCGAACCCCCCACTTTGTATCACACCTGCTACATGCGATATGCTTATAAGTAAATTCCTTCAACAAATTGTTAACCCTCATCCTTGCATGATTTCAACAAATTGTATTAAAAATCATTGATTATTAAATGAGAGATTACTTGCGAACAAGCAATCTCTCATTTCATCACAATTATTTATCAAGCAGTTTGTTTTAGCGTTGCAGGGATAGGATTAAAAATTTGTTGCAGGAATTATCAAGGTGATTTCTATAAAATGTATTACTTGAATAAACCACCGTCTTTGAATATTTCATGTAGTTGTTGTTGTTTACAATTGCATTCTGTTTACCATTAATGATGTGATAAGGCATCAGCTAAGAAACTGAAGGAAAAAAAAACAAGAAAAAAAACATTATTTGATGTAAGGTCAAAGCCCTAGCAAACAAAATTAGCAATGGCACTGAGATTAAATCTGCTATTTCCTCGAGGTGTCAGCTGCAAGGTAATTCTTATCTCTAGTTGTACTTGATAGGAACTGAGACAATTAGTTCACTTCCTTACCCAACCAGATTAGAAAGTGAAAGCCTTAACCGCCCCTGAACAGGTTTCAAGAGTTGTGTTAATGAACTTGTTCATGAATTTAAAGAACAGAATCATGAACATCAGGAACAGGTTGATGAATGCATTCATGAACCCATTCCTGGTGTTTATGAAGTTGTTCTTGAAATTCAAGGACCGGTTTGTGTCCATAAACAGCCATTTGTTGTAAATCTTCATTCTGATCACAATGGTTTCTTAAAATCAAGACGCGTTTAATTAACATCTAAATGTGGACGAAAGTTTAACAAATAAACTATCATTCAATTATTATAGAATTGTCTGAAATTGATGGAGTTACACAACAAAAGTTGAATCACTGGATTTAAAGAAAGATAAATTGTATTTTTCCCCACAGTAATTTTAATACTCATTCCAGACAGATAATTTTTTAATCCTTTAACACATAATGTGATTGCCAATAACAAAAGACTTCGAGAATCGACTGTCAAAAACATGTTGTTTGGCAGAAACCAAAAGAAGGCAATCAGTGAAGTTTGTTCAGGGTACTGTTCAAAAGATGGTATAATTGGCATGAAGACATTGTCCAATAACACCTACACCTAAAAGTAATGATATTCTTTCTTACTATAATCTTGCAATTGATCTCAATTTGGATATGTGATAATTTTCAATAAAGGTAAAATGGATTCAAACTTTAAAAAAGTCAATGCCTGAGGTGGGTGACAAAAAGATTAAATCATTTTTTTCTGAGAGGACACACCTTTCTAAAACTTTCTTATTAAGACATCAAATAAAACTTGACCGGCACACCCCTCTAGGCAGTGAACACTGATTTACAATCTAAATAAAGTTTCCGTTTTCAAAACAACTTGACTGACGGACAACTAATTTTTCCCTTGTTTAACAAGTCCGCCCATTTGTTATAATTGTCATTCGATACTTCCTTCAAATGTTTTCCGCCATTCACAACATGTTACTGGCTAACCTTCCAGATTATTCAAGTACTTTCCATCTCGTTAAAATCAATTAGCTACACATTCTTTAACGGAGGGGGAAAATCCCCCAAAAGGCTCCAAATCCTAAAATACTAGTTAAATAATACTTAAATTGCTTTAACAAAATGAAGTATGTATTATAATTAAAATCAATCTTATCAAATGTTGCCTACACAAAATACAGTATGTCTTCAATGAAACTATTTTCAAGTTTAGACATCACTTTTAATTTAACTTTAATTCATCAATTCCCCATCTAATTGAATAGAAATGAACTAGTATAAGAGGATTACAGATATCCTCTCCTCTGCAACACTGTATCAAAGAAAGTTGGGATTTGAAATTTCTCTATAGCATAATTATTACCTTCTTAATGGGTCCATAGTAAGCTCATTACAAACATGAAGATCGTCCCCTATGAAGGTTTTAAGAACTGTTTTCATGAATTTCATGAACAGATAAAATAATGGTCATTCAACAAAATGCATTTCATAAATTTCAAGAACAAGTTCAAGAAAAGCTATTTGTTGTTCATGTCTATCCATGAACATAATCCCTGAATCCTTTGCTAAGGTTACTATGGTCTAGCATTGAACCTGTGTTTAACTGCAAGCTAAATAGGGAGTTCCCTGTAAATTGCTTAAATGCTAAAAACCTGTAGATATGTCTTGTTGCTCTTTATCCTTTATCAGCAAGACATTGACAACTATACATGCTTATACAGCAGAAGACAGTTTTAAGTGTGCTTAATCACAATGAATACTCTTTTAAATATTCATTTTGAGTTGTCAATAATTTAGCAAGGGTTAAGTGTAATACTCTAGAAAGTGCTTTCACTATTGTGAAGGACAACAGTCCTGCAACAAAACTTCGAATTACATTTAATTTAAAAAAGAAAAAAATCAGTAAAAGGGTTAATTGGTATGACAAATTAATCCAAAGAGGGTAAATAAAGCTGAGGGTTCAATCTATTCTTCTATTCTTTAGGAGCCCACCCCATCAGTTGGGCGACAATGTATCCGATATCAAGGAATATCGTCCAACACAAACCCGATATCCTTTCTATTTTGATTTGTGGGGCTAGGTGTCGGGTTTGACCTCAAACAAATTTAACAAACACCTTACACTATAAAATTAAATGTGGAAGCTGACACACCACTGGGATGAGCCTCAGCCCCAGGATACAAGGGTCATGGGTTAGATTACCTTCACAAGCACTGTCCACTTTGATACTTTTCGTTAGTCCACACTTCAAGTAAGAACAGGTTAATCATCCATTAATTAATCCTTATAGTGCTGGAACATACATCGTGCTTATGCAAACATGTTGGTTCCAGGTAAGTCGCCAAGTAAATTGGCGGCTGGCCTGTTATCTAACCTGTTTGCTACTCTGAATATCTTTTCTCAACAATATCAAGTAGATATTGAAGGTTTGGAAAGCAGACATCACATAAACCTATTTTTTTTTTAAATTACCCAACATTCTAAGGTTTAAGCATAATCAAGAGTGATTTATCTCGATTTGATAAAATAAGTAAGTTAACACCTAAATATAATAAAATATCATGAAAAAAGAAAGAAAAAAGACCTAAAACTTATTAGACAGATGAAGAAATTGCACATTGTTAACAGTTCGTCCCAGTATAAGCAATGTTAAAATGCTTTTGGGCAAACACATCTTAAATGATGCAATTAATGGAGAAATAACATAATCAGATTCAATTATCCTCAACAACATAAGTAAATGCATTTATCCTTTTATCAAACCATCCAATGATTTCATGGGTCTGGTATGCTCTTTAAACTTGAAAATAATTGGCCAAAATTAGAAAATATTTTAAATGAACAATTTTTTTCTTATCTATCACTATTTCCTACACAATCATATAAGTATGTTGCAAGTTTGACTGTACCCCTCACAAGCTATCAGTATGGGACAATCAAGATAAATATTTGTCGGTTGGAAAAGCGTTTAATATATTCCTCATCAGCGAAAATAAATGCATTTAAGTGAAAACGGGTTAACCTTTATCCATTTCTCTAAGTTTACTTGATAAATGGATATGTTATTGTAATTGTAGCGTTATTTACTGCCCCATATTATTCAACTTTCTCAACGACATTACTCATGCTTGCGTTATTTATATTCATTATTTTACCCATTATGCAAGACTTTTCTTTGTACGCATTTAACCTATTATCCAGACAAAATATGCGGCACGTGATTTATGTAAGTCTGTACTAATAATCACAATAAAACATGGGGTTTTAGCTCCGTCCTTTTCTGCCAGGATCTAACCTGTTTGCATAAGTATGAAATCGGTTCCAGCACTATAAGGGTTAATAGTAACATATTTCAAGGGTTGAGTAACAAACTTAATTTCCACTTCATAATCTCTGTTATAGAAGATAAGAACTGAAGCTTCACACCATATATTGCGATACAGCTTCCAATTCGGTTAAAATGGCAAATTGCTGAGTAGGTAAAGGTAATCATCACTAGAATAACTAATTTTCCACCGTAGCTGGTTAACCCGGTAGCTGGTAAACCCGGTAGCTGGCTAACCCGGTAGGTGGTTAACCGGGTAGCTGGTTAACCCGGTAGCTGGTTAACCCGGTAGCTGGTTAACCCCGTAGCTGGTTAACCCTGTAGCTGGTTAACCATGTAGCCCCTTATATTTGCAGCATCTGATACATAGGACTCTGGATACAAATCATACACAATGGTTCCTACCCAAAATCATAAAAAAAAAAATTGTCATTTATACCCCATAATTCACGTCTGCTGTTCCTTTCAATTTGGAGCAGACACAAATTCCCATATAGAGGAATGGGATAAGCATCTGGGAACAATAGCAAACAAAATGCAGACTCTAACATCGGTGAAAGCATTTTTTATTATCTACTCCCATAAGACCAGTATATCGAGCTATCATACTACGATAAACGCCTGTTGCAAATAACGTGTAACATGCACCAAACATAAAACAACAATAACAGTTTTACGACGGTTTTATCTTCAGCCTTTCATGAGCAATTCTAACTAATTTCGATTATGAAGCAGACTGCACTAGAGACGTTTATGATATCGTTAAATGAGTAAACACATAGAGATACTTTCGCATAATACTAACTAGATTAAACGCCTCCGAGGCAAATCTTCTCCTATGGAATCCAGACAAATGCATTTTCGCATCTTGAGATGCAAGTAACACTGCTTTCGTGATTTCAGCAGATAGTTCCCTCAAACCTTTCATAACTCATTCCCTCATATTAGAATAAGTGACCATTCCATAATGACGGCAGAAGAAATTGAAACAAAAAGGCATTTCTAAAGTAATGTTATGAAATTAACAACAGTAGACGAAAAATTTTAATCACAGACATAAAAAATGCTTTCCTTATAATGTTGGGTACAGAGACCATTGTAAAATTGTAAAAAAAGAGAGAAATTGCTCGTATCGAGCAATTTCTCCCTTTGTTACAATGGTTTCAGAAGTCTTCTGAATCAGACGTTGAAAACTAAAGAATTTATGGAGTAAATTACTTAACAATGGTTGAGAAGGGATGATTACACAACTAAGAGGGAAAGTGCATAAATCCTCCATGCAGGCCGGATCAAAGTGCTACAAAGGCTCATTAAACATGTTTGAAATGTTACAGACAATGAAATAGATAGTATCACACAAACACCGAGATGCCTATTGGGAGTGCTGCTGCTGCTGAACAAATACATAATTATGCATTAACTTTGGCATCCAATAAGTCTCTGCAAGACCAAGGCCGTTTCTTCCAGGGCTTTTTTCATGATATACAACAGGAACCCATAGAAGGCACCATCCTAATTGGAATTTTCTTTAAAATCCAGGCAATTTTTCAAAAAATCCAAAGTTATACCAGCTTCTTTTGGTTTCCCGAATTAGCAATTTCAACAAAAAAAATATTAACTTTCAAAATTTAACAGGCCTAGGCCTCTTCCCAATTCAAGAAGAAGAAAAAAAGTGGTTTAGAGTGGCTTGATCACATATGATAGGAAAATTTGAAAGTTTAAATTCAATTTCATAAAAAATGAACAACAGCAGCTGTACTCTTGTATAATTCACTCTTGACAATATCCATTGGAAGTAAAATTACAGTCTAACTTGTGTTAAGCAGCCACCCTTTTAAGCAGCCAACCTGCCTTAAACAACCACTACAGAAAGTCCCATTGTTAGATAATTAAAGTGTACATCAATTTGTGTTAAGCAGCCAACCTGTCTTAAACAGCCAATTTACTCTGTCCCATAGGCTGGCCTCTTTACACAAGTTTGACTGTAGTTTGTATCTAAGTATTAAGAGACTGTATTCAGTATAATGAACTCAACTCAAACTCAAAAGCATTTGAGATCCAGTGTACACATTCTTCACTTAACATTGTATAACAAAAAAAAATTTACAATGTTTCAAAATCATCTTATTGTGACTTTTAAAACTTTTCTATGTGTGAACAATCAGCTTGAAAAAAAATAAACATATTTTCGTTTTCCTAGTTTTAGAAGGCGTAAACTACTCAAATAGGGAAAGAGTTCAACTTCAGTTGGTATCTAAATTATTCAAATTCAACAACAAACATATTGTGTAGGGAATAGTCATTTTGTTTTCAAAAGCTATCTCATTTATGAATCCGTAAATGCCCTGTGTTTGTATGAGAAAGAGCCAACCGAATCCCTCATATGGGAAAAATATGCAAAAAACAATGGCAGATTTCGAATTAAGAGCAGCGTCGTATGATTATCATCAAGAACAAGTAAAAACAGAAAAAAAAACCAAGAAAAAGTAAAGGAACACTGTGTTGAAATATAGGAATATAAGAAGATTATTTTTAAATTTCATCACATTTTGAAATGTCGTCTGCAAACTCTTTCAATTTGGGACAGTTTGGGAAAGGGTTAAGAGCAGCCTCACATGATTATAACCAAGAAGTAGTAAAAAAGAAAAAAAAAAAAACAAGAAAAGGAAAAAGGAACACTGTGTTGAAAAATAGAAACCATTGTGCCAAAAAGGAGAAATTACTTGCCGCAAAAAATTTCTCCTTTTGGCACAATATGGTTTCTTGAATCGGCTGCTACAATTCACATAAAAATTGTTGAGGGCCAAAGCTATAGAGAGAATGGATACATCCAATGTTTTCACAACGGGATAAAGCCAATGGGGGCATTAGCCAGCAAACCAATTGTAGTTTTGTTTGAAGAATCTGGCTATTGAATTCTTTCACATGATGGATGAGTTTTATAATGGAAGCCTTTGAGTAGTTTAGTCATATGAACACAGAGCCTAGAAAATCTATATAAATCAACCAGTTCTCTTTGGAAGTCTTGTACATAAAACTCCATTCGGTGTCTAGGCTATTTCACCCCAAGTAACTGTGAAGGTCCTTGCTGTAACTGCATTACTGTTGATTGTTTGCCGTTCTTTCATACATCAGACCAGAATACACAACTGATCATGAATGGGTTAATGAGAAACATTAACTAAATGCAAGTTGTCTGTAATGAATCTTTCTTGCTTCGAACACCATTTGTTCATCTTATTTTAGGCATGTGCGAAAGCCACACTTCCATGTTACCAATTACATACCTGAGTTCTTGCTGAAACTTGATCAGTATGCTTCAATTTTTCGAAATCCACATTTGACTGCTGGCATTGTTTTGTACATCATTTTTGTTTCGAAGCACACTTTAACCATTTCTCTCATACAAAATCACTTGAGAAAAATTAAAGATGTAATGTTACTCAAAGGATAAAAAATTGCTCTCAACAAAAATGAACTTATTTCTTTAGTTACAATCATTTCTTAACTTTTTCAAAATAACAGAAAAAAGAAGTGCTCATACTTTTCCATCTGCATTCCATTTCAATAGGAGTAGCTTATAAGCTTTCATCCATTAATAACTTTTACCTGCTTTTCTACTGTATGACCTAGCTATCCTTTGAGCAATTTCTTCTCTTGTCACAATGGTTTCTAATACATTCCTCTGAGAATGCTTTTAAAAACAAGGTCATCTAAGCATCTAAGCCCCAACCTTGCCTTAGAAACGGAAGCACCCAAAATCATCAAATATGATCATCTTTAACCATACCTTATCTTTGGTTGTGGCTTTTAACAAAGGTCTATTCAGAAGTTGGTTTATCCTGTAATTACTAGATATATATAGCTATTGTACATTTTTCCTGATTTCCAAGAACTCTATTTGGCCCTTAATCCATCATCACTAAATGACCAAAACAACACTGTCCTTGAGCAAAATGTATTTTATGTGACTTTAAAATACAATCTTTGTCAACATTGTGACAAAATGTATGAGGATATCTTCATGCCAATTAAGTTCTCTTGATTTGTCTTATTTTCATGATAAACCGACAATTTATATTGCTTCATAGTGTATAGCACAAGTATGTTCATTGTTTGAATGCATTTGGTTTTCAAAAGAAATATATGTATAAAATTAATGCTCCTTGAAGTGAAGGTTTCAGAAATAAGAGAAAGAGACTCAGAAACTGTTCCAAACATGATTTGTTCATTTCTGAACCAATGGTTTTCTAGCCATATCAGACAGAAAAAAATAAATATCTCTATTACTTGATAATTGATGTCCTCAGCAGTTTTTTGAGGAAGCTAACTGTTACCAAAATTCCACATGAGGCAAAGAAAGAATGAGAAGAAAAAAAGCTTCATAAGGGTTCCATGCAAGACTATAGTAAGTGCTTCATAAACATGAAGGACTTACTATAGTCTTGCATTGAACCCTCGTCCATCTCTCTCACTTCAACTCTAAAGAAGAATATAATTACTTATATGGATCACAAGAGCTTACAATTCATTTCCCTGGAAGTGTGACCTTCGCACGGAATGATTTATTTCTGAGAAACACCATAGATTATTGGCTCTTCTATTCATCAAACAGGATTCAACTTTGTCCTAAATAATCTGTTCTAAGCCAAAAATCAAGCTCATTGACTTGATTATTAACTCACAAATGCAATAGTGTAATAAAAAAAGATTTCTCCTATTTTCACAATGCCACTTCAACACTGATTCAAATAGAACCGAAAAGCTTGTATAAACTTAAAGACAAAGAAAAATCTCAATTCCTTTGTAATCTTTGTACCATTGCATGGAAACTTTGAGACAAAATGTGAAACTGCTTAATATCTGTACAAGCCTAAAAGTTCAAAGCATGCAGTTTAAAAAGAATCTTATAAAAATCAAGGGAAGTGAAACTATCTTTCTTTGTAATGACTTAGAAAAAAATAATAATAATTGCTTCAAACTCTGCATTATTTTTTACAGTTTTTCTCCCTTGTTTGAACAGCTATCATTTGTTGATTATCAAGTGTATAATCACGGAAAATCGGCAATATGGGTCAGCCATTGTCCAGTATCGGTCATCTAAGGTCTAAACACTTCCGCAAATTAAATTTCAAGTGACCTGACAAAATTGCATTCACCTTGTGAAAACATCCTGAGGCAAACAATTTCATCCTGCATTATGTTACGGATACATCTGTATTAGTGAAGTAGGGGTTAACTCCTGGGAAAAAGCATGCAGACCTATTTTCTTTATTTTCATTAGTTTGGATTTAACAATTTGTCAACAATTAAGCATATTGCAATGACATTCAACTTATTCATACCTCTGGTTGACATTAACTATGTCCTTGGGTGCCAAGGATCCTTCTTCAATATAAGGATAAATCCAAACTTATGGAAAGTTGGTGTTTTCTTGTCTTTTTGATTTGATAACCTTTGTTATTGGATAAATGACCATAGAAATCAATGAAGCAAAAGGGGGATTGCCAATTGTCTTTTGTCATAAAGATTTCAAGTTTTATTAGGCACAAATCTTTTTAGATAATTTGTTTATATTCCAAAAAAAACAATGGTTAGAAAAAAGAAACCCATTTTTCAAGGGAAGTTCACATTCATTTGAAGAGGACCAAAACTAACTACATCTAAAACATGTGCTTAATCTTCCCCTTATACTAGAAACCCTATTGTTATTATCCATAGGGTGCCCTAAAGTTACAGGTGAATCCGAGAGCACAACAGAATGTGTCAAACCAGGTCCCTCTAGGGCAACCAAAAGTACCCCTGTGAAAGGTTAAGAACTTATTCCTGAATTTCATGTACGTTGAATGGCCATCCATGAACATAGAATGAATAAATGAATGGTGGTTTAAAGTCCATTGACAGCTAAGGGCATTAAGCATGCATTATGATGATGTTGATAAACATGTATTGAATTATTTACAGGCTAAAATGTATTTGGTTAAAGAAAAATAAATAAGAAGCAATGCATCACGAACACTAACATTTTTTCATGGATTTCAAAAACAGGTTCATGAACATCAAAAACAGGTGCATGAACCTGTTTTTGATGTAAATGAAATACATGAACAATTTAAGACTTGCTTTATATTATGAATGACCATTTAACCTTGATTAATTAGTTCTCAAACCATTAACAGAAATCTTCTAGAAGAAAGTGCCCTTACTAATGACAGTACATAATGAAATAACTGACTTATACCAGGAAGGATCCAACCTGTGTCTGTCTCACAGGAGGGAATACCTAACGCTAACTACTACACCACCACGATCAATCTAAGCCCCATTTTGAAACACCCCATCACTGTACAGATCTATCTTATTCAAACTGAGCATTGACACTGAATTTTGCTTTATTAAATCTCTTTATGATAACGTCAGTGACACCTGTTTATCAATTAATCTAGGTAAATAGTCCGCAATAACTCTACTCTTGAACAAAACTATAATTCTAAATGCCATTACATTGTAGCTCCAATCCCTTTACTCTTTGTAAAAACAAATATTTCAGACAGAATTCTCAAAAACTTAAAAACGTTTGAAAGTATATTTGCAGGAATAGAAGAGGGTTGTGGGGTCCTGAATGGCCATGTGGTTAAGATGAAGGACTTAGAACTCAGGGTCCCGATTTCGAGCCCCATCAACACCTCTGGTTTTGTGGGAGTGTCCTTCGGCAAGACACTTTTGAGCCCTAGCATAGTAATGGTAGATCCAGGAAAGCCATAACATAACTGAAATATTGTTGATATGGCGTTAACATGTGACATAGGATTCACTGGTACAAGACTAAAACTGTGAACTGGCTTGTCAAAGGATGCTCCCACAAACAAGCTGTGTGTATACAGCTCAAACTTGAAACCCGCAAATTACAAATCCAACATATTAACAGCAACACCAGGCAGAACCACATATTGTAATCAAAACAGATCTGTTAGGTATCAGCGTTTTCATGGAAATACTTGAATTTTATAGGTGGGTAGAGCATATTTTCAAGAGTAATGGGATTTATCCTGGGTTAAGTGTTAATCCAAGGTAGAACATGGATCCCCCTAATGACTAATTACAGATAACCCTGTGAATCCACAAGTACTAATAACAATTTTACAGCCAAGTAATTATATTCAGATCACCTATAAAGTCATAAAACATTTATCGCAGGCAGGAGGCTCGCAAATGGTATAAACATGCTACCTTACTTCGACAATAAAACTTTGATACAAAGACTCGATGATTATCAGCTGTTACGTTTATGGTAGGATGAAATTACTTATTTTGTCGCTGCGAAACAAAAGCATGTAACTCAATTATCAAAATAAAGGAGAGGTAAGCTTAGTCTTTTTGGGGCCATAATTCTAAGCTTCATCAAAATTAAATTGCCTTTTTTCGGAAAAGGATAGACCAACTCATCAGCTCCCTGCATTTCGTTCAAAACTGTTCCAAATTGAAAGAAAATGCAGATAATAAAAAAAAAAAAAAAAAAAAAAACATTTTTCACCGCAAGACACTTTTATATCAAATAATTTTAATGTTTTCATTTTAAAATGTCTTCTTCAGTAAAACCTTTTTTGGTCCGATACAGTGTATCATCATTATAACTGAAATGCAAATTAATAAGTATAATAAATAAATAAATAAATAAGTATACCGACTCTCATTCAAGTATCACATTTATAATGAAGTATCATAATCAAACAAAAATGTAGTTAAGTGCTTACACATTATTATGGAAAAAGCTCATCTGGCAAAAACATCAAGTATCAGTGTCGTACAAAGTTGAGTTGTTGACAAAAGGTTAGGTATAATAATCATCTTTCGCATAACACTTATGAACTTTCGGATTCATGTTTCCGAAAAGAAATTCTTTCATAATGATCCACTTAGAAGCATAGTTTAATAAGCACAAAAAACGGCAGATGTAAATAAAACAGAGAAGCAATTAGTTGGCGAATACTCATTTCCAGATGTTGGCAATTGTAGATGGACATGTCTTGACAAAGGATCATCAACTTGCTACTTTTCCACCCTTTGGCCTTGGTCCCTGGTACTTCAGATACTATTACAGTATGATAAGCCTGTGGAATTGGCAGTTTTCCTGTTTAACCGTTATAGTGCTGGAACCAACTTCATGCTTATCCCTTTACCAAATGCAAAATGTCCCAAATTGAAAGAGTTTGCAGACAACATTTCAAAATGTAATGAAATTGAAAAATAATCTTCTGATAGGGCAGATAATACAGTGGAAAAAGGACAAATTGCTCACTATGAGCAATTTCTCCTTTTCCCACTATTTTTTCCAAAGACATCTGCAACAAACTGGTTAAATGTCTTTATTGGTTGGTAATGGGTTATAAATGCAAACTGGTTAGATCCAGGTCAGCCGCCAAATAAATTGGCAGCTGACCTGTGATCGAACCTATTTGATACTCTGAGTATCTTTCCTCAACAAAATCAAGTGATATTTAAGGTTTTGGAAAGCAGACGAAACACAAATCTATTTATAGAAAATTACCCAGCATTCTAAGGGTAAACCTATCCCCTGTATTGGAATTTGTGACTGATTCAAACGCATTTGCTTTATGGAATTTGGTAGGTTTCAGTCATTGTGACTAAAGATTTAATTGATCTCCAGGATTTATCCTTTTGCCACAGAAGTTTTAACCAACATTAAAGCAGATGCAAGGTTGCAAGGTAAAATCAGGGCTTTTTGCTATATATAACAGGGGCCCATAACAGACATAACAACACAATTTCCGAAAAAACTAACAGGCCTGGGCTTCTTCTAACTTGAAGCAGAAAAGCCTCTGCAAAATGACCCAATAAGAGGTTCAGGAATAAGCTAGGTCTGTGGGACCTTGTTTAACCCTTAGAATGCTGGGTAATTTTCTAAAAATAATTTTTGGTGCCGTCTGCTTTTCAAAACCTTAAATATCTCCTTAAATTTTGGTGAGGAAAGATACTCAGAGTAGCAAACAGGTTAGATCACAGGCCAGCTTCTAATTTACTTGGCGGCTGGCCTGGATCTTAACTGGTTGAACAAAAATGAAGTTGGTTCCAGCATTATAAGGGTTAAACACATGTTTAGACCATAAAAAACATAATATATATGGGGGCTATGTACTTACTTCGGGAAGTAAACACACCTGCATGGGCGGACCAACAAGTCATTACAGACACGATGAAATGAAATAAAGTCGGGTTTTCAAAGAAAGAAGGAATTTTATGGTATAAAGAAGTGATAATTGATTAGAGACTTATGTTATAGAATTTTTATATAATAATTAAGAAAATTGTTTAATATCCGATTTTCTTTCTCATGTTATCGTTTTATCAAAATTAGTTTCAGTTCGATAGTTGTTTCAAGCTCAGTTATGTACATATAACTGCATGGGCAAATTGCGTAAATCATCATTAACATTCTAGCCTGGTCTAAATTAAGAATTGTAAATATATCGATAGAGAGAGGGGGGGGGGGGGCCCGGGCATTCAAGACATCCAGGACAACCGCCAAGTAAATTGGCAGCTGGCCTGTGGTCTAACCTGTTTGCTAAGAAATCTGAATATCTTTCCCCAACAAAATTCAGCATATTTTTAGGGTTTTGGAAAGCAGACAACACACAAATCTATTTTTAGAAAATTACCCAATATTTTAAGGGTTAACAGAATAACATTACGGCTTCATCAGAACTTACAGGAGTACAGATAACATACCAAACGTACAGAACTTTGGCAGCCTATTCAGGGCTCCACTCCATTCCACATGTTACATATCTCGGTTCATGCATGATTGATAAAACACTTGATAATAAGGCATTTTTCTTAAATTCTCAATGTGTTTAACAAAGTGTCAACTATTCTTTTATTTATAACCTGCTTTTCTGGGATTCATCTGTAGAGAGCTAGGACTCGGATATGTCTTGCCAAAGGAAGCTCCCAAGAAACAATTGCTCATGGTGTAGATCGAATCTGGGCCTCAAACGGTTACAATTACATCACTGGACCATGCATTTTACATGAGGTATATGACAAATTTAGAACATCAGTTATACACAAATTTAAAGATGTGAAAATGAAAAAAAAAAATTACAATTGGATTGGGCCACAAGTTATAGCAACATTAACAATTGGCCCTCTACATACTCTCTTCAAATATGGTTACCCTTCTTTGCTGCTTTCAAAAAAATTCAATAACATTGCGGCATTTCTTAAATCAACATCAGATTTCCATTTTAATATGAACTAAGGCATTGCCTCTAGACTGCTCTCTCAACTCAATGGCATGGATTTTGTGAAAAACTTACATATTAATGAATATGTGTTTCAATCTCAATTCAGAGTACAACTTTGCGGAAGTATAAGAATTGGCTTACTTTGGGGAGCAAGTACTCATTTTGTAACAAAGCTGTCATCTTTGTCACATTTAGATAGGTCTCAGTAAAAGGATAAGTCTCCTTGTAGACTCCTGTTAAACGCTTTTGATGGTATATGTTTCATAACGGTATATGTTTTGCTTGCTTGGGCTATGTATGAGGGCCTTTCATCAATGAGACATTCATCATGTAAGGACAAACTGCTCATGCAATGTCAGAACCACCAAACTACAATATTTGAACCACAAGTCTGTCTCTGCATGAAATCATAGATTTTTTTTCCACAAAATTATGTGTTGTAGGTACTGGTTTAACCCTTTCCCAAACAATAACGACATTTGACCACTTTGTAGCAGATGACTTTAGAAAACATTGAGGGAAAAGGGGAAATTGCTTGTGACGAGCAATTTTTCCTTTTCCCACATTTTCCTTTTCTCACAATGTTTTCTGGCCTATCAGAAGATTATTTTCCAATTTCATCACATTTTGAAATGTCGTCTGTAAACTCTTTCAATTCGGTTCAGTCAAAAACTTGTTGTTTGGGAAAGGGTTAAATCATCATGAGAGCCAACAACATGTCATTTGGTGATGAAGAAGGGTCATTTGGGTTAATAGTATCAGACAATATTCAACAACATACTCATTTGCTTGTACATTCTAAGGTAACTGCGGCATTTCTTAAATCAACATCAGATTTCCATTTTATTATACTTGAACAGGCTTTTGAGTTGCGATGCTATCCACATTACCCAGAATGCCACAGAGGGAAGCCATTACTATCATTGCCATTTGGTCTTTTTGGAAAAAAATGAAAGTGCTTACAACCTAATCTGTTCTCTATTTCATCTCTTGGATGATTTCTCAGTGGTACCCAAATTATTGGGCCCATAACACTTAAGGAACGAGATAGAGATTCCCTGATACTTGATGATCAACCTAACTTTTAGCCCTTGCAGCTTTCTCCATTAATAGAAATAGCCCAGGCAAATTTAACCCTTTACCAAACACCTAATTTACGACTGTCCCAAATTGAAAAAGTTTGCAGACGACATTTCAAAATGTAATGAATTTGAATATCAATCTACGAATAGGGCAGGAAACATTGTGGGAAAAGGAGAAATTGATGATTACGAGTAATTTCTCCTTATCCCGCAAGGTTTTCCAGAGTCGTCTGCAACAAAGTGGTCAAATGTTGTTATTGTTTGGTAAAGGGTTAAACAGGCTTCCCCAATACTCAGATTTTGGGAATAACAGTCCAAATTGGAAAACAATAGCAGAAGACAATGTCAAAGTATGACAATCACATAAACTTTTTGCTAAGGCTTTAAGTAGAAATCATTGTAACAAAAGCTGAAATTGCTCATGATGAGCAATTTCAGCTTTTGTTACAATGATTTCTACTAAAATCTGAAACTTCTGCTACAAATTCATCCAATGTTCAATTTGTGTAGGGCTACAACCCTTGACTGGTTTACATCTTGTTGTTTGATATAATTGTTTCGATTGGAATAAAGTGTGGAACCAGACAGTTATACTTGAGGTTTGTTAGGGCGGACATCAAGACCTGAGTGTAAACTCTGTCTTCCACTTATACAAGTATCTTCTATCTTGTGAGTGCACAGAATTCCTTTCCTTAGGGAAACCCCGTGATGATATTATTCTTCTAGTAAAGATCTGTAAAAACATTTCTTTTTTTAACTTTTCTTTGCAAATTTCTAAAAATTGAAGGAAAATATTAATCATGGTGTCCCATCAGCTTAATATTTTTGGGAAACTTTGCTTGTACAAGACGACATTCAGAAAAAGGAGATTAAGGTAGAATACCAATAGTCCTCCATTTTGAAACATATTCTTTTGTCAGATCACTTCGGTCATCCATGGTATACATCGGTCTGAGCTGGAACTACTTGTATGAAACCTATGTATGCCGAGAATGACCGAAGTAATCCATTGAAAGAAATTGTTTTAAAATGGTGGATTATGGGTATTCTACCTTAATTCATAGTTTTGCATCCATCAACTAGCAAAAATTTATTACTATCAACCCTTTCCATTATATAAGTGTGCATTCTAAATTGCCTCCAACAGAACATAAATGAATCTATTATTACTGTCTGCTATTACTTCCAATTTGGATCCAGCCAAAACAATCTCCTAAAAGGAAAGCCATTTTGAGATGCACTCTTACTGAACCAAATGCATTCACTGGTTTCCGTATTAATCATTATAGTACTTTTTTTTTTCCTTTTCCAATTTAATAATAATCATGAAGTGTGAATCTCGAAAATTGCTAATTGTATCGATAATTCGCCTTTCAAACAGTTAATTCTATGGTACAAACAGGCCTGGTGTGTTTTTATTAGCACCATGATGCCTCTGCATCACAGTTGGAAATGACGAAAAAATTTAGTCAATTCGCATGTGAAAACATCTCTTCTTAAATACTTTCCTGTTCAAAGTCATCTGAAAGCTTTGATATCACAGAAATATGCGTTCCCCAGACACAGAGCACACAAGAATTCTCGTAACATCTACAGTGAGCAGGCAGTTTGGGAATTTCCCAACGAGTACCACCAACCATCAAAATACATATTCAGTTATTCATTATACCTACTCCGCATATGGGAGTTCAAAATCAACACAAACTGAAAGAAACACCAGACAATAATATCAAGCAAAAAGAATGTTTTCTTCCTAACATTGGTAGTGGACCAGTTGAAAATGAGAATTTGTTTCATTCGGGCAATTTCTTCTTTAGGCACACATGCTTCAAACTATCTGTACAATAGATTGCAACAGATGACTTAAAATGCATTTGTATAAAAAAGCGAAAGGTTCATCAAAGAGTTATGTTTCTATATCAAGGAATAATTTGAAGATGCCTCTCCTTTCTTATCACGTAACCACCTATCTCAATCTAGAATAAAAAATGCAGAGATCAATAAAACTGTTTAAAAAGATAGTTTTAAGTCAAATGCTTTCCCAGTCATTATTTCACCAAGCAATAGCCCCTCACGAAGAAATGGGGGAAAAGGTATCCATCTCCCATGACATCCCTCCAATTATAACATCCAAACTTTAATTTGAAAAAATGCCATTTATTTCAAATGTTCACAAGTTGAATCCTCTTGCTATGCATGAGATGATTTTTTGCAGTGTTGTATCACATTTCACGGAGAATTTTACTCCTTACACAAAAATGTCTTCTCTATTCGTATGCAGCATCTTAAAATATTGTTGAAAAAGGATATATTGCTTGCACAAGCAATATCTCCGTTTCCAACAATAGTTTCTTACATCTTCCTTCAACAGGGTATAACATTTCAAATGAAATCAACAAACTATGAAAAAGTCGTCTGCAAATTCATTCAATTTAGGACCAACACCAGTATCTTGGTGTCATTTGGTTTATATGGGATTAACAGTGTAGCTCTCAGAGATATTGCTTGCACAAGCAATATCTCCTTTTTCAGCAATAGTTTCTTACATCTTCCTTCAACAGGGGACAACATTTCAAATGAAATCAGCAAATGAAAAAGTCGTCTGCAAATTCTTTCAATTTGGGACCAGCACTAATATCTTGGTGTCATTTGGTTAATATGGGGTTAACGGTATCTCTCGGATCTTGTGTGGCCCGGTATTTAGCACATGTTCAAATTTCAACATGGGGTGTCGAGATTCTGACAGGATTTTCGTGATCAAAGATGCATGATATCCCGTGCAATATTATCAATTTCCCTCAATGAAATGCATAGCAGGTATTTTACTGCCGCATGCTATTTGGTTATGCATGAGAAAGTGACATGAAAGAGACTGTTTGAAATTGAAGTTGTAATGACTGTGGGTTATAATTTAAAAGCGTAAAAAAAAAGCAAATTCATGCACAAGTATATCTTTGATTTCATTTTGTAGTAAATAGCATGAGATTGCAACTTGAAATGTAATGATAACAGAAGTCACTGATGATAATGTTGCTTGTTTGTGACTTTTACGAAACATTTCATCATTTTTGGAACAAAAATTGTTTTGACAAAAGCGTTCTTTATGATTAAACTACTTTGGGTATCATATTTTTTTACACAAACATGATTTTTGATAAAATCTTCATCTTTAAAATGTAAGTATCTTTGTCACAGATAAAATCTTGGTTAGTTTCATCAAACTCTATCAAAATCACACATTTGTCAAATTTACCACCACATTGTCAGACCATCAACCCTTACGATTAACTGATACCCCCATGTTGAAATATGTGACTGATCCAAATTGAAAGAAGCAGCAGACGACAAACAAAAAAGAAGGATGAAAAAAGCTATTTGTGACATTTGGTAGAAACAATTGAGACTAACGGATAAATTGCTCATCATGAGTAATTTATCCTTTTGTCACTGTGAGGAAAGAACTGTACCATGGAGTAGACTGGTTTATAAATAAAATAATGAGCAAATGGAATAGCTTAGTAAATGCATTTTTGTCTTCATTTTCCACAGGTTTCTACCAAATATCACAATTTAGGAACAAAAATGTAAATACCTGGTTACTGTTTTTCTAAACATTTTATGCTAAATATATGTGCACATTCAAAACAACATTCCCTTTTATTTCAAAAATGGGCTAAGCAATATTGCATAGAAACACACCATTGGATTCAGATCTTTGAGATGCTTCCAATGACAATATTGTGTTTTCATCGACCATACTACATGTGTGTATCAGTTTTGACTAATGCAAATATTTTCCTCAAGTTCTTAAGTAAAATGGTACCCTGGTCATCTGCTGCTGCTTTCAATTTGGACCAGTCACAAAAACCCATATTAGAGCCAAAAGGATTAATTTCAACCTTTATGGCTTTCACCATTCTTATACATTTTCTTGCAAGCTATGTCCATAATTAAAGATTACACTGATATCGCATCACCTGATACAACATGTAAAGATGGAGTTTTCTATTCACAATGTATTATAGCCATCCACAAAGGAAGTAAGCAACAAAACATGGCCATTGACAAAAACATGCCACATTTCGACTTAAGTGTAATGAATGCCCTGATATGAGTCATTCACCTTTAGGATGAGGAGTTTAATTTTCATCTCCATTAATTCTATAATTACAGTCGTTTCCTTTCATACATAAATGTTAAAAACATATTTTGAACAGACACCTGTACCAAATAAATATGGCTTATAGAGAATTTGTTTGAAATTAGCAGTTTCTCTTTACAACACATTGCTTTCTCACCAAATTCACAAAGAAAATGCGGTGTTCTTACATTTAAATTGTTTGCAATTTGTACAGTTACTTAATAGTAAACAGGATACATAATATGTCACTTATCACAAATCTGTTCTGGAAATACCAAACTTTGAGAAACCATTGTGACAAAATGATAATTTGCTCCTGATGAGAAATTTATCATTTTGTCATAATGTACTCCACCATAACATTTCATGAAGAAATTTTTCTTTTCCATTCCATTCAATGTCATCTGCTGTTGCTTTCAATTTTGGCAAGACTTGCTTTCAATTTGGAGCAGACGCAAAATTCATTAGGATGGAATAGATTAAGCATTTCGTACAGTTAATTAAGCATTGGGGTCATTCCACTGATTACAGCTGTAACTCCGATGATGGATGGGTTCTTGGAAAATTGAATTCAATCAACCAAACAAACGATAACAAAACTTCGGGTAACCCCCCACCATGCTCTCAGAGCCATCGTAAGAATAAAACTTCCTGTGAGATATACACTGACACAGGCATTATAGAACTGTGATGGTTTGCTTTGCAATAAGAACATGACATAGCACTCTCCTGTGTTGAACAACAAATTACCTGCTAAATTCATTTAAGAATTTCTTTCATGTTTCGAGGTTTCAGAGCAAGACTACATAGTTAGTCCTTCACAAACACAAAGCACTAAAGCTTGAACCCTTGGCATATTGGCATACCAATTTTTTTTGTATTATTTCTTTCATTCTCCAGTTTACAATGGTCAGTGCTGGAATTTTTCGCTTTACAATGAATAATTCCAGCCATGACCGATGTATACAGAGAAATACCAAACTAATCTGGAAAAAAAAAAAAAAAAAAGTTTCAAAATGGTGTATTATAATAATTGGTATTCTACCTTAAGATAAAATAGTTTTCAACATATTACATGTATCATAAAGCAATTTTCATGTTTCATTTTGAATGATTTCCATATCAAGATATATTGAAACATCCATTACCTCCCAAATCCCATATCAAGGGATGGGCGGAAAAACTAATCAACAGAACACAATGCTTAATTGCAGTATGATGAAAGCATTGACGTTTGGCGAAGACCAAGTACATGAAAAATCGGAATGTAAATTAAAATTTTTAAACCAAGAAATCAGACTCTGAACTAGACTCGGTGTCTAGCCTGTTACGCCATAAAGGTGATTAAAATTGTATCATTTCCCTTTGTTTCTACAATAACAGCACAGAATCTTGTAATAATCAATTTTAATTGCTCCCGTAAAGTCAGTCAGAAAATATGTAATTAGAAAATACATCTGATCTGCTTTCTAAAACTTGTTACACAACATTGTACATAATCTCTGGGGGGGAAATATTTTGCCTGAACCCATTTCCTCAAATAGGATTTTTTTTCTACTGGTCCAAAATGAAAGGAAAAGATATTTTGCAATTACTCTTTATTAAATATAACATGGTTTTAACCCATTACCAACAATAACCACATTTGACGATTTTGTGGCAAACGAATCTGGAAAACATTGAGGGAAAATGTTCCCACAATGTTTTCTGCCTTACAATAGTATTGCAGTGAACCCACGAAATATTACGATGAAGATGTATTTTTTTCATCTGCTGTTGCTTTCAAATTGGACTGTTCTCAAAGTCGCATACAGGGAAGACTTGCAATAAAGCCCTCATAATACTGTAAATCATAATTGAAAGACCCATGTTGTTTTTTTCTCTACAACTTGAACTTTCTAATAGACTAAAAGTTAATATACTGGGTTCCCAGCCCCTATATAAATAAATGGTGTTTTAATGTAAACACGACACATAGGTGTTTATTTTCGTTCTCTGTTATTTATTTCCCAAGCCACTGAAATAATTCCCAACATTTATTCTATAGATGTTAATTATAATGGCGTAGGAGATTTCCTTTCCATGTAAAATATCCAGACATTCTTATCTTGGAAACAAATGATCTTTTATTGCTGTCTTTTTACAACTTCAAACTCATTACTCCCATTTCATAAGTTTTCAGTTTTCCCCAAAACGTGCATTGAGGCTGGTCCAATTTCAGAGCAACAGCAGACAACTCAAAAACAATTCTTTTACACTTTTCACAGGGACCAATGTCATTTGACATACCTAAATTATCAATATATATATACAAATATGCATACATTGATAATATATGGATGTCTAACAACATTAGTTCCTATGACAATAATGGGTAAAAACCACTCTGACAAAAGGCTGAACTGCTCCTAATGAGCAGTTTTTCCTTTAGCTACAATGATTTCTAGAAGCTTCTACAGCAGACCAAGGAAAATGAAGTGTTATTGAGAGCGGGCTTATTAACTAAGAATGACTGTGGCAAGCTTGGATGAATTATGGGTAGATTGGGCAAGTAAACTAAACTAACTTTCTTAAAAGTTTCTACATTGGCGTATTTGCATTTCAAACCATAAGCAGAGAGTGTGATTCCAAGTGAAATGATTCATAAACCACTCAGACACAATAACCCCTACATGGAAAAGCAGCTCACTGTTCTTGTTAGTATCAAGGGCTCGAAGCAAGACAATAGTAAGTCCTTCACAAGTACTTTAGCCTTGCATTGAGCCCTCAAGTTGATTCATGGTGACGGAACATTTCTGTAAGACATCCCTGTGTCTTGGTGCAAAACCATCATCAGTCATCTGTTTATTCCCTGTTAATGACTTATAAATTGTAACAATGGTACAACACAGGGATGTTTTATCAGATCAAAATACAATATAACACTGTCTGCACGAAAGCAGAATGGATCAAACATGAAAGCTTACCAACAGTTCTGCTCACATTACAGAATTATAATGGGAATGGGAAGGTCTGCTAAAAAACGTGGGCAACAAGAATTCTTAAACTGTATCGTCTTTGACGGAAAGAAAATAAAAATTCAGGATTAATTACTGTATATAAAAAAAAACTGAGCCATTAAAGCTTGCAGATGGGAATCATTATAGAAGTCTGCTAATGAAAATAAAAAATAAATAATCCCTTCTCCTAAACATAAATGGTTAGTCAATGTGAACTTACTCTCAGGAATGGTCAAGATCATTGATATTATAGATATAGTTATAGTTTTAGTAAGTTACTGACACAGGTCTCATATGGTTCCTCCTCCTCAGTGCCAAGTTATAGTTTTAGTAAGTTACTGACACAGGTCTCATATGGTTCCACTTCCTCAGTGCCAAGTTATAGTTATAGTAAGTTACTGACACAGGTCTCATATGGTTCCTCTTCCTCAGTGCCAAGTTATAGTTTTAGTGAGTTACTGACACAGGTCTCATATGGTTCCTCTTCCTCAGTGTCAAGTTATAGTTTTAGTAAGTCACTGACACAGGTCTCATATGGTTCCACTTCCTCAGTGCCAAGTTATAGTTTTAGTAAGTTACTGACACAGGTCTCATATGGTTCCTCTTCCTCAGTGCCAAGTTATAGTTTTAGTAAGTCACTGACACAGGTCTCATATGGTTCCACTTCCTCAGTGCCAAGTTATAGTTTTAGTAAGTTACTGACACAGGTCTCATATGGTTCCACTTCCTCAGTGCCAAGTTATAGTTTTAGTAAGTTACTGACACAGGTCTCATATGGTTCCTCTTCCTCAGTGCCAAGTTATAGTTATAGTAAGTTACTGACACAGGTCTCATATGGTTCCTCTTCCTCAGTGCCAAGTTATAGTTTTAGTAAGTTACTGACACAGGTCTCATTATGGTTCCACTTCCTCAGTGCCAAGTTATAGTTTTAGTAAGTTACTGACACAGGTCTCATATGGTTCCACTTCCTCAGTGCCAAGTTATAGTTATAGTAAGTTACTGACACAGGTCTCATATGGTTCCACTTCCTCAGTGCCAAGTTATAGTTTTAGTAAGTTACTGACACAGGTCTCATTATGGTTCCACTTCCTCAGTGCCAAGTTATAGTTTTAGTAAGTTACTGACACAGGTCTCATATGGTTCCTCTTCCTCAGTGCCAAGTTATAGTTTTAGTAAGTCACTGACACAGGTCTCATATGGTTCCACTTCCTCAGTGCCAAGTTATAGTTTTAGTAAGTTACTGACACAGGTCTCATATGGTTCCACTTCCTCAGTGCCAAGTTATAGTTTTAGTAAGTTACTGACACAGGTCTCATATGGTTCCTCTTCCTCAGTGCCAAGTTATAGTTATAGTAAGTTACTGACACAGGTCTCATATGGTTCCTCTTCCTCAGTGCCAAGTTATAGTTTTAGTAAGTTACTGACACAGGTCTCATATGGTTCCTCTTCCTCAGTGCCAAGTTATAGTTTTAGTAAGTCACTGACACAGGTCTCATATGGTTCCACTTCCTCAGTGCCAAGTTATAGTTTTAGTAAGTTACTGACACAGGTCTCATATGGTTCCTCTTCCTCAGTGCCAAGTTATAGTTTTAGTAAGTGACACAGGTCTCATATGGTTCCTCTTCCTCAGTGCCAAGTTATAGTTTTAGTAAGTTACTGACACAGGTCTCATATGGTTCCTCTTCCTCAGTGCCAAGTTATAGTTATAGTAAGTTACTGACACAGGTCTCATATGGTTCCACTTCCTCAGTGTCAAGTTATAGTTTTAGTAAGTTACTGACACAGGTCTCATATGGTTCCACTTCCTCAGTGTCAAGTTATAGTTTTAGTAAGTTACTGACACAGGTCTCACATGGTTCCTCTTCCTCAGTGCCAAGTTATAGTTTTAGTAAGTCACTGACACAGGTCTCATATGGTTCCTCTTCCTCAGTGCCAAGTTATAGTTTTAGTAAGTTACTGACACAGGTCTCATATGGTTCCTCTTCCTCAGTGCCAAGTTATAGTTATAGTAAGTTACTGACACAGGTCTCATATGGTTCCTCTTCCTCAGTGCCAAGTTATAGTTTTAGTAAGTTACTGACACAGGTCTCATATGGTTCCTCTTCCTCAGTGCCAAGTTATAGTTTTAGTAAGTCACTGACACAGGTCTCATATGGTTCCTCTTCCTCAGTGCCAAGTTATAGTTATAGTAAGTTACTGACACAGGTCTCATATGGTTCCTCTTCCTCAGTGTCAAGTTATAGTTTTAGTAAGTTACTGACACAGGTCTCACATGGTTCCTCTTCCTCAGTGTCAAGTTATAGTTTTAGTAAGTTACTGACACAGGTCTCATATGGTTCCTCTTCCTCAGTGTCAAGTTATAGTTATAGTAAGTTACTGACACAGGTCTCATATGGTTCCTCTTCCTCAGTGCCATACAAACAAACTTTCAGTTATGTAATGGCTTGCCGGATGCACCTGTGCTAGGGCTCTGAAGTGACTTGCCAAAGGCCACTTCCACAAAACCAGTGGTCCCGTCCAGGTGGGGCTCGAACTCAAGACCCATTACTTCCGAGTCCATCACCTTAACCCCTGAGCCACACAGGACCGTTCAATTTATTAATTAAAAAGTTCTAAAACGTTTTAATGATTTAACATGGAGGTTAATGATGAATATTTTCATTTTCAAAGATACAAATCACCATTAAAATATTTCAGAACAACACTTGTTGAGCTCCACTGTGAGTATTCAATGCAAGGCTATGAAATAATTCCTTCACATACAAGACACACTTGTTATCCCTTTACCAAACGCCAAATTTTCGACTGTCTCAAATTGAAAGAGTAAGCAGACGACTTTTCAAAATGTGATAAAATTGAAAATCCATCTTCTGATAGGGCAGAAAACATTGTGGGGAAAAGGAGGAATTGCTCGTTAAGAGTACAATGTTATCCAGTCCTCTACAACAAGCTGGTCAAATGTTGCTATTGTTTGTTAATGGGTTAAGGTCTTCCATTGAATCCTTGACATAGTTAAGGTCAATTCAGTTCTGTAATCAAAAGTTTCAACTTCCGCTTTGTAAGTCTTCATCAATTACCTTGAGCATATCAATGCTTGGGTATACACATCTCTGGCTTTTAGCCCTAAAATACATTTACTCTTTTTATGTCAAATTTGATTTTTTGAACTACATGTCCTTCTACTTTTCACTCTATTACTAAAGAGAAAAATATATGGTAATGTATTTTGGAAACGTCTATGAATAAGCTTAATATTGCAGTTTATGGTTTATTCCGAGGGATTTCATCATTTGAAGCAGAACATTCAGAAGGCTTTGGAAATAAAAGAATTGACTAGGAAAAATTATGCCATGAGCGTGTGACTTGGGAAGAAGTGATTCTGAATTTCATAAATATACACCTTCACTGCTTAAAGATATGAACTGTTGTTTCATAAACTGACGGCCAAAGATGGTAAAATTTTATGAAGACTTTTAAAACCACAGATTTAACCCATGTCTGAAAACTGCCTATATCAGAGGAAAGTGTTACTTAAAACTGGACCAAAATGAAAGCAAAGGCAGACGACAAAAATTTGGCATTTAAAACACCAAAACATTTTCTGTTTGAATTTGCCTTGAAACCATTATGACAAAAAGGATGAATTGCTCAATAGGAGCAATTTCTCATTTTGTCAAAATGATTTCAAAAGAATCCTGAAGTCAATGCTTTTAACTTGGTTATTACGGAAAAAGGGATTATGGGGCTTAATGTCCCAGGATGCAATGGAAATCCTATTTAATTGGTTCCCTCCATGTATTAATTTCAATTCCCATCCCTTTACAATTACACTGCTTGTTGGGTAACCCCCATTATCAAAACAAATCCAACACTCATAGACCACTAAAGGTGAGAAGACTTTTGATAAAGAAAAATAAAACCACATTGATACAGCAGTCTATGTTTGTTAATTTTACAAAGTATCTGCAAGAGGCAGTACAATAAATCATTGTAACAAAAAAAAAGAAGTAATAACATAATGATATGTCTTGCTCTGATAAATGAGATCTAATTTCTGAAATGATTGGGTAATACTTAAACTTGTTGTGTTTATCTAAAGCACATTAAAGTGAGAAATTAATGAAAAAATGCACATCTAAGGTTTACGGAAAATTTAAAAAAAAATCTGTAACATCGTTTTGCAATTAACAACTAAATTACTCTTTTGTTGGTTTATACAAAAAAGAAAATTATATTTTTTTTCATACTTGATAATTTTCGCGTAATTATGTTTTAAATTAAGGACCATCATAAAATTGAGTATTGGGTTATGAGTTAATTCAAGCATGAATTTGCAAACCAGAGAGTCTTTTATGTACCCAGCTTTATGACATAATAATCTGTAAATTCTCCCCAATTCCAAATCCTGTATAACTACAAGAACATAAACTATTCATTTACTCCATACTTCCTCTCTTTGACCTAAAACATAATCTTTCAAAAACTACATTAACAAATAGATGAATTGCTCTTTAGACAGCTAAAACAAGAATGGCTTTTAACAAACCCTGAAAAGTAAATTAATTTCCTCCACATACTTGTTCTGTCATATACCTTTGCATGCAGTTTGGAACAATTTCCAGTAACAAAAAAAAATGTGGGAAATGGGCTGAAACCAGTATAAGTTCACAGAGGACAGCATATAGATCATATTTCGTTGACAGACATAAATACCAGATAGTCTATTCAGAGTTAATTTTCGGGGAGAATTACTGACGGGGAGATGTAACTCAACCGGAACAGCGATGGCCCGATTCACGGGTCACCTGCAGCCCAATTCCATCTGCTTTTTTAAGGATCCTTTGATCTCGAATCTAAAGCAATAACCTGCAAATGAGATTCCTTTCAAAAGGCACCCTAATCGAATCAACCTTATAATGAGAAAAGGTCATACTGGAATAATGTTCCAAATGTTCTACTTGCAGTATTCCCCTATGACTATATGAGTTTAAATTTCTGTTATGAAAGGAACTTCTACCATTGTTGCCTTTATCATGGGGTACAAATCAATCAACAGATGGATTTATGTAATTACATATCATTTATTCTTATATCCATTTCCTTATTAGAAAGCTTCTTGTGTGTTCCAGCACCTCAGACAAGGTTAAAACAATGTTCCACAAATCATACTCTACTTAAATCCATACCAAAAAACATAGAACTACCATTGAACCAAGAAAATATTACCAATAGCAAATACTTTTCCCCATCTAAGCGTTTGTAAACATTCATTTAAAAAAGAAAGAAACAATTCTGATTTCAAGGTTACAATAGTTTATTTCATATCCATAGAAATCATAGATAAATTCACTGATTTATTACAAGCAGCATATCTTCATCCGGACATAAAACAAACTCAACCAAGTCACATTAGTGAGTTTTGTATTGTATTTCCAAATGCTTTAAAAAATATCATCTAAGAATATTTGGTCTTCGAGAAAGGTTATTAAGTTTTTCCTCAACAAACAAGCCAGGCCATGCTTAGCCATGCATAACTATGCCAGGGGGAGGTTAATTTTGGCGAAATTTCTTTGCACTCAAAGCGCTCCCGTTGAAAAAAACACATGTCGACTTGTGTCTAGAGCATGTAACCCAATTCCTCTGCATAAAAGCCCGGGGACTAGAGATTCACTAAAAATTGACTTTAATTTCATATAATTGAACACTTGATGTGTGGCTTTATCAGGGAAATTGATACCAATTTGGGTCAGTCTTGAATGGATCAAGTATGAGAGAAAGCAGAAAATATCTGTCAATGATCATCAGAAATATTCTGCAAATTTTCTGTCTTTTATTTTCATTTTCTATGCAGACCAATCTGTCAGACCTCAACAAGATGTTTTGATTTCCAACAATGCAGCAATCCTTTCCTACATTTACAGTTCCTTTCATACAGATACTTTACCATCATTTTCATTTTGGTTCTATTAACGTCTGACTTCAACAGAGGTTTATTCTTACTTGAATACTCAAAGCCTATGCTAATAAAATAAGGGAAACATATTTGAATAATGTGGAATAATGCAACTTCAAATCAGAGCACCTTGCCAATATTGGAGTGAAAACAAAGAAGCGGTTGCTGTCATAGTATCTGAGTGTTCAATGCAAGACTATAGCAACTCTTACACAAACATGTATGAATTGCTATCATGCAATGCACCCTTGAAGCATTAAGTCGGTATGCATGCAAAAATCAAGCAGGTTTAAAAGAAGCAAGAAAATGCTAATGAGCTATTGTCAGGTCCAACCAACCCAGAACAATTAAGGTCTCATAGGGGTAACCCTTTTAATGGGGGGACACAGCACTGAATCTTATACTTTTTTAAAAGGAGAAGGTGTAAAAGAATTGTAACAAAAAGGAATAATATAACAAATCATGAACAAAGTCTCCTTTAGTTACATTTTTCCTAATTGTCTTTGTCCTAAAAATACAATATTGTCTTCAAAGGAGGCAAAACAATTAGTTCAAAAGTTTTTTTTTCTTTTCTTTCTTCAGCATCTTGCATGTTAAAAGAGAAAGGTCTGCAGTCACTGCATTACCATGGAAATTGAAATCCAAGGCTTTGGTGCTAAAACAAATTATCATTTTTCACACAAAACATCATAATACTCATAAAACAACCGCTGGGAACAATACATTGTCGACTCAAATGAAGAAAAAAGAAAATGAAGAGTTATGGAAATAAACACAGAGATGATTAATTTTTAAAACAAAAGATGCATGAACCAAAATATCCATGCAGATGCAAAAATCGCTTTAATGCCAAGAAGTGTGAGCATAAACCAACTATCTGGATGATCATTTTTTTGAGTCACAATATTTTCTTTTCTATTTCAAACCAAAAGTGATACCATCATTAATTCTGCAACATTTGACATAAATACACTTTTGTAAAAGAGCAGAATGAAATTAAAGTTTACAAGGATGTCCCGGCACAGTCTAAACTGATTCTGTATACAGTCTTGTTGTAAAGATAATACAGTGTGTAAGGGTCTTCTACATGCATTATTTCAAGAAGTACATGCAATGTCCTTTTTTGTTGGAACCCATCAAGATTGATGCATCAAGAAAATCCTACAGTAAAGGCCTTGTAGAAGATAAAGTTAAGCTAGCCAGGAAAATACATCCATTATATAGACATCTGCAGAAGCGTGCCTTTTTAAGTGTCACAGCTAAAACATTTTCTCCCCAAAAATTTGATTTATACTGTGAAGGTTCATAGCTCTCGTAATGACATGACAGTTATGCAGGTGTTGCATATTAGAAAAGTTTTTTATGATGACATGAGGCCTAAGGATCATAGACTCTGCTGAAAGAAAATTCATCATTCTATCCCTCCCTGAGACGAGTTTGCCAAAATGACTTCTAATAAACTATCACCCACATATCTATACACTTGTTCGGATTTACTATGTGTTGATAAATCAAAGGGTTCAAAGCAACACTAGAGCAAATCCAAATCAAATTTGTGACGGCGTTGCTATAGTCTTGCATTCAAATATCAAAGTATTGTAACAGTTGTACAATTGCAACGGTGCTTTGACTAGCCTTCTTTGTTTAAAGACATGCCTAAAGACAGTACATCATTGAAACCAAAGTTAAAACATCTCATGATCTAATCATTCATTTTCAAAAATTTACAACTATTTCAATTAAAAGAATTGAAAGATTTCAAGAAAGAACAGCTTTTGTGACCATCGAATTAACAGCACTTTCACTGACTTGTAATCGATTAGCTATTAACTTTGTCGAGAGATCCTCTGGGCAGTTATTTAACCTGTACAAATTACAAACAATTAATAAACACAAACCCACTTGTTAATTGTTGCCCCATGACAGTGCTTCATTAATCTGTTACCTTCACCCATTACCAAACAATAACGACATTTGACCAGTTTGTTGCAGACGACTCTGGAAAACATCTAGGTAAAAGGAGAAATTGCTCTAAAATAGCAATTTCTCCTTTACCCACAATGTTTTCTGTCCTATCAGAAGATTATACTTTAATTTCATCACATTTTGAAATGTTGTCTGCAAACTTTTTCAATTTGGGACAGTCGAAAATTTGGCGTTCCGTAAAGGGTTAACATAAACTCTACTTAACACAACTGCAGAAACTGAACCCAAGAAATTGATAAAGATGCTTGAGGCAAACAATTCAGATTTTTATGCTATGACTTCACAAATATAAAGCCTTTTTTTCCTATTACCTGTGTTGACTATATGAAGCTAAGCTCGGCACTTTCTTAGAATTATGTTGGAAGCAGTCTCAAGTCAAGTCAAGTCAAGTCAAGACACTCATACATGGTCGTTCATTCACTCTGTCCCATAAGAAGTCATGCACAAGGGTTTGAAAGTTTTTCAACATTTGTTACAAATCTCATGTCAAATGTCATCAAGTTGGGTGTTAATCACTTAACATTCAACCCGATTTATGGGCTTCACCATTGTATGATGGGAGCCAAATGTCAAAAGTTTAACCTTTCCCCCCTCATATATTGATATATATGCATTTAAAGGCACTTGCTCCATACTGGATAAATAATCAATTGAGAAGAAAAAATAGAAATTGCAGGTAAAGAGCAATCACTCCTTTTAGTCATAATGGTATACTGTATTTACCAAAATTGTAATCCAAAATTAATTCTTAACCCTTTACCAAACGCCAAATTTTCGACTGTCCCAAATTGAAAAGTAATCTTCTGATACAGTAGAAAACAATGTGGGTAAAGGAGAAATTGCTTGTTATGAGCAATTTCTCATTTTCCCACAGTGTTTTCCAGAGTGGTCTGCATCAAAGTGGTAAAATGTCATTATTGTTCGGTAATGGGTTAAAGGCCTTGCAATTGTTGTCTGCTCTTGTTTTCTATTTAGATCAGTCATGAATCCCATAAGTCAGACTGGTTAAATGCCCATAAAGCCCAGCTAACTACTTGATGGCTACTTATCCAAAAAGGTTGAGTCTGTGATGCCCCCTTTTCCCACAAGAAATGCCATTTAAATGCTTTTGCAACAGATGACTTTTATAGGCAGAAGACATTTGAAAATGATGAAGCAAGCGATAACTTCAATAGCAATAAATAGGTAACAACGTTTTACTTATGATACTTTTGATTGTGCCATGGTTTTAAGTCCAACTGGTACCATTATGATTACACGTTTTTATTATTACTGAAGAACGGTAAAAAAGAGAATGGTAAAAAAAGAACGCCTTTGCTGTTATTCATGAGTGAAGCCTTTCTTTTAACAGATCTCACCTCCAACTGTGGAATCATGATGCCAATCAAAGCCTGACCCTTTAATATTTCCTTCATATATTCTTATTTCAACAACAGATTCTGTAGCAGACAGCTTTATACACAATTGCCACAAATTGGTCTCTTCCAAATGTCACTAAAGAAATGGTATATATTTATACTTTATAATTGACGTCTGCTTTTGTTTTAAGTTTGGACTATTCCAAAATTCCAATTAAGGGAATGGGATGGATTGAGTTATGATTGAATTCTGAAGCAACCAATCATCAAAGAATATGTGGATCATGGTACAATTAAAAATCAAAGTAACTTCATTGTACCAAAAGATGGGTTTTTTATTTCCTCGAAACCCCCCCCTTTCCTTTGGAAGACAGTCACTTGCGATAAAACATGTCACAGAGTAATTTGAAGCACATGACATTTTAAAGAAAAAAGAAGATAAAATCACCAAAAGAAACGGTTGCAGCAGAAGAACCATGCTCAAATATATTTCTTTACCAATTTCAAAAAGTCTAAATAATTCTAGCTCATTTTGAATTTCCAGCATGATAAGGCCTTCAAAAAGTCTCCTGCTCCAGAAAAAAAAAATCAAATCCTCTTCATGTAGGCTAAAGGTGGGGGCTCCACACGATATCTGGGTTTGCCTGTGTCAGAGCAGTCCTCAGATAACGCCATGGTAACAGCGGGAGACAGACAAGGAACACGGGCCCTCTGACCCTGGCAGACGATCTGACTTCACCATCAAATTCTCTCCCTTTAGATAACCCTTCCATCATTTCATATGCATTTTTAATGGCACTGGAATCAGACAGATTAAGAAACCATTGAAACAAAAGACAAAAGGAAAAATTGCTCGAGACGAGCAATTTCACCTTTTGTCTCTATGGTTTCAATCTTTTATTATTTTCAATTGTCGTCTTCTATTCCTTTCAATTTCCGCTAATGCAAAGCCTACATGAGATGAGCAATTTCTCCTTTTGTCTCAATGATTTCTATTAAAGAAAGTGTTATCTTTCATTATTTACAATTGTCGTCTGCTATTGCTTTCAATTTCAAGTAATGCAAAGCCTACATGAGAGACTGGATAAAAGAAGAAAGGACCCCGTTTGCATGAAATACATTGATATATTTTTTTCTTATAACCAAATTACATACTAAACCTTACACCATACAGCAGACAATAACTAAGTATCTAATGCCAATAGGTCAATTTTCTGATTTTACAAAAACTTTATATCTATAATTAAATTGACTTTAATTGTTCTATCACTGTAATTGTGGGTTTCTGATGCCATCTGCTGCATTGAATACCCATATATCATACACAACTAAGGGGGAAGGATCTGATGCCGTCTGCTGCATTGAATACCCATATATCATTCACAACTAAGGGGGAAGGATTGATTCATTCATCTCCGAGTTGATGCCATGTTTACAAGATGACTCTGATAGTTCAGGCTTATCAGACCTCCACTTATGGGGCATGAAGACCCGATACTATCAGCACTCTTCAAGGGGGCGCAAAAAAAAGATCTTCTGAACAGAAGACCTACTTTCTTTCTTTGCATTATTGCGTTATCTCCGTTACAAGATTTTTTTCAGTATAATTGAAGATTTACAACTTTTTTTTTTATTTCATTTTCTTTGTTTTTTTTTGTTCTTTCTTTCGTTTTGGTTGTATAACTATACCTTGGAACAGCCAGAAAAAAGCTGACAATTTTCAGGGGTATTCTGGTTTTGTAGACACAGAGTAAATAGGAGAGAGCTTAAACACAATTGGAGGGTTCAATGCAAGTCTACAGCTGGTAAAGTCCTTAACCTTTTGTGAAAAAGTTCTGTCTTGCTTTTTAACCCTCAATTTGCAGATCAAACTTGCTAAGACCTAAAGATGGTTTGTGAAATAAAAAATATTTAAGACATAAGCTTAGTTGATCTGTGAATTGAAAATGTTTCAATACATGAGATTTAAGTCTGAACATTCAACTGATTGTCTGCATGGATGCAGGATACTTTTTCTGTAATCTTTTTGCTTTGATTACAAGGTACGAGCAACTTTAGTGGAAAAACACTGAAACTTCCGGTATTATGACAAAATGACTGTGAGAAAATACTCATTTTGGCACCATGCTTCATGAACATTGTATGCTTCAAAGGTGTTTTATGCCCTTCATTTTAGGCACAAATAGAAGTGTTAAGCAGATAATACATATTACTTCACTTTGACACATCATCTTGGGCAGTCTTTCCTTTTTTCCAATTGGTATTTATCCAAAAACAATAGAGATAATGTACTTTTTCATATTAAACTTTGTCATCTACCATTACTTTAAGCCTAGTACTGGTTGATCAAGCAAATCTGTTACGTAACTAAAAATTGTTGATGGGGTGTTAAACACCATAATATTATAAACAAATTTTAACCAAACAACAATTAAAAAATGTTGAAATAGGTCTTCCAAAAGATGAAAAGACAAAGGCACATCATGGCCTTCACCTCACCCATACCTTAGCAAGATACAAGAGCATGCTCTCCACAGCACCAAAGAGATTACGGAATTGTCATGTAACATCAACAACAAGCACTATCAGGGTTGTTGGGGAGGCGAGACCCGGGCACCTTTGAAGTCAGAGTTGATGATGCCTGTTAATTAACCGATTCCTGTTCTAACAGAATTCAAAGCAAATGACCGCCATGCCGACAAATTTTCAAATAACTCACTTGTCTGATATCATTAAGATTAAAACAATCTAAAGACCGTTGGAAATGCATCAGCCAGGAGTGTGGGGTGACAGTATGGGTCTCAGGCCATCAGATATACGGCTATGAATTGAAAAGATCCTTTTCTGTGAATTAATAAAAAGTATAACACACTCTCGCAGCAGACGGTTTTTGAAAATTGATTTAAGAAAAAGAAGATTATTTGCTTTTCATGACAATGAATTCCCCTTTCACCCCTAGAATACTGGGTAATTTTTTAAAAAAGAAATAGATTTTGGTGTCATTGCCTTTCCAAAACCTAAATATCTACTTAACGTTGATGAGGAAAGATACTCAGAGAAGCAAATAGGTGAGTTTTAATGTTGTCTGCAACATGTTTGATGAATGAAGGTCAATGGTTCAACAGCCACCAGTGAGAAACAAGCATGGTTTAATGATTACTTTGCTTAAATAAAAAAGGACTTAAATCTCTTGAAAACTGGTGAGCTTTGTTTCTTTTACACCTCCCAACGACCTATAGATACATAAGATGACAAAAAAAGACAAAAAAAGTACATTTTCACTATGTAGCAGATAAAAACAATTGTGACAAAGATAGAAGTTGCTCATAAGAGAAAATTTACCCTAAATTCACATAGGTTTCCTTAGTTTTCTGCAGCAGACACAGTAAAAATGGAATATCACAGAGGAAGGGGATAAACGCAAATGCTCCAATCTTTTAAATGTCTGCGAGCATTCACAAACATGCATGCCATGGTTATCGCCAACGTCACAATTAATTACCCCACAATTTTGATTAATTCAAAATCTATTTCAGTAATGGCCCCCATATCCCATTACAGACATGCTCCACACACCATTGCCTGTACAAACGATTAGAACAATGGCTTTTTATCACCATGATTTATGAATTCATGAAAACCCCATTCATAACACTATCTAAAACATCACACTATATCTAGCCCTATACCGTCTTCTTGTCCAGCTCAGTTAGTACGGAGTAAGGACATTTTACCACTTTGTTGCAGACAACTTTGGAAAACATTGTGGGAAAAGGAGAAATTGCTTGTTAAGAGCAATTTCTCCTTTTCCCACAATGTTATCTACTCTATCAGAAGATAACTTTCCAATTTCATCACTTTTTATTGAAACGTCGTCTGCATACTCTTTCAATTTGGGACAGTAAAAAATTTGGCGTTTGGTAAGATTGTGTTGTTTGTGAACATACATATATATCGAAAATGTTTGTTAGTAGTAAAATTGTTTAAGATGCAAATGATTAAAAACCCTTGATAGTATACTTGTTGCGGCAACTTTGGTCCTAAAGCAAGCTCGCAATCTGCAACACAAATCAATTCTTCAGGTACCATTATCTCCTACAACAGAAAATCTGTGATAGGTCCGATACTTGAAAATATCATACCGATTTCTCCTTTTTTCGCTTTGATTTCTTTAGTGTCTCCCTGAAGAAGCATACAGACAAGAGTAAAGTTGAGGTACTTAGTTGACCAAAGAAGTGGAAAGCAATTACACCTAAGAGGGTGATGTTAAAAAATCAACATTAGCAAGATATTTACTGGAGCAATGCTAATTGTTGAATCCCTTATTTGGATATCATACATGTCATTTGTTGTGGGCAAAGAGGTCTCGATATGAATGGGCATGATAGAGTTTTTTACATGTACAGTATTTCTAACCCATCAAACAAATCCTATCTTAGTGCTTGTTGGTACTGATTATGATTGTACCATCAGGAAAATTCTAATGAGCACCTCTAATGTATAGTTTAGAGAAGCAATAACCAAAATTGCTAGCAGAGTATGCTGTTTAACTTGACTGTTTGAAACTATTTCCAAATGAATACCAAAATAAACACCCCAACATCGTACTTCATTCGAATCATTCTAATATATCGTGATTTTGATCAAACATAATACATTTACAGGTGTTTTTCATGACCCTACTTTGCCCAGTGGTTAGAAGAACTTGCATCCTACTGGAAATGATTGCAATCTCCATTGGCTCCACTGGCTTTATGGGTATGTCCTTTGGTAAACCACTTCAGGAAAAAAAAGATTATAACTTAAAACCGTCAGCTCTGTATCAAACCCCATCATTGTAAAATCAAAACACAGCAACCCAAAACATGGAATTCTTCAAGAGAAAGGGCGATGTATCTGGCAAAGGGTAGGATAAATAAATTTATCAATAAAATCTTCATTTACCATTAAATGTCTACTCTGAACCCCTCAATGGCTTACAGAGGCCATTCATCAAATGATTCAATTATTTATCACAATTCAAACCCCACTTAATCACACAGCGGCCTGCGATAAATGTTTCATCAACTACAAATGATGGGGGATGGTTAAAAACTTTTAGCTGATCCCACATTTAACGCTTTCTATTTCAACTCCTCTTTGTAAACATACATTTTGAACTTTTCAAGAATCTATTATAACAAAAGAAGAAGTTGATTGTACAAATGGCTCATTGGAAACAATTGTGAGGTATGAAATAATTGTATAAGATAACAGCTTGGAAAGACTGTTATACAGAACTGGTCAGAAACTACCAGAAACATAGAAAGGTGCGCAGACCATCATGGCGAGACTGAAATAATGCTTAAACTGCCTTAAAACCTTATCCAATCAATACACTGACTATCTTTCTGAGCCAGAAGAGAAAAGGGTTTGATATCTCCGATTGATTTGGTACTTGAGTTTTGAGTTGAATGATAATTTTTGATGAATTATCAGGATTGATATACCTGACATGGGCTTTGTTACGTTGTTCTCTCTGACATCAGACCCTCCTACATAATTATAGAACAAATTTCAATAGGGAATTATATTAGAAATCATGGATTTTCCTTTTTTGTGGATCTCTAGTGTAAACGAATTAACCCTTATTGCGCTGGAACCAACTTCATGCTGCTGCCAACAGGTACAGGTCAGCTTCCAAGTAAATTGGCTTGTTTGCTATCTTGAGTATTTTTCCTCATAAAAATTAAGCAGATATTTAAGGTTTTGGGAAGCTGACAACACACAAATCTTTATTATAGAAAATAACCAAGCATTCTAAGGGTTAAATGATTCTTATGACTGCCCACAATATAGAGTTGGCTAAAGGAATACACATCTTATCTGGACCTCAGCTAGGTCATTTGATTTTGACCATCACAAAACAAGCAATAATTGGGTACAAGTTTGCAATCAAAAGCAAAATAAGCAGGAATTTCTAACACAATGAACAAAACGAGCAAATCCCATGTTAAGGGTTATACATTGAGGTTCACAATCGAAATCATTTTCGTTTTTTTTAACCCGAATAGATTGACAGAGATTAATGCTTTATCCCGCGAAAATTGACAAAACATGTAATCATTTATAATTGATGTATTCTATGAGCCCCGCGAAAAAAGGAAGAAAGCAATCACAAAAACATGACAAAGCATGGAGACGGTAATATCAGGTTTTTCGAAATTCATTTACCCGATTGAGCAACATCGCAATCAAGTAATACTAAACCTTCAAGGTCACGTGATTTTCAATACCACATTAGAATGAAGGCAGCAGCTTAACCCATTACCAAACAATAACGACAATTAACCACTCTGTTGCAGACGACCCTGGAACACATTGTGGAGGACAAATTGCTCTTAATGTGCAATTTCTCCCTTTCCCACAATGATTTCTGCCATATCAGAAAATGATTTTTTCAATGTCATCACATTTTGAAATGTCGTCTGCAAACTCATTCAATTTGGGAAAGTCCAAAATTTGGCGTTTGGTAAAGGGTTAAAACATTTAGAGTCAAGACCTGTTAACCCTTTTCTTTGATAAGAATCACTAATCGATGCTTACATGCGGCAGAACAGAAATGTAATCATTGTGACAAAAGGTAAAATTCGATCGGATGCAATGGTCTATTGTCTATAGCTTGAATCTATGGTTGTTCTTTCACACTTTATCAAAAATATTTACTAGATAAATACTATTTTATAGACACTCATTGGAATCTTCTCAATACATTTCTAATGAGTACCAGTCATATTGGATTTAGAGAGGCAATAAGGTATAAACTTCAAATTCTTCTTTTGTCACATAATAGCAAATACAGTCAGCTTAAACATGATTACAGGCATTGACCATAAAAAGTATTCAAAGAAAAGAGCATTTGAAGACCACGAAAATGTTCACAATGCTATTCAAACCAAGTTTTAGAGGGAAGCATTAATACTGCTAGCCACAAAATATCTCAAACCTGTCTGAAAAGGGTTACCTAAGTTATAAAACATCCCTGAAAAACACACACACCTAGCAATTCCAGCAAATCTTGTTTTGACTGTTTCATCTTTCATCTAATCAAATTTATTGTCAAACTGGTAAGAACAGAAATCTACCGTTACCCTTCTGCCGAACATCAGCCAAACTTGGAAAGCACAAGCTCTCGTTCAATTGCCACAATGGTGCAGTGGCAGAGCATCCGCTGCTTGTACCTAGAGTCCCATGTTCGAACCTTGTTAGTGGCGAGGCAAATACTGCAGGTACAGATATTCAGAGTAGCAGATAGGTTAAATCACAGACCAGCCGCCAATTTACTTGGCGGCTGGCCTGTGATCTTACCTGTTTGCATAAGCATGAAGTTGGTTCCAGCACTATAGGGGTTAAAAAAACACAGGCAACAAGCAGGTTTCGTGTAACATGTAGGGTTGGGTTTTTAGAGCCAAACTGTTGTCTTTTATGTTACCAAGGCGATGCCAACTTTGATAACTATTCCAGCACTGTGTGTTATCATTTCCACACAACAGTCTATCTGCCCTGCCTTTCATGCTTGATTATGAACTTGTTGAATAATACTTTTCTGTTTCCCCATGATGAATTTTCAAGAGGGTCCAAATTGGAAGTATACAGTATAAGCAGACGGCACTTGTTACTGATGAAAATATGGAGTTTGTCATCCACATTTGATCAATGAATCAAAAAAACTTTCTTGTATGTTTTTTTGGGAGTTTAGAAATGATTTAACTTTCTAAAAAGAGAGACTGAAAAAAATGTCTACTATTCCAAAAGTTTTGAAAGATTGCTGCAGCAGACCCCGTCACGTTCTGTTTGTAAAGGTTCAGCTATCAACTTGGTTATCTGCATTTTGCCTGAATTTGCAGGAAGATTTGCTAACTGAACCAAAAAGTTGTATTTGATCTTCTCTCCCTCTATTCATACATCTATTTCCAACACAATTCATGTCTTCTTTTTTTTTTTCAAGCCCCAAAACTGGCAATAATATAAACCCATTTCTACATAAGGAAGTCTCTGAGAATTCATTGTTTAGAGTTAACAGCAGATGAAAATCAAAAAGGAGGATAAAAACTAACAGGTCATTCTAAAGGTTCAATGCAAGACTATAGTAAGTATGTGAAGCACTTACTATAGTCTTGTACTAAATCCTCAATATGCGTGAATATCGAGGGTTCAAAGCAAGACCACAGCAAGTTCTACACAAACATGAAGTACAAACTTTAGTCTTGCATTGAACCCTCAATTTGTGATACTTTACAAAACCATCATAAAACCAGTCAAGATTACTTGTTACATGCAATTGTTACAAGCAATTAATCCTTTTATTACATTTAATACAATGTCAACTGTCAGAGGTGAGTTGAAATACATATATACTTATGAGGGAAAAGTTTAAAAGACCCAATAGGGAATTGTTCCCTTTTCAATGACCCCTAATCAAGCCATTTGTCTGGCAATAGATCAGTCTGACCCAGGATGACCCCTTAAACGTCAACATGGGAAATCCCTTTCCAAACAATGACCTGCCAGGAAATCCACAGGGATTCCTCCAGCCTCATTGTGACAACACGTCCATTTCAAGGTCACAGAAAGGTCGTGCAAACATTACGCCTTTACCTAGGTGGGAAGGCCAGGGATGGCGAAATCAGATTTTGATATACCTGCCTGTAATTGTGAAGTCTTTCTCTGCAATTATGTGTAGATATCTTGGTCAAATAGAAGTTTTCAGTAAAGATTCACTAGTCCAATAAGGCATCTGGTCAAGTTTGGGCAATATGGACAAGCTTGGCAGACGGACAATTGACTTTGCCAGCCCTGAAGGTCCTTCTTCATATTTATGTTCACTCACTAAACTGATTGAAGTCTGATCAACCTCTTCATTAACTTGTCGATAATTGTGCGAAATATGGCATCAATATCAATTGCCAAAACGAATAGGGACTTATCTCTCACCAGTGTTATATCAATGTAGTAAAAGGAAAATATGTTCACCATGAGATCAATATACTTTTAAATGATCTCTTCTGTGTATGTTAATGTGGTTGTTTTAAGAAAACTAATGAATGAATCAGAATGGCATTTTATCATTTTAAAACAAAATCTTAAAATGGAAGAAATCCATTCCATTCAATAATGTGGTTACCCTTTCTTTAACTATCTTTCTCACAATGTTGGTTACTGGTTCTTTGCTACAACATCCTTCTGGATTTGAATAAGAATGTCACAGGGCTTTTCAGCATATGCGGTAAGGGATTTCAAGCTTCCATGCTTGCTTCCTGGAAACTAAACCAGTACTCATGCCAATGTGTGGGTAAGTTCTGGCAATTTTCAGCTCGCCTGATGGAAATCAAACCAAGGACCCTTGTTACAAGAGCAAATGCTCTACCACTGCACCAATATCGCCCACATGTCATTTTTATATCAGATAAAGCATTGGATGAGTAAAAGGTATCAATACCTTCTTCAAGAGGCAATTAGATTGAGTTTCTCATTATCCCCAACTACCTCTTCACATTATAATGAAGAAACAATCCAATCTTTGCCATTAGAATGCTGGATAATTTACTAAAAATAAATGTTCCTGTCGTCTGCCTCCTAAACCTTATATATCTGCTTAATTTTTTGATGAGGAAAGATAACAGATTAGCAAACAGATTAGATCACAGGCCAGCCGCCAATTAACTTGGCGGCTGGCCTGTGATCTAACCTGTTTGCACAATTATGAAGTCGGTTCCAGCACTATAAGGGTAATGAAACAATGCTTTGAAAATTCTGATATAAGATCTCGAAGTTTCATTGCAATACTACATTAAATGTTTTGGGTTTGTGAAGAATTTACCTATATCTTGCATTCAGCCCTCAATAAGTGTGATTCATCACTGAAGGCCTTCTCAAACATTTTCAAAATTCTGATTTACCGTTTGTGCCACTCTTTGCTGAAGGTTTTATTCAAACATTCTATCAAAATCTAATTTTTCAATGAAATATTTTGGATGAAGCAACAAGTTTATTTTTGGAGCATATTTGATGTGAGGGGAGTACTTTAGATTGAATAAATCAAAGCTTTTTGCATGCAGTATCTCAAAAATTATTTGATACATGTCTATTCTATTTTCATAAAAAGGAATGTTCTAAAAAGTTTCTACAACCTAAGAAAAGGCTTCAATTAAAGCAAATAAACTATGAAAAAATTCCTTGTCTTCAAAGGTCTCAGTTTAAACTTGCAATGAACCTTCAAAATGTAAATATATTTGATATTCTTCAGATAATGGAGGGGAAAAAAGTTTTTTTGAGAAGAAATGATGAAATGGGTAAGCATAATTGATATGAGATAATGGGTCCAATTTTTAGTTTTACTTATCTCATGAAAATAAACACACACCTTTTCCTGACATTACCTGTCACTAAGAGGTAGCTCGAGAACATTTCCAAGGGCTTCGTTTGAGAACTATTCAAAGAATGGGAGAAATGAGGTAATTTGATCTAGGCTTTTCCTGGTAGCATACTCCTAACCCCTTTAATGAACTGCTAATTTTGGACTGCCCAAAATTGAAAGAGCTTGCAGACGACATTTCAAAATGTGATGGAATTGAAAAATAATCTTCTGATAGGGCAGAAAACATTGTGGGAAAAGAAGAAATTGCTCGTTAAGAGCCATTTCTTCTTTTCCCACAATGTTTTCCAGATTCATCTGCGACAAACTGGTCAAGAGCAATTTCTTATTTTCCCACAATGTTTTCCAGATTCATCTGCGACAAACTGGTCAAATATCTTTATTGTTTAGTAATGGGTTAAAAGACTGATCAATTTAAATTGAATAAAGAATCTTCAGAGGTCAGGCAATCTTTTTCAAATGTATTCCAATAAATACTTCAATTTCTCAAGATTTTTTTCATACCTGTCTGTAAGCAGAGCAATCAAATGTCAATGGTATCGGCTGATGGCTAAAAATATCTCTGAAAGTTTGCAGGTATTATTAGATTCCTTTTTTTCCTCGCCACCCTAACGCTAAGTGGCAGCTACTTTTGATAACAAAATTGTGAAAAGAAAAATAGAACATAACCTAAAGGTGATGGTAACTTTACCTAACCCTTAGAATGCTGGGTAATTTCAAATAATAGACTTTTGTGTCTTCTGCTTTCCAAAACCTTAAATATTTGCTTTTTTAGGAAAGATACCCAAAGAAGCAAACAGGTTAGATCACAGACCAGCAGCCAATTTACTTGGGGGATAGCCTGGATCTAACATGTTTGTATAAGTATGAAGTCAATTCTAGCACTAAAAGGGTTAAACTGTTTCTCTATTTTCAAACATGTGTTCGGTCCAAATTGTAGGGAAAAAGCAGATGATATAAACTTTGACATAGACATTGTATCTAATTGAATTCTCTTTAATGAACCTTGCATTTGAGGTCCTGATAGAAGCACTAATGAGAAAACATTTTCTTTAATTTCCTAACTACATCCATTACATTGTAATTGTCTCCATATAGTTAGTTATGTAGTTTTTTTTTAAATCCTAATACCAGTGTCACAACACTAAACCTAAGGAAAGGTTTGTTTTAAATTATTTATTTAAAATGATTCAATCATTGTGAAACAATTTCTTCAAACTTAGATTAATCCCTCTTGATTCTGCTTCCTGTATACATAACAAGTATTTGCCACAAATATAGATTAATGAAATGTCACAAGGCAGAACCCATTACTTACAGGATTCAAACCTATGACCCTTGTGTCCTTAGACCAATGCTCTCCCTACCTTGATTTAAGGTAGTCAATTGGCTGAAAAAATCATATGGCTTGCCCAAACACAGGCAGGCAGGCAGGCAGTGGTAGGGAGGTTGCGATGTAATTAGTAGCCATAAATCCAAATAATCATTATAGCTCGGGCTGTTTTATTACTGGCGGTGTTGGAAGGTCACCTTCAGTCCATTATAAACTTGTTATGTCGTTAACCATCACTGCAGGTTACCGATATCTGGGTACGATCAAATCTGGGCCTGATCAAATCATACCATCATACACTGCTGTATCATAGACTCTCTTTAATCCATTACCAAGCAATAACGACATTTGAGGAGTTTGTTGCAGACGACTCTGGAAAACTTTGTGGATAAAGGAGAAATTGCTCTAATTTCCCACAATACTTTCTGTGCTAAAAGAAGACCATTTTTTAATTCAATCACATTTTGAAATGTCGTCTGCAAACTCTTTCAATTTGGGACAGTGGAAAATTTGGCGTTTGGTAAATCCAATATGATAGCAGAGTAGGGCCCATGTTCTTAGAATGCACTATAGTATCTTTTTGCTCAACTTTTAGTACAAGTATGAAAATCAGAGTTAAGTCTTGACCTGGAAATAAACTTATACTCAACCTTTTTTCACTAACCAAAGTTTATGCAATCATTTTGAGCATGAAGTTGGTTCCATCACGTTAAGGGTTAAGCATAAGCATGGATTAAAGTTTAAAGTATGAAGTCATGACTTCTTTTAGAAAACAGGCCCTGTATTCTAACCACTTGGCCATGGGGGCCCTAAACATATATAGTAGAAGTTGCAGATGTGTTCATCGCATTTGATACTGCCTGATGGATGCATAGCTGACAGAGTGTGTAGATTGATAGACTGATGTTACTTTGCTCATCATCAAAGTGGGGTGGGCCTTTATATCTCGGGTCCATCAAACAAGGGGGTAATCACTTATCTATCAGAATCTGCCGTCTACATGTGTACAACATCTATAGAAGAAAGGAGCCTTTGGCTTATCATCTCTGATTCTATTAACGCATCATTCCATTACACTTTGACAGCACTAAGTGATGACAATGCAGCCAGTGCAACCTTTAGACTTTTCAACAACACTAGCATTAAGTATCAGTTCAAGAACTATTTTACATAGCCTATGTTGTGAGTTCCTCTGTGAAACATTCATGAATTCATTCATGAATGTTAAATGACCATTCATGAACACAAAGTTGTTCTTAACTTGTTCATGGATTTCAAGAATATGTTCATGAATATCAAGAACAGGTTCATGAATGTATTCATGAACCTGTACTTGATGTTCGTAAATAGTTTCTTGAAAATTATGAAAAATTTCTGTGAAAAAGAATGTTTAACATATGTAAATGTTCATGAAGTTCATGAATATATTCTTAGATCTTTTGCAGGGGTAGCCTGGGAAAAAAGCCTCTTCAAGAAACTCTTTTATTATATTTTAACTTTAATTGCCTCTGCAAAGGATACCATCTGCAAACATCTCCATTAATTTTGGTCAGCAAAATATCTTATTGCTTTAAAAAGAGCTTGCCAAGCAGCAGGAGCAGACAACTCCTGCCTTCCATACTTGTCACATGATTGGTTCTCTTGCAGACCAGTACAATTTTGTGATTGCTAGGCTAAGTAAGAAAGAAGCTGCATCATCATCTCCTTTGAGAGAGAAAACCATCTCCAGATAATAACTACAACATGTTTATTGGCAACAGAATGGTCATGATCTGTTTATAAACAAAAACACCAACTCAATCACATCTGTCTTGTTAACCCTTTACTAAACGCCAACATTTTCGACTGTCCCAAATTGAGAGTTTGCAGACGACATTTAAAATTTTGATGAAATTAAGAAACAATCTTCTGATAAAACAGAAAACATTGTCGTTAAGAGCAATTTCTCCTTTTCCCACCATGTTTTCCAAAGTCGTCTGCAACAAACTGATCAAATGTCAAAATTGTTTGGTATGGGTTAACTCTTAAAGTGCTAGAATCGAATTTATGTTTAATATGCAAACAATTAGATCTAACCTGTTTGCTACTCTGAGTATCTTTCAAAACTAAGGAGATGTTTAAGGTTTTGGAAAGCAGATGACACAAAAATCTATATTTAGAAAATTACCAAGGAAGGTTAGCTTTCTTTTAATGAGGGTGCAATGCATGACAATTTAGCAACTCCTTCGCAAAGGTAAAGGGGATGTTAGAGTGATGCATTGAACCATTGTTTGTTAAAGTGATGAATTGAACCATTGTTTGTTAAAGTGATGAATTGAACCATTGTTTGTTAAAGTGATGAATTGAACCATTGTTTGTTAAAGTGATGAATTGAACCATTGTTTGTTTAAGTGATGAATTGAACCATTGTTTGTTAAAGTGATGAATTGAAATTGGTGATGAATTGTTTGTTTGTTAAAAGATGATTGAACCATTGTTTGTTAAAGTGATGAATTGAACCATTGTTTGTTAAAGTGATGAATTGAACCATTGTTTGTTAAAGTGATGAATTGAACCATTGTTTGTTAAAGTGATGAATTGAACCATTGTTTGTTAAAGTGATGAATTGAACCATTGTTTGTTTAAGTGATGAATTGAACCATTATGTTTATGATTCTAGAAATCATTGCAAAGAATTTAAGCGAACCTTTGGTTGAACTTTTTCTCATACAGACGACTCGCAATAGTTTGATAGTTGGAGTGTTGCCTGAAACCAGACTTAATTGAACTTTAGTATTTGACTGGTTACAAAAATTTACATGGAGGAAAGGGTTTTAAGATGAAAGCCTAAAAGGTTCATTAGGGTGATGGTATAACATAGATCTGGTACTAATGATGTCTTCACAAACAGCTCTGTTATTTATTATCCATAACACCTTTTCCCATCACCCTTTCCCTGTAACATGGTGTTGTAAGGTGTTCTTAACCCTTTCCCAAACAATAACAACATTTGACCAGTTTATTGCAGAAGAATTTGGAAAACATTGTGGGAAAAGGAGAAATGGCTCCTGACGAGCAACTTATCCATTTCCCACAATGTCTTCTGGCCTATCAGAAGATTATTTTCCAATTTCATCACATTTTGAAATGTTGTCTGCAAACTCTTTCAATTTGGGACAGTGGAAAACTTGGCATTTGGTAAAGGGTTAAAACAAGCTCCTAATGAACCAAAAGGTTATTTGCCTCTAGCTTCTTTGAGAACTAAACCATAAAAGCAAACATAAATTTTCTCCATGAAACTTAATGCTTTAAAAAATAATCATTTTGTCATAAAATGCGTATGCAAAGGTTTTACACTGATTAAATGTAAAAGTCAATTTCTTGCTTTCCCAAATAACTTTCTATTTCCTCATCTTAACTCCTTTTCATTTTGAATTCTTCAATTAAAGAAACATCCTTTGTTTTGTTTTTTAATTCCAAATTTTTGTCATAATGATGTCAATGGTTTCAACACCATAATGACAGGAGTAAAGAAACATTTTTCTCACTTTGTAAGAACCATTTTCTGTATTTGTCACAATAATCTCTACCAAATATCATAATTTGCTTTTACATGTTGACGTTTTATGTTATCTCCTGTTACTTTCAGTTAGTTTAAACTTATTTCTTTTACATCAATTTGAAAGGAAGCTTGAAGGTTATTGAATTCACTCTCGATGACTGCTTCCTCGACACTAAACCAGTGCTTGCTTCTATTTGTTGGTTAGTCTAGGCAATTTTCACCTCACATAATGGGGAACAAACCCAGGACCATTGGCACAAGAGGCAGATGCTCTAACACTGCACCAAAATCACCCACTACTCTGAATGTGGACAAGTACCAAAATCCCAACATGTGTGAATGGGCTAGTCCTTGTTATCATCATTAATATAAGGCTATAAAGTCAAAATCATGTAGATCCAAAGGGTTATCAATGATGTTCCTAAATGTGTTTTACATTTAGACATGTGAAATTGGCTTATCATGGACTGGGTTAAATCAACAACATACAGTCCATTAATTGACCATTAGTTCAATCCAACATGAGGGGAAAAGTTCTTGGACCATGGTCAAGAATGTACATGGGAAAAAAGTGGAATATAAAGAAATTACTTGCTCGGTACAGGAGCAATGATGGTAGAGAGCACAGTAAAGACTGCTGGCTTTATTTCCACTTATTTCTACTTATCAACCCTTATAGTGCTGGAACCAACTTCACACTTTACAAAGTAAATTGGTGGCTAGCCTGTGATCTAACCTGTTTCCTAGTCTGCGTATCATTCTTCATCAAAATTAAGCAGATATTTAAGGTTTTGGAAAGCAGACGACACAAAAATCAATTTTTGGAAGATAACCCAGCATTCTAAGGCTTAATGTACAATGTTCGCTCTTGAGCATTGTATTGCATGTTCCCTGGACAAACTACCAGAACTAAGCTAGGAAATGTGTCTTACCAAAGAACACTCCACGGTGAAATACCTGATTGCCATCGAGGATCAAACCCAAGTTAATTAATACATGGCGCTTAACATTACAACACTGCAGATCCTTATACAAAGCTGGCATACTTACTAACTTTCTGTTACTCTATCATAGTAATACCAGTGGAATAAAGACAGATCCAGTACATTTTACAGTTTCCCCCAGTGAAGCAAAATTATGATAAATTGAACAGGTTTTCCAAAGAGAATACAACTGTCAAAATATTGAATGCATTGCGTAATTGGATAGATTATGATGTTTCTTGCTGGGAGAAGAATTATGCACATTCAGCAGTGAGAAATAATCTTGCAACAAATTATGTTGGCGAGACAGAAACGTGTCTATGATAATTGGATGGATTGACAAGAACTCAAGGACTAACTTGTCAAGGGACACATTAGAAACAATTATGATTGTAACATACCGCAACATTTTACCAAATGACTAGAAAATATTTGCATAGGTTTCAACGAAAACACATGAATATTTTCTTGAACAAAAATACAGTATGCTCATGTCATGTGACATGTCCTTAGAAGTATCTCTATAAAATGCCTCTAATGATGGGTTACATTGCAATATTCTTTTTAACAATATCAATAAAGGAAGGAGAATTCTTAGGGATACACACTAACTAGATCTATGTCCATTGAAAATTAATTCTTTTTATGTATTTTAGTAGAAATGTTTTGTGATAAAAGGAGATATTACTTGTCTTGAGTATCTATCTTATTTTGTCACATTAGGTTTCAGACTTCCCCAGCAGATGCAGTTGTAAAGCAAGTTATTATGGTGAAAGTGAAGAAGACAACAATTTTAGCTAACTTTTTGACAACCTTAGTAAAATTACTATGAAAGTCAATATTAACCACAAGCTTGTAGGTCATAGAGGAAGCATAAAGAATTGCTCTGGCATAGGATAATGCGGATATAGTTGCTTTTTTCCTTTATGGTTTTTGTGAAAGATTTACTTTACTTTATTATAGAGTAATAATTTACATCTTGACAAGTGAGATAACAAATTGTAAAAAAGAAATCTACAAACAAATGAATATTGTAAGCAAATATTACTTGCAAATGGCGATATCATAGCATGATTAACATAATTACCATAAAAATGTAATTACCAACTTGGTTGTATCGTATTCTAAACATTAATCACTTCCCCCCTATAGGATTTTGTGACTTTCCCAAAATCAAAGCAAAAGCAGACGACAAAATTTTACATGAAATGAAATATATATTCTTTATGGTATTGGGTAGAATCCATTGTGCAAAATCAAAATTACTCAGAGTAAGCGATTTTACCCTATTGTCACAATGGGAAATAAAATAAGGAATAAAAAACAATTTTACTAAAAAAAAAATTTTAAAGAAGCAATAATTGAAGCAGATATGCGTCATTTCCCAAGACATTAGGGTTTTCTTTTTTTTTGTCTGGCAATCTAATTGTTTTGCATACATTTGGATAACTTTGTAAATTACCCATGGGTATCTTCGACTCTATTCGTTTTCTCCAAATCCACAGAATTGTATGCTGATTTACTAGAGTACTCCATCATAAGGAATTGGTTTTTGTAATTTATTTGCATAAAATGTTCCAAAACTCTTTGCCAAGTAGGCAAAAAAGTAAGACAGATGTGTCAAACTCTGCCTTACGGGGTTTTTTTTTCACAGAAGAAAATTCATCTTTAGTAGTCAAAAGTTTTTAGGTACAAGATATTTATTTTCTAACATATTAGAAAATGAGTCCGATGCCTATTGTTCAGTAGAAACGTAACAATACAACATTGTTATATCAAAACTTTCAATGATCAAAGGAAAGCACAATGACAAAAAGGAGAATTGCTCAAAATGTGCAATTCTTCTATTTTTCACTTCAAAAAATTTCCCCTGGAATTTCATAATTGGAAAATGACGATAAATCAAAACAGAACTTAACAAAAATTTTGTTGACAAGAAGAATTCAAAGCATTGCTAGCAGATATCCAGAGATCAGATTTTGTTTCAGTTTTAAGTAGGAAAAAGAAGAAAGTGCAATTCTCTTTGATATTCTTAAACCCTTACAGTGCTGGAATCGACTTCATGCTTATGCAAACAGGTTAGATCCAGGCCAGCTGCAAAGTAAATTGGCAGCTGGCCTAAGGTCTAATACCTGTTTTTTTTACTTTGAGTATCTTTCCTCATCAATGTTAAGCAATTATTTAAGGTTTTGGAAAGCACACAACACAAAAATCTATTTTTAGAAAATTACCCAGCATTTCAAGGGATAAAAAGTCGTCTGCAGCAGACGCATTAACCCTTTCCCAAACAGCAAACTTTTGACTGTCCCAAATTGAAAGAGTTTGCAGACGACATTTCAAAAGGTGATTAAATTGGAAATTTATTTTCTGATAGGGCAGAAAACATTGTTGGAAAAGGAGAAATTGCTCATCACGAGCAATTTCTCCTTTTCCCACAATGTTTTCTAAAGTCGTAAGCTAAAAAGTGATCAAATGTTGTTATTGTTTGGGAAAGGGTTAAGTAGAAAAAGTAGAAAATGCAATTCACTTTGATATTCTTAAACCTTAACAGTGCTTGAACTGACTTCATGCTTATGCATACAGGTTAGAGCCAGGCCAGTCGCCAATTTTACTTGGCAGCTGACCTGTGATCTAACCTCTTTACTACTCTGAGTAGCTTTCCTCAACAAAATTTATGAGATATTTAAGTTTTTGGAAAGCAAATGACACAAAAATCTATTTCTAGAAAATTACCAAGCATTCAAGGGTTAAAAGTCATCTGCGGCAGACGCATTAAATTTCTGAGTCTTTCTGAATAAGGATAATTCTTCATTACATCCAGGCTTTTATTACTCTGTTCCATTCCACACATTTCTTGTCTGCAACAACAAGTTCCTTCTATTATATCATCCTACAACATCGTTAATTAATTTATGCTAATGAATTTCTGGTATGCAAATGACTGGGTCATGTTCTGGGATCACTGGCTGAGACTTAATTGCACATTATCAGGGGTGCTGTTAGTTTTTACTATTCAACCCTTAGATCTTAAGCCTCAACATAGATTTGAGACGGTACATGTTTTTGACATAACTTTTTAACATTTTATTCATTTAATTTGTATGGTGTCCAACACTGTATCGACAATTTTACAGTTATGGTATGGCTTTCCTGGATCCATCAGTACTAGGTTAGGGCTCTGAAATGACTTGTCAAAGGTCACTCCCACAAAACCAGAGGTGTCAGTGGGGTTCGTATCTTAAAAGGTTACACTCATATCCTCCTTTTTTTTTTTTTTAAAGTTTAAGCCCCAAAACATTTACTGAATAATTCATTTAAAAACATGTTACCAGACCAAAAACACCTATAAAAAGCATCCTTTAATGATGGCAAAATTTGCTCTTGATTGAAACAATTTCAATCCTGTCTCTGTACATCATTAATTTAACACAAAAATGGAAAAAGACAACATAATCAACGGCTGCGTTCAATGTTAGAAACTGCTCCGCTTTTGTCACAATTGTTTCTACTCCATACTACACACCAAACAACAAGGCATTATTTTTTCATACTTTATTTCACCATCTGATGTTGCTTTCAGTTTAGACCAGTCCATATTTCTCGAAAATGGCAAACAGAAAAAGCGCAAGTACACCCAAAGCAGACTGTGTAGGGTTGTAATCCCAAAATCAATCAGTTGCCACTTATTTCTCATTTTCACCCTATTTAACACTAATTATTCCTGGGGATACATAAAAACATAAAACTGTTTCCATGGAGACTCTATTAATCTTCTTGTTAATAAACAATAAAGAGGATAAAATCCCGGTCTAGTTAACTGTAAAATACTCTGGATAAAACCCTCTCTCCTTTTCCATACCGCTCTAAAATAAGTTTTATCAGATGAGTAGTTTTCTCTCGAAATTAGTGGTGGACCAATTTGAAGGGAAAAATTATAATAATAAAGGAGCAATGTTGGGATGAAATGAGAAGTTGTCTGCTTTCCTCTCACATGTAGACAGTGCTGCAGAAGACATCATTTGAAAACTTTTATTTTATTTATGCTGTTCCAATTTAAAAACAGCGGCAGACGACAATAAGTTTGTTAAAAGAACATTTTCCTTGTGATATTAGAAAATCAAAAACAAAAAAGTGACAAATTGTCATATTGAGTCATTTCATGTCTTGTCACTTTGTATTAGACATTTTAAAATTTCTGGTGTGATTATATCAAGATGGGTTAAAACGAATTGATATATTGAGAACAAATAACTTGCTTTTTAAAATAATAAAGCAGTCAAAACTCGAAATTGATGAAAATTATTTCTTCTCAGTGTGATTTTAAAAAGAGGCTGTGACTCCCTATCCTGATTGTCTTGTCAAACCATTAATCTTATCAACTTGTATTGGGTTTAAGTTCATGTCAACATTTTTCACTATGTGATTTTCCTGGAATCTACCACTTCTTAGCAATCCAACAAAATCAGCAGTGCTGGTGGGGATTGAACCTGTGAAAGAACTTAGCCATTGATTTGAGACGCATAGGACCCCCAACCCCCCAAAAAAGAAGAAAAAAGAAAAAAATCCACAACAACTGTATAAAGATACAAAAAATGTTAGGAATCATAATAAGGCTTTTTTCCTTAAAATGTTGTCTACTACAAACATTTATAATTGTTTGAGGTATGGAAAGGGTCTTATCAATATTTTCAGTACACCTTTATTTTTCTAAGTATAAAGAAATCAGCATGTAATTTGGTCCATCAATTACCCTAATCAGAAAGCTAGACATTTTTAAAATAAATATACTGAAGGCTTTAAATCAAAACCCTGCAGATAATATTCCTCATTTAAACCCATGAATTAGCCATCTTATTTTTGGCAATGAGTGAGTCAGTTATTGCACTGCCTCAAACTCTCAGGAACAAATTATTCCGATTTTAAAACCCATTTCAAACAGGAAAAAAATATGAAATTGGCTGCCAAAGCTTTTCCACATTCTTACATCTTCATGGATTCTCATTGCTAAGTATAACCAGAACAAGATGCAAGAATTTACTTTGACAAAACAGCAATAGCTCAAGATAATGTTCTGCTTTTGTCACAATGATGTTCTACCCAATATCATAAACAAAATATCTTCATTTCCTACTTTATGAAAGCTGATTGAAGTTGCTTTCAGTTTGAAGCAGACATGAAAATATCAAAATGAGGAAATGGCTAAACCCATATCTGCTATAATCATGTTGGTAAAATAATATTTGGTTAAATAGTATCAAGGTGGTCTCTTTCAATGAAAATAAATTCCTTATGCCATTTAAAATCCTTTAAACTCACATTTTTAGGTATCTTTTTTGCAAACGAGAACTTAACATTGATCCGTATGAACAGTTTGTACACTTTATCATTTTCAAGTTTTGAAAGTCCTTTAGAACAACACAACAGCTTTTAAAACAAGAAACAATTTGACATTGTTTGATTTCATTCAAAACCAGCAGGTTTTCTTTCCTATTCTTAGCAGCAACCCCTATGAGAGTATCACATTCTAATGAGGGTTTGTTGCACTTCACTAACCAATCCTTGGACATTTCCAAAAGACAACTACTTGAATATGAAAAAAAGAGACAATAATGATGTGAACTTTAGGGCAAACAAAGCAGCAAAGAAGCACTGCTAAAAAAGAAGCATTATAACCAATATGTGTTTGCTTTGAGCTTGTGAGTTTTGGCATGTAAAAATTAGAAGCATCTGTCTTTTACACTGCTTCAACAATATTTCAGTTATAGTGCGATGACCACCTCATATTGATGGTAGACCTCAACTCATTTGTCTATAAGGGCAGGTAAAGCCAGGTAGCGCCATTGATATCCCATAGTCAGTCTGGAGAATGCCTCTCATGAACATACATCTTGTTTCACCAGGTTTTGAACCCACACCGAGGAGCCATGAAGTTTCCAGTTTTGTACACTAGCCACTAGCCCATGGAGGGCTCTGCAGAGTTGATAAGCAAAATTATGGGAAAAAGAGAAATATTACCATTAGACAAAATAGATGTTAACCCTTATAAAAGCTGGAACCGACTTCATGCTTATGCAAACAGGTTAGATCCAGACCAGCCGCCAAGTAAATTGGCGGCTGGCCTGTGATCTAACCTGTTTGCTACTCTGAGTATCTTTCCTCCACAAAATTAAGCAAATATTTAAGATTTTGGAAAGCAGATGACACAAAAATATATTTCTAGAAAATTACCCAGCATTCTAAGGGCTTAGGAAGAAATAGAGAAAAAAGAAGAAAAAACTTATCGGTACATACCTGTGACTGAGGCCAATCCAAGAACGGCTAAAATCCAAACAATCATAATGGAGGTAGGCAGGTTCAAGTCCCTCCTCCCTAACATTTCACAAACTTATCCTTTAAATCCACCATCATAAAGGTAATCCAAGTCTGTAATAGAGAATAAATAAACTGTTTTAATCCAGTCATAAATTACAGCGAGAGATCGTTTTAAAGTCTCTTTGGCTTTTGTTGTGTTCTAGTTTTCATTAAAAAGCTTATCTGTTTTGTTTTTGTTTCCCAATGAACAATTTATTTCATGTATTGAAAGGCAAAACTTTTACCTCTTCAAGATCTACCTGAACAAATTTCTCTTTTTAAAAGAATTTGTATAATTTCAAAATAATATGTATTACTTCAAAGTACTCTCCAATATGCTTTAGCACTGTCAAATATGCACATTCAAAATAAACATTCAAAGTGTATAGAATGGTTTTATTAATTCTACAATGATGTTTTATCCATATTACTTCACTTTGAATCCAACACACAAATCAAAGTGATCACTCAACTCAGATTTATAATCATTTCTCTTTAATCCTCATCATAGCATTACTTCAAATCTCCGAAATTTGTTATCTCTCCAAACCCACAAATCAATCTGATCTACTTCGCACACAAGTCAAATATCTAATATAACAACAACAGTGTTCAAAATGTTCCCTCATTCAAATTACACATGAGACGAACCCCCTAGCTTCACTTCGTTTGATTCTAATAATATACTTCCAATAACAGTTGCACATCACCGGGAGTTGAACAAGATCAATACCAGGCCTTTTCTCAGCCAGCTATAACTGTAAACAAACCAGGAGCTATCACATCCGATACAACAATATAATAATAATAAACCTCCTCTTTTCTTGTTCACTAAATAACATCACCCGTTAAAACTAAACAGTTCAACAGTTATATTTTCCAACAGCACACGTCTATCCCCATCACTTACTCCCCTAACACTAATCCACTGTTAAAACCCCACTCACTCACTGGTGGATAACATTACGAGCCTGACACAGGCTTTAGAACGTACTCCCCCCAATCAAAATGAAAGTACAAGCCCGGTATATAGCCAGTGCTAACTCAACCATTCACTCACTCACACACTCCCTCTTACCCCAGCCACATTCTCTCTATTAATTCCCTTTTTCTATTTATTCCTATACCCCTTCTCTACATCACTGGGCCAGGCAAATCTCCCTTTGATAGCAGAGTTGGTTGTTAAATTATAAATATCCACCCCGGCCCTTTCAGATGTCCTGATAAGGGGCGGGTTTTCCAAGTGAGCTTCTGTGTTGCTTCTCTGAGGCCTATATTGTGGGGTACTCATTAGACTTGTCTCGTTCAGCCAATTCTGATGAGTACCCACAAAATAGGATCTGAATACCCAAAAATGGGTAGTAAGTTTTTGTAACAATACCTATTCAATACCATCACATGCCTGTTAACTAGACCCCATAATTATCTTTTCTCTGTGCAAAGAAAAAGAATTCATGTCTAGCTTCTTTATTTCTGATCTCAAACCTATGTTGTTGAGACTCATTAGTATCACCATAACAAGACAATTCTAGTGTTTACCAACAAAGAGGGATGTGTCAAAATTCTTTTTTACTGTAAAATACTATCATATGTCCTTTACTAGATGCATGCCTATTTTAACTATTTCTCTGCTTAAAGTTGATGCAGGGAATTTTCTTAGCTATCATCTCTATTGTTCCTTTGAAGCCTATATAAGAAGGACCCACAATATAGCATATATCAAATGTTTCTTTGCAATTATGTGTGTAAGATATAAGTGATGGACTAGCTATTGCCTCAAATCAAGAGTTCCATGCAATACTATAGTAAGTGCTTCAAAAACATAAAGCACTTACTATAGTATTGCATTGAACCCTTGAAATATACAATCAGCACTTAATACACTGTGCACACCATAACGAAGATTCAATGATAGACTGTTGCAACTTCTCCACAAATGTTCATTACTTGATATAGTCTGGCATCATCCCTTGATTTAACCCTTTCCCAAACAACATATTTACGACTGTCCCAAATTGAAAGAGTTTGCAGACGACATTTCAAAATGTGATGGAATTGTAAAATAATCTTCTGATAGGGCAGAAAACATTGTGGGAAAAGGAGAAATTGCTAGTTACAAACAATTTCTCCTTTTCTCACAATGTTTTCTAAAGTCATCAGCAACAAAGTCATCAAATGTCGTTATTGTTTGGGAAAGGGATATTCTATCTATTATCTGAACGTTTCCCAGCATCCATCATGCATACATTGACACTGCCCAGTGAAACGGGCTGTTAATTGTTTTATCTGATCGTAAAAAGTCCATGCTGATAGACATTTGCATGTATTCTGGAGTAGAACTGATAACAAACTACTACACACACAGACCTTTTTCATTGGCTTGGACTTTAATGTTGTTTCAACAGTATTTCAGTCATATTTTAGTGGTCAGGGTACCTATTTCTTGTCCAGTTATTTTACTTACTAGAACTTAAGGGATTGCAAAGGTCCCTAATATATAAGTGCATTCGTTTCCATATGTCAAAGGCAGTAAACGACTAAAAATAAGATGCACAAGCAATTGCTTCTTTATTCACAGAAGCCCTTACACTTTTACTTCAAATGAAATGTGTTACCGCTTCAAATTAAAAGCAACAGCAGATGAAAAAACCAAAAAGACAACAATATGCATTTTATTGATAGTGAAAAAGAATCACTGTGACAAAAAGAAATATTATTTGTCTTAAATATTTAAAAATAGTGCCTGTAAAAGATCCTGATACATCTTTTCTAGACCACAGAAAGGTGGACTGTTTTCTACCGAGAGGACAAAGGATTCAATCAGCCACTCACATTTATTGGTGTTTGCCCATATTTGGAGGGTTAAGAGGTCATAAATTCTGGACTGGACGGTGCCCACTATGGGCTTGATTTCACAGCTCAATGGTCTGTCCCACGATTTTCTATGATCGTTTGAATTGTTGCATTGAGTTATCGTGGCCTAGGCAATTCAACTGGAAATGGAAGAGCATTTAAACCTTTTTTGTGCTTTTCATCTCATGTAAAAAAAAAAACAGTGAAAAAAACACTCTTGCAAATGGCCTCAGAAATTGTATAACAATGTTTAACAGTTTCCGTTGTATCCCAGTGGTCACTGCCTCTATACTTATGCAGAGTCTCAGTAGTCGATGCTCTTTCTTAGTTTAATGTAATCTAAAGTAATGCATAAATTGCTGTTGGTGCACCTATCTTTGCAGCTTTATTTCCTCATTACATTTCACTTTATTTCTTTTTCCAAGCCAAAGGCTGCTTTCCAACATGGATGCTATGGCTCAATTGTGAAGAGAGCAAATCATGTTGCATCTTAACCCTTAGAATGCTAGGTAATTGATTTTTGTGTCATCTGGTTTCCAAATCTTTTAATATCTGCTGAATTTTGTTGAAGAAAGATACTCAGAGAGGCAAACAGGTTAGATCACAGGCCAGCCTCTAATTTACTTGGCCGCCTGGATCTAACCTTTTTGCATAGGTATGAAGTTGGTTCCAGCACTATAAGGGTTAAATTGAACAACAATGCACTGTCAAGAGCCATAAATCACAAACACTTGCAATTTAAGTCCAAACTCCCTAACATTACGCCTCTGATAGAAAATAAACTTTAGAAGTAAAAGGGTCAGTACTGGCTAGCCCCCAAAATGACCCACTTGTACAAGGGTCAGAAGGTGGATGTTATGACAAGAAAGTGATTGGATTTCTCAATGAACCAATAAATTTCATTGCCCTAGCCTTTAATTTTCACTCCAACAGAATTTCCGGTGGGTTGTAAAATGGCCAACAGGCGCCAACCACATCTCCTGATAAAGTTGTATAAATCCTTTACTCCATTACACAACACTTTAACATTTATTCTGTCTAAGGCTTCAGAAAACATTGTGTTGAAAGGATAAATTCACCATAGACACATTCAGCAGATATTTCAACATGAATTATAATGAAGTTAATGATGTAAGTGTCACATATAGTGCTATATTTGTCTCAATTCGGACACAATTGGTACGAAATGGATATGCTTTCAGATGCTTGGTAAGATTCAGCAAGACTGTTAAAAAAATATCAGCATCATAAAAAGTTGCACTGGGTGACAGCGGTGCAGTGGGAGAGGGTCAGCCTCAATTACTGAGGGTCTCTGGTGCGATCCGTGTTAGGGGCAAGGTGAAAAAGCCCGGAATAGCTTTCAAATCTGTATTAGCACTGGTTTAGTAATCAGGGAGCAGTCATCGAGAGTAAATTCAATCATTAAGCTTCAGTCGCAATCATTGTTAAATAAGTAAGTTTTAACAAAGGCTCTCAAAAAACAATGTGATGAATTGCGCACAATGAGCAATTGGTTTCACAATGGTCTTGGTTTCACAATGGTCTATAAAGACTCACTCTGCAGTTAAAGTCAAAGTATTATGGAGTATGGATTTCAATGATGTTAAAGCTGCATGGTATATTTGTTTCAATCTATTTGAACACAATTGTGACCATGCTAATAAGATTCAGCAAGACAGTTGAAGAAATATCATCTTTATAGATAGTTGCACTGTCTGCCATGATATATCTGCAACAGTGCATTAAAATGTTTAGAACTCCCATCAAGAAACAAAGTTGACAGAGTTACAGCTTTAACTATAAGCTGAACTATACATCATCCTTCAGTTATTTTCAAGAAATAAAATGAATTTCTCATTAACTTTTTGGTAGAAAATACCATACGGGGGTCATTACAAATGACATTTAATTTTCTTTTAAATCTCAAAATTCAATTTCTATATTATTTATCAGATATCGCTTCAAACAAATTCATCAAGTCAAAATTTGTCTGATCTAAAACCTTCCTCATAAAATTGATCAACTCATAAATCAAACAGCTCCTATCTTAATGGCAGTGCAATCGTTTACATAGTCAATATCACATTACATTGGATTGTCATGCAATAATTTGCAACCTCTAGCACTAGAAGACACAATGTCAACTGTAACAGGAATGAATGAATAGCTGGTTACCCAACAGAGATTCAAACCTAGTGCTTTGGAATCAGAACAAGCAATGTTCATTGTTATAGGACTAAATTCATGGCTCCTAACTGAACCTAGATTCAAACCAAGGAACCCTGGCACCAGGACAAACAAATGTCCATTGTTGCAGGATTAATTTCATGGCTCTTAACTGAACCTAGATTCAAACCAAGGAACCCTGGCACCAGAACAAGCAATGTTCATTGTAATAGGACTAAATTCATGGCTCCTAACTGAACCTAGATTCAAACCAAGGAACCCTGGCACCAGGATAGGCAAATGTCCATTGTTGCAGGATTAATTTCATGGCTCCTAACCTAACGGAGGATCAATATAAGGGAGAGAGTTACCGGTACTCTGCTTCTAGTACAATAAACAAATCACTCTATCTATTGCTAAACACTCCTTTCAAGGGTACATGATTACATGATTATAGACATATATAATATTATAAAGATATAGCAATTCCTTCATGTTTGTGAACGACTTACTATAGTCCTGCACTGAACTCCGATTTGAAATCTTGCAAAATCAACAAGGACACCACTGATATAATGTATGGACAAACAAAGGAAGTAGTGCACTTATTATGTCCTGATAATTCAGCAATTATATCATGTTCAATGAGAATGTAGGGATTTAATAGCAAGTCGAAATTATAATAGACTCAGCCCTAATCATGTCATCTATAAAATAGAATATAATTTAAAACTTTGCAGCAGCCAACTCGATGTAACCATTTCCAAAAACTGCATTGTTTCACTTTGACTTGCAAACTTACTGTCACATTCACAAGCAGTTTTACGGCTTGTCTCTTTGCAAGAGATAAAAGATAAATGATAGAAAGATAAAAGATAAAAGCAAACCAATCCAAAGTCATTCATAAATTCGGACCAGGTAGTAAAACAGCAAACATATTTATCTCAAAACTCAGTATGTTATAACAAATGGGCATTTACATAGTGGCAACATTTGGCACCAAACAAGGACAGTTACAGCTTGTCAATCTTGCTTGTTTAACCCTTTACCAAATGCCAAAATTTCGAAAGTCCCAATTTGAAAGAGTTTGCAGATGACATTTAAAAATGTAATGAAACTGAAAAATAATCTTCCGATAGGGCAGAAAACATTGTAAGAAAAGGAAAAATTGCTCATTACGAGCAATTTCTCCTTTTCCCACAATGTTTACTAGAGTCGTCTGCAACAAACTGGTCAAATGTTGTTATTTGTTTGGTAATCGGTTAAGTAACCAATCTTACACAGCATGTCAAAGGTTATTTAGTCGCTATAAAAATGAATACAGGACACAAGTCATCAAGAAAGCTCCTATGTACTGGAGCTTTCTGAAAGACTTACATCTGTGTCAATGTGTTTGTGGTCCTCCTCTACACAATTCTGTATCCTTTTACTAAGATCCTTTAGAATAATATTAACGGACCAAGTTATCTTTTTAAGTTTAAAGAAAAAAGATTTCAGATAAAATCCCTCTCATTAGCAAGACATCTTTAGAAATATTAAACATATGAGATATTAACCCTTATAGTGCTGGAACCGACTTCATGCTTATGCAAACAGGTTAGATCCAGGCCAGCCGCCATGTAAATGGGAGGCTGGCCTCTGATCAAACCTGTTTGCTACTCCAAGTATCTTTTTCCTTATCAAAATTAAGCAGATATTTAAAGTTTTGGAAAGCAGATGACACAAAAATATATTTTTAGAAAATTACTCGGCATTCTTAGGGTTAACCATGAAAGGCAACAATAACCATACACACGCTAACCATACTAGCCCAGTATGGGCGCAAAATGGGATGAGTCAAGACCACTCTGGTCATAAAACTGTAATGAAATTGGTCAATTTTCCCATTTCAGATGAAATATTTCTTTGATTTGCTGACTATATTACTAAGCGCAGGTGTGCCTTGCACTCTACATTCATAAATTTTATACAATCTTGTGTACTGATGGAAATGACACAAAACACTTGATAGGTCATGAAATATTGTTTCAACCTACTAGATATTCATTTTATGATGATGACAATCTACAATGAGTGGTGAAACAGAATGTCAAACCAACTAAACCAAATTAGGATTCCATGCAAGACTAGTATAGTAAGTCCCAATCGGAACTACTCAGCTATTTCCGTGAGCTGTGAAATACACCTCGGACATAAGTGTAGGGTTACAATTTTTCAGGTAAATCGGCCTTTGGCGTATAACACATTTTCTAAGCGTGCACATTAAGTAGTTCAATGTGTATGGAAATGTTGGACATCCTTTAAATCATTTTTTTATCAGTAACTCATACCGAATGGCAAAATTGTTGTTGTGACATGTATAGTTGTTTCCTCAATCAAATTTAACGACTTTTTAGATTTTTCATTTAAGATCTATTTTGAAAAAACGAAAGTGAAGTGACGTCATTCACACAGGAAACAATATGGCATCATCCCTCTTATTTCAGAGGTGTTTTCATTGGAGAAACCGATGTGTTCAGATTGAAGTAAGTCCTTCACAAATATGAAGCACTTGCTATATAGTCTTACATTTGACCCTTGATATATGTAGCAAAACAGATGGGAACAAATTGTGGAAAACAAAGGATCAATTTATTACAAACCATTTCTTCATTTGTCATTTATTGGCATCTACCATTATTACAGAAAAACTTAACCTATTTTAAATACTTTCAATATTTTCTTTTTAATTACTTTCAATTGTACTTAACTCTTCTATACTATAGACTGTGTTCCCTCATAAGGAGCATATTTATCCTATTGGCACAATGTTATTTTTTTTACATTCCCCTGCAGCATTAGGGCCGAAGGACGAGGTATTATGAAGTCAGAGATTAACGAAAGAGAGCCTTTATGACTCAACTGGGTCCTTTGTGGAACTTCTGCTAAACAAAGGACACATACAACATATCTTCTCTAATTGTAATCGGAAAATCTCATATCTTCATGCTTATGGAAGATTTTAATATTAAACAGACTCAACACTTAAACATTTTTAAATCTCAAGCTCTCAAGTGCATGCTGCCGTGATTTTTATCAGACAAATTTTATCAGGTTTTTCTTTGACCCATTCCCCATTGTAAGTTTTGTGGCTAGTCCAAATTCAAAGCAACAGCAGATGTCAAATAATAACATGAAAAACCCCATCACTTTCTATATGTTGTATGGTAAAATCAATTATGACAAAACTTTAAAATGCCCTTCATGAGCAATTCGTCCTTTTTATCTCGGAGGTTTCTAAAGATCGCTTCAGAAGCTACATGAAACTGAGGTAGAATGGAGTAAGGGATTAACTTTACTAAAAGCTTAATTGTCCACTGTCCCAAATTGAAAGAGTTTGCAGACGACATTTCAAAATGTGATGAATTTAGGACCTAATTTTCTGATAGGGCAGAAAACCTTGAGGGAAAAGGAGAAATTGCTCATCTAGAGCAATTTCTCCATTTCCCACAATGTTTTCTAGTCATCTGCAAGTGGTTAAATTGGTACTGTTGGGTAATGGGTTAAATGCTAATAAGTTATACATTACGACCGCACCTCCTGTCTATAAGAGAAACCATAATTATCTTATAACCAGAACAATACGATTTCCACATATCAAACAATGTATTAACTGTGTCTATTGCAAAATAAATATTAAATCCAATTGAATAAATGAATACATTAAAAGAATATTGAGGGGGAGAAGCAATATTATTCATTAAAGCATTTTCTTTTTTATTTACATCTTTAAGTTAAGAAGAGAAAAGTCTTTGATTAATATGAAAAATGCTTCCATTTCAAACCCATTACCAAACAATGACGATATTTGACCAGTTTGTTGCAGACGACTCTGGAAAACATTGTGGGAAAAGGAGTAATTGTTCTTAATGAGCAATTTCTCCTTTTCCCACAATGTTTTTTCCCCATCAGAAGATTGTTTTAAATTCCATCACATTATGAAATGTCGTCTGCAAACTCTTCCAATTTGGGACAGTCGAAAATTGGCATTTGGTAAGGGTAAACAAACACAAAGGACCAGCAGTCTGGTTTGCCACCTTTCTTGCACTCGTTTTGCTTTGTTCAAGATAGTTGGGGAAAACTAGAATCATGTTTAAGATGTTTTCACTTAATTCTGCGTATCGTTATCTCAATTCTACAGATATTTCAGGTTTTAAGTGTTGTCACCTACTGTTAATGCGATTTCATTATCATTTGTAAGAGGATGACATAAAAACCTCATAGAAACTGTCAATCTATGACCCGCTGACAAAAAATTTACAACTAAATCTGACAAAGAAAATCTTAGCCCTTAGAATTCTGGGTAATTTTCTAAAATAGATTTTTGTTTCTTCTGCTTAAAAGATCTGCTTAATTTTCAGAAGGAAAGATACTCAGAGTAGCAAACAAGTAAATTTACTTGGCATCTGGTGTGAATGTTACCTGTTGGCATTAGCATGAAGTTGGTTCTAGCACCAAAAGAATTAAAGAAGGATCTTTTACAGACATGGCCTGATCAAGTTAAAATTTGAAAAAATAAAAATCCAGATCATGCAATTGATTTATGAAGGTTGACAAAATATTGCTGGTAAAATGTATCTTAAAATCGAGACAAATAAAAAATGTTTTTTGTTCTCTTTTTCTTATTATTCCCATTTTCATCAATTTATAAGACTAAGTCACAAACTTCAAGTATTTCATTTAACGGATATCAAAGCAAGTTTCTACCGAATATGAGTATTGTGAAAAGACTATCAAAATTGGTCCAAAACACACAAAGTGTGATCTTTTGAGGGGTAAAAGGAAACTTAGGCATTTCAAAAACAGCTTCACATTTTATCAAGATTTTAGGAGTAATGGCAATTAAGTTTTATCACTGCATAAGCGACATGGATTTCTATCTTGATATGACATTACCCTTTTCTCGCAAACAGTTTCCTTTTTGAAAATTTCATATGACGCCAAAAATGAGAGTTGAGAAAAAAATGAGAGTTTGGAAAAAAATGAATAAGCCCATTGAATTTTCTGGGGTTCAATGCAAGACTATAGCTTGGTCTTCACTTTTCTAAACAACCTGGGTACCATTTTACGTTTGATGCTAAAGAAATGCATAAATTCCAAACAACATTCCCTCCAATTTCAATATTGGACTAAGCATCATTGCAAAGTAACACATCATTGGAATAAGTTTTGACTCAAATATTTTCCTTCGATTGTTTAGTTTAACACTACCATGGACTCAATTTTTGTTTCATTCATCTCTAGCACCCCTATAAAGGAATCAAGAATTGTGTTCATGATCTTCATGAATAGAAACAAACAACAAATAGCAATTCATGAACAAAAAATCTCTTTTGGGGCATGTTCTCGGAATTCTCAAACAAGTTAACACCTTTGTGTTCATGAACAGCTAGTTGTTGTTCATGTTTGTTCATAAACAAATATCAGTTCTTGAATCCTTTGGTGTCCAAGTCTAACATTTTAATACAAGATGTGTGTTAACAACTTTTTAGAATCAACATAATCTTATTTGTGTGAAGGAAGTAATTTCATTTTGAAACATTACTTTTAATGGAGAATGGGTGCAATTTGAGATAATTCTCATTTCAAACCACCTAAGAGCCTGATTCTGTTGATACTCTAAAGAAAGATTTTCCCCATTTCGATTATCCTGTATCAACATTTCATGCCTAATTTGTGTTCTTTTTATTTTTCATTCACATCCATTTAAACACTCAAATATTGATATTTACATAAAATTAAACGAGAAACGAGAGAAATGTTCAATAGGGTTTAAACTAAGACAGAAATTTCAATTACTTTGACTTTCCAACAAATCTTAGTTTAACTTTATACAAATATTAGCCTTTTTTTGCACCGCCATCTACCATAAAAGGCTTTGTAACTGATCTTATAGATTACTTACTAGTTGAATTTATTATGCATGCTTACAACTGTGAAGATATTTTTGTGATTACCCTAGAGTTACATCCAACAAATCCGAATCCGACATATTAGATCAGATTTATTTTTTCAGAATTTGTTAAGAATCCATTTTAACAAGATGGGAAATGGTTCTGGTCATAATGTTGTGACCAAATATAATCTAATCTGCCTAAATTTTGTCTGCTGCAAAGTCTTGTAATCTTTTCCCATTTGGAATTTTGAGCTGGTCTAACCTACATTTACCCTTTACCAAACGACATTTCAAAATGAGATGAAATTAATCTTCTGATAGGGCAGAAAACGATGTGAGAAAAAGGAACAATTGGTCGTTACGAGCAATTTCTCCTTTTCCCACAATGATTTCCAGAGTCATCTGCATCAAAGTGGTCAAAGGTCATCATTACTGTTTGGTAATGGGTTTAAAAAACAGCAATTATGAAAAACTGCTACGTTTTGTAAGATTTAACATAAAATCCAATGTAACAAAAGGAGAATAATGCTAATCCCTGTATCACAACTGTATCAAGTGCCGTCTTCTTGACAAGGATATAAGCAGGATTTATGGAGGGGTTAAGGTTGTTTGTTATAGGCAAATGGTTCATAACTCAGCAACAAGACTTAAAGCATGTCACTTAGCATTCAACCATATATCATAGGTTCTTCTTTTGTCCCAAATTAACTCTTCAAGCAATCTGGATGGAGTGTATAAAACAAGAAATCATAAGACCAGTTTCCGCACCAATGTGTGTGTTTGTGGCAGCAATTTTCACCTCACCACAAATGGGGATTGAACCTAGTAACCTTGGTTCCAGAGGCTAACACTCTACCTCTGAACTACTGCTGCCCCTTTATTTGGAAAACCAGCTGCAAGAACTCTTAGAGGGTTTAAAGTCGCCTGCTTCATGAACATGACCAAAGGCATGTTATTTAGCATGTAACCATACATCATAATGCCTGTCTCACAGCCAAACCAGACAGCAACAAAAAACAAAAAATGCAAGCTTAACAAATAACTTTCCTTCATTTGTAAGTGCTCCCCAATCAACCAGCAAGAGAAGACTCAAGATTCATTCGCATTAAAATTATAAATTGCTTTCAGATGGGCAACTTTTTCCTTTGCCACAAGTACTTTCATCCAATATCATAATCATGAACAATTTATATGGCAAACTACTTATGTAAAATACTTTTTCATGCATTGATAAATGCTGTTTGCTGTTTCTTTTAATTTGGACACTTACCAAATATTCGACAAAAGGGAAGGCGTTTGCAAATGTATACCAGACAGAAGACCATTAACATACCTGCAAAAAAACACAACTGAGATAAATCTGTTGACCATATTTCTGACGGTCATTAACTATAATTATATACTTTTTGTCTGACATTGTTCAGTCTGTTACCTCACACATAGTTTTTTTTGACTTCTTTGAAGTGTAAGGATAGAAAAAGCATTGTGACAATAGCAAATCTTGCACATTGTACGCAATTTGCCACAAACATATACCAGACAGAAGGCCATTTGCGTACCTGGCTCATTTTATCTTCTGCAAATAGATAAATTTGTTGACTATATTTCTGAGGTCACAATATACACTTTTATTTTTTACTGACATGGTTCTGTTACCTCACACATAGTTTTCTTTGACTTCCTTGCACCAAAAGGAGTATTAGTAAGCAATTTTTGTTCTAATCTAAATGTTCAAATTCAATTCAAGAATCTGGTCTTATCTAAATAATCTGTACTCAGTTCAAGAATCCGGTCTGATCTAAATGATTCCAACTCAATTCAAGAATCTTGCCTTATGTCAACAACTTCAACTCAATGCAAGAATCCGGTCTGATCTAAATGATTCCAACTCAAATCAAGGATCTTGTTTGTAGGACTTTTAGCAAGACATTTTATAAATGTCGTCTGCTCCCACTTTCATAATCTGAACTGGAAAGAAGATACTGTTTGGGAAAAGTGGATTGTGTCTGTGGCAGACAAAAAAGTTTTAAATATCTCATTGAATTACATCCATTACACCAAACTAGTTTTCCAAAGTGAGTAAACCCTTTCCCAAACACACATTTTTTTTTAAAAGAAAAAATAGGTTTTCTGAAAGGTCTTCTTTTTGACATGAACCAGTGTGTGACACATGCAGAAAACATGCCCATTATGAGCAATTTATACTTTTGTCACAGGTTTCTCAAGTCTTCAAGTCTCAGTATAATAGAAAATTGTTAACCCATTACCAAACAAGAACCACATCACCAGTTTGTTGCCGACGACTCTGGAAAACATTGTGGGAAAAGGAGAAAGTGCAATTTCTCCTCTTCCAACAATATTTTCTGCACTATCAGAAGGTTATTTTTCAATTTCATCACATTTTGAAATGCCGTCTGCAAACTCTTTTAATTTGGGACAGTCCAAAACTTGCCGTTTGGTAAAGGGTTAATTTAGGGGAAAAGTTATATACAAAAACTAGAAAACTCTAACATCATTGTTTCAGAAAGACAATGGCTTGTTCAACAAGACTGCTATCAATATTCTTTATGCTTTCTTTCATTCAATCTCCATGGCACAAAACCTTTGTTCACATAGACAATAAAGAATGAAGGCATGTTACAATGAAGACTTAAGGCTAGAAATAAACCCAAAATAATGAATGTATCCAAGTCATTGACCCAAAAAAAGTAAACATTAATTAGGGAAACAGACACAGCTAGCCATCCTAAAGTGGTCATTGTATATGTTTGCCAGCAGAGGAAAACAATCGTCCTGTATCTTAACAGTCTTATCTGAATCTTCAAAAACATTATCAAAAAGAAAGATTTCTGTCGATATCATTTCTTCATTATTACTACTCTACAAACATAACAAAGATTTCGATCAGATCACTCATAAGCAAAGTAAGCTGAATTGAAGCACACAGCAAATGCTGAGGTTCATTTAGAAACATTAAATCATAGCTTATATTTGTGTTCAATGTTAGCTGTGATTATCATAATTGCCTAAAAAAATTTGTTCAATAGTCTATCCATAATAAAAATCTTAGTGACCAGACAAAATACGAGCCATACATAACCTCGATCAGAGCTAAAAGTCTTATGTTAGTTTTGCTGCGAAATTTAATGGTACCAACAACAAAGGGTTAAGAAGACAGATAACAATCCCTTGCATATCGAAGGTTCAGGGCAAGACTATAGTAAGTGCTTCATGTTTGTGACGCACTTATTATAGTCTTGCCCTGAACCCTCGATATATCAACCTCCATTAGACTTCTCACAACCAAGTAAAATGTTCCCTTTCATTGCGCACCATTTACTAGTGGTGTGGCCCATTTACAGATGTTAACATTGTTTCATTACACTTCATCAAGGTAACAGGTGAGGTCCATCTCCAAACAGGTAGATGGCCATCAAAACGGGAGGAATCTTTGGGAAACAGCTTTTTAAAAATTCCTCTATCACCCTTGCATCAATAGAGCGTCGAAACCAAGAATTGAAGGTTTGATGCTAGACTACACCATCACAAGTGAAGAGGTTACTATAGTCTTGCATTGTACCCAGTTTAGGGGTTACCTATGGAATAAGTTAAAGCCAATTTTAACAATATTTCATAATATCAGGACCCAAAAACAAGAAATTGTATTCCAAGTCTTACTGTAACATCATCGATAGGTTGAACCAAAAAAGACAAAAGCAATTGCTTCCTTCAATGACATTCTAGGAAATGGAACTATGTTCACAGTTGGGGAACCATCCCAAATAACTGCGATATACCAGCTTTCCCCAAAATACCTCACCTGGCTACATCCGCTGCAGAAGAATTTAAGAATAGTGACAAAAGAAGATATTTCTCAAGATTAGCATTCTCTTCTTTAGTCAAAATGCTTTTAATCCAATGTTAAAAAGAAATCTTTATTTGGATACATTATAATTGTTGTCTGCAGTTGCTTTCAATTTTGACCAGTCACAAATACCCGTTAGGAGGAATTAGTAGAACAAACAGACCATCATAGTAAGAATCTAATTGAGTTTCACTGGGTCAGACTAACATTTTGTTTCAATGTCAAATCCCAATAGATTAGGCAAGTCAAACTTGACAGCATGGCCAGCGATAAAAGATAAGTGTTGAGAGAAAGAATCACCTTTTCCCATTAAACCCCGTCTTATAACACCAAGATCAATTATGAAACCAGCAAAATCAATTAATTCATGGGACCTTCAACAACAAGACACTGTTACCTTTATAAGATGTTGATTAAGTCTTGATCCTGTCTGATTAAAAATGTCACATATCATCTGTTTGATTGTTAACTGGGTTTTTAAACAGCTTTATCAATTCTTCAGGTATCTTGCAATAGCAGTCTTATGATGCACGGTGAAAGACCTCTTACTAAACTCCCTATGTATAGAATGGTTTCTAACACCATATCAACAATTTTTCAGTTATGTTACGGCTTTCCTGGATCCACCAGTATTGACCAGGGTACCGTTTTACTAAACAACTTACGGAATATATTTGCGTAAGTCATAATTGATCAACATGGATAATATCTTAAATGAAAGAACAATATTGCAAAGTAACACGTCATTGGAAGCGTCTCGGAGAGACAATTTCAATGATGTGTTACTTTGCAATATTGCTTGGTCCAATACTGAACTAAGAGGAATTGCTGTTTTAGACTTAAATCTTAAGCGTAAACTGTTTAGTAAAACGGTACCCAGGGCTATGTAAAGTCTTGAAGACTTGCCTAAGGACACTCCAACAAAACCTTGAATTTCTATAAGCATCATTTGTAATAATGCAAACATTTGTAGAAGATAGCTTTGGACATTTGGAAACAGGCAACAATAGAGTATATCACGGCAATTCAGTTTAATATCGTCCCAGAATGCACCATTGACAGAAACACATTATGAAGGAACCAAAAGCAATAATGCTGCACGCAGGCTGAATCTTTGAATCGTCCTATTGACTCAAATCCCAGACAGAGTCATCGAGGTGAGGAGACAAATAAATTAATAAAGCTCAAAATATCCCATAACCCATCAATATAGGGGATACCTCATGGCAGAAACATGCTTAACCGAACACCAAATTTTCGACTGTCCCAAATTGAACGAGTTTGCAGACGACATCTCAAAATTTGATGTAATTGGAAAGTAATCTTCTGATAGGGCAGAAAACATTGTGGGAAAAGGAGAAATTGCTCGTTTTGAGCAATTTCTCCTTTTCCAACAATGGATTTCAGAGTCATCCGCAAGAAAGTGGTCAAATGTCGTTATTGTTTGGTTATGGGTTAACCCTTATAGTGCTGGAACCGACTTCATGTTTATGCAAACAGGTTAGATCACAGGCCAGCCGCCAAGTAAATTAGCGGCTGGCCTGTGATCTAACCTGTTTGCTACTGTGGGTATCTTTCCTCAACAAAATTAAGAAGATATTAAAGGTTTTGGAAGGCAGAGGACACAAAAATCTATTTTGAGAAAAATACCCAGCATTCTGAAGGTTAACTGTTATGTTTTGGGGGAGGCAAATTCCATCGCAGATGCTATCAAAGTTATGAAACAAACATTGAAAGCAATTTCATGTTAAACTAAAATGTTTTTAAAACCATTATCCACAAAAAGAAAGTTATGTTATCTAAATTTGAAAGCATGAACATAATGCAATACTGATTCAGAGTCTTTGGCATGCCGAGACTTACATTCCTGACATCGGCCAGCGTAGAACGTCATGTCATGTATCATCGATCTAACCAGAGACGACGAAACTTATTTTCCATATTAAAACACACACACCATTTTTCATCAAAGGAAAAACTCGTTATCATCTCATCTTGATGCCTATCGACTGAAGACTTCCATCAATGAATTATTAGTCAATACAAGTTATTGGCTGCATGTTAACAGGCCTTGTGAAAATTGAATGTCACCTTGACATGCACATTGCATGAAAGAGGTGTGGGGGAGAATTGGGGTGGGGGGATGGACAGACTTTGTATGTATAACTCATTACCAAACAATAAAAGACATTTGACCAGCTTGTGTAAGTGACTCTGGAAAAACATTGTTGGAAAAGGAGAAATTGCTCTAAACGAGCAATTTCTCATTTTCCCACAATGTTTTCTACTGTATCAGAAGATTATTTTCCATTTTCATCTCATTTGGAAATGTCGTCTGCATATTCTTTCAATTTGGGACAGTTGAAAATTTGGCTTTTGGTAAAGGGTTAATAGAATAAGCTGCTTCAACCTATGCCTCTATATGTTCATCTTCTTAAAAAAAAGAAAAAACACAAAAAAAAAACATTGATGGAAATGAAATTGGATCAAACCCTTACGAAAAATCCAAGACGGATTCCACCCGGATTACTGGCGGAATAAACTTCTATTCTCCGGGCGGACTTAAATCTTTTGGGAAATGAAACTAGTTGAGGCGGATTACTATCTTTAGTAACATTTTGAGGCGAAATATTTAAATTAGTCCGGGTCATGTGATCATGTCCTGGTGGAAAAAAATCCGCTACACTATTGGACTTATGTCCAGGCGGAATTTTTAAATTTCTCCTGGCGGACAATACAGGCGGACTTTGCGTTTCATGTCCAGGCGGATTTTGACTGAATTTCCATGTGTGATGGATCAATCCCAAAATATTTGTCCAGGCGGACATACAAAAAGTTCAGGCGGACATTTCCAGGCGGATACAAAGGATTGTAAGAAAGGTGAATGAAATGTCCCGGTGGACATTCACATATTTACAAATTTCAAGACAAGCATTAATGATCGAATGATAGTGACAATTTATTAATACATGCAAATATAAACAAATACCTTTTGACACCATTGCACTATAAAACATGAATAGTATTTAGATTTATAACAGCTAATGCTGTTTTATCATGTATCTTTTTTATACAACAGTTCACTTTAGAAAACCATTTAAACAGATGCAAGTCTAAAAGATTATGACAAAGGGTAAATTGACTCAAAATTGAGCATGTCTTCCTTTTAGCTTCAATGTTTTTAAAGGTTGTCTGATGCAGGCTGCTACATGTAGTTTACATAAAAAAAATGGTGTCTGAATTTATTCTGAACCAATGATGAATTTTACCTTAAACTTTCTGAATGAAGATTGAATGCTAAAAACTGAATAATGTCTGTCATAGAGTTCACTATGTATTCAGTGACTAGAAGTATATCTGAAGCTAATAATATGATTGTCTGAAATACTGAACCATTATTGAAATTGAACAGTTGTAGAGTCATAATTCAGACTGCTAAGACACAATACTGAATTGCTGTTAAGCACTAAAATTCAGACTTTTTAAGGTTCAGACAGTTGTTTTATCTAAAATACTGAATAATGTCTGAAAATGGAACAAGTATGGCATAATTCAGACTGTTAAGACACAATTCAGAATTGCTGTTCAGCATCAGAATTCAAATAAAATTCAGTATTAGAAATTCTAAAAGATTATAGTATTTGAACACTAGTTCCAGTTTTAGATACAATTCAAAGCTGCTGTTTACAGAAAAAGTAACACTAACTTCAGTTAAAAATGTAGTTTGATTTACTCAATTAAATTTGATTTTACTATCTCATGTTCAACCGAAAAAACACTGCAATTGAGGTTCAGATCTTTTGTTCTGAATCCTGTCTGAAATACTAAATAATGTCTGAAGATCTAAAAATCCAGACATAATTCAAACTGGTTGACAGAATTCAGAATTGCCATTCAACATTAGAATTAGGTAATTGAACCATAAAACACACTGATTTTCTACAGGCATGATGACTGGAAATTGAGCTGCCATTAGATCAAGTATATCTTAATTAATCTCACAAACAAGAATTTTTTAAATATGTAAAATAGGCATGACTATTTCTATGATAACTAGAGCACATTTGATTTGCATTATCACTTTGATATGAGTCTGTTGTCTAAGCAGTCTTCCTTTGATTTTTACTTCATTTTCTGGATCTTCCCTTTCATTGTGTGTCTGTGACCGTCACCAATCCATGTCTTTAATCATTCAAAGTTTGTGCTCTGAAAAAAAAAAAAGTATCCGAGTAAGCAATTATTGATAAGTATCAAACTTGCAGGGTTGTCATTAAGAGTGGACTGCCGTCCTATTTGGCCATGTCAATTGACTTTGACTTTTTTTGTCTGCTCAAATAACAAAAAAATGACAACCCTGAACTTGTATGCTTCCTGTACTCTTGCATTTGACAAGGGTTGGCTAGTTACCCTCATAGCCCATTGTTTTCAACAATCAGCCACCTAAAGATTTCCACACATCAAATTTGACTTTAATGATCAGTATTTTCTTTAAACATAAGTAGTTTCCACTCAAGGAAAACTTGGCCTATGAGGAATATTTATGGGCAACTCTTATAGAAAGAGAAAGTTATCACACCAATGCCATCAATGTAATAAACTTTAGCAGACATACACCCTCAAAGACACAATCACATCAAATCATGAAAAAACTTGTCAATCTGTCGCAAATTTGTTTTCTTGTCTATTTTTTCAATTAATGTACAGGAATTACATTAGAAAGGAAAACTTGCATCTAGGTTCCATCAAGAGCCGGGGATTTCCCCAGCTACTTTGACAAGAAACTATTTTGCTATGTTTTGTGTTAAATCCACTAAGTTCCCTCATACTCCTCTTCTTTTGAAAATCACCCTCCTACTAAAAATACACATGAAACCCCTGAACTTGTAGTATGTGTACCTACCAGTACGAGGCTAGGAAACATGTCCTGCCAAAAGACACTCCACGGTGAATTAGTTCAGCACCATCACAAATCAAACCCGGTTTGACTGGTCTCTTGTCCTCAGCACTAACCATTATGCCACAGCAAATTATTACGATGTCTTCAATCTGCAACAAACATCTTGAATAATAACATATGTAGCCAAAACATTTCTCCATCCTATCATTTTTTAATTATTATTTGTAAAAGTACTACCACCTTTGATGAAAAAGTCCTTTAAATAAGGTATTTGGAAATGCGTTGAGTGATTAACTCAGGCCCCTGTGCTTTGAATAGTTTTGAAAAAAAGTAAAATATCAACAAAGCTTTTAAGCTTAATCATCTAAATGAATACACATTCATAAAAAAATAAACTAATTTTTACTCATTCTCATATGTAAGGATTCATGATAAATGTCAATAAAAGCAAATTTAATGAAGTCTACAAGGTACTTTCAACATGAGTTAACAAGTTGAAAAGGTTAATCTAAAATATGACAATTAAAAACAGACAATTTGAAGTTTGAAAAGCATACAACCAAAAAAATGACAAAAGCAGTGCAAATATTTGATGTGAAAATAAGGTCAGTCAATTTGGTTTTAATGACGATTCTATATTTTAAACACTAAACAGAATTTCACTTTGTCAGTTTGAGAAACGTAGTCTATATGAGGTAAGCGAGAGTACTTACAGCTAAAATGATTCCCGGGATGTTTCTTGTGCGCATTTCGCCATTGCGTTCTCTAGGTGTTTTCCCTCGAAAAAAAAAAACTGTTTTCTTGGCTGTATGATACAAAGAGATCGGGCTTTCGTTGTAATCTTTTTACTGATCAAAATGAAGTTTCAAATAAGATCTACAAGTTATGTTTCTCCATTGAGATCGGCGTCCATAAACAAACACCTTTCATGTTCAACCGCTAGAATCGAAATTTCAAAAAACGCGCACTTTACGCATGCGTACGGCGATTTTGCCTCACTTCCTGATAAAGGTAAACAAACTTGTTTTTCGATCATTTATGTGTATATTTCAACGAATTTTCCGTTATTTGATTTAATTTATCATGTAAGTTAACAGGGTGAAGTTACCGGTCGGTTATTAGACACGACGACTGACCAAATGGTAAATTAACATTGAAAACTAATGATCCCCGCGTTGTGTCACATTCGTACCTACGTATTTTCGACCGTTCCGATTCGGATGACCGTAACAACGCTTTGGGGGTGCTACGTTGCATGATCCTCGAGACATTCGATTTTTGCGTGTTTTTAGATAAAGTTTTTAACATTGACTCCTTACTTATTACTACAACAGTCCAGAATTTTCGGAACCCAACCAGACAGTGATAGAATTTGATATTATCATTCTTACAAGATGTTTTAATGTTCATCATTCATATTTAAACGGTCATGGCTGGTTCATTATTTTCATAAATGATGGATTGACAGGACTTTTGATTTAATTTTGGTATTCCACGAGTACTAATGTAGGGTTCTGAAATTTGATGTCAAAGGACCACATCTAAATTGTTGAACAGCCAAATATGTCAAGGATTTGTTTTGATTCCTGGGCCTTTTGTGTTTATTATGTCAATCAGTTTGAAAAATCAAAATAACTGTGTCTACATCTTTATATGTGGTTTAATGCTATGTCAAGATATTCTAAATGAGTGAATTAACCTCTCAAAAGACACAATCACATCCAATCATTGAAGAACACTGTTGTCCACTGACTTTCATACATTCATGTTCTCTGTGACAATGAGTTTTATATTTGTCAATTTGACAATTTTATGCCTTTCCTTTTTATTTAAGATGGGGTGTTTGGTAAAACAACTACAAGTGAAGTACAGTTACAAACATCAAGATATGAAAACCAAATGTAAGGTCATGCAGATGGAATTGGATGGTGTGCAGGGAAAATCAAGTGTTTTCAATAACATTGCGATCTATACCATACCTTCGTGAGAAAACAGGTTGGCTTTTACATCAAATTGTCTTATAAAAAGTTACATGGTCAGAGAGAACAATACTTATCTTATTCATGCCAAATGGTAATAGCATCATGTGTCTGAAGGTAGAGCCCCATCCTGCTATTTTTGATTGATTGGTTTACATCACATCAACATTCTTTAGTTATATAGTGTAGCCTGCTTATTAAAGATGAAGCCTATAAAGGCATGTGAAGATTGGTTACTAAGAACCACCAGAATTCAGTTAGTTAGCCACATTTTATACTCTTCACTTGACAGTGTTGTCAGACATACCATCACTTATTTTATTATTATTTCTTCTTTAAAAGTATCTTGTCTTGCATACAAGAATAGTGCACAAAAAAATGAAAATAATAACAACACACTTTGTAATTGTATACTTTCTTAAATGGACAAATATCACCTACTTCCACTACTCTCATGTTCGATCATTGCTGGTCTTGCCCCCAAAACATTTAAACATTTGCGTTTGTCGGGACCACCGTTTTCTTTCCTTTCATCTTATTAGTAAGAAACTGTCTCATGATTGTTGGTCAATGTAACTTTACATATGGATCTGTTGACAATTTTTATCATGTGAATATAAAGGGCCTTCTTGAGTCTTTTTTGTATAAGCTACTAAGAGTCTGTCATTTAAAATGCATTTTATCATTTGCAGCTAGAACTTGGTAAAACTTGGAGAATACATCTACATTGATGGCGAGGGTTACCTGAATCACCAACAGAAGACATGAAGCCCCCAAAAACATCAGACAGGGAATTGTGATTTCTTTTACGTCAGTATGGAAAAAACAGTGCAATGTGTTTTTGTGATAACCATGGTTATGCAGTTGTTGTTGACTAGGTTGAATAACTAAATTTGAAGCTGGAATAAAGAACTATTGTGTTAACAGTACTGCTGAGCTTGGCAAGATCATTCAAGTTCTCTATTTTTGTTAAAGCCTTATTACAGAACATTGAATTGTGAAAGATATTGAGCAAAAATGACTTGATTAAGCCCAAAAAGACTGATGTTTAACTACTTATATTTGTACTTGACTGAGGACATCAGATTTAATACATTTTTGAGATGTTTATTTTAGCAAAATGTTACTTTATTTTAATATGACAGGGAAGAGAATACATTTGTATAAAGACAACAAAACATTCTGTTCTGAAGTTAGAATTATTCATTTCAATTGTAGATTTAGCAAGTTGCAAGTCTGAATATTTATATTTATGTCCGTACAAAGAATAGACCAATTAAAGCATCAAGTACAAAAAATATAATAGTATGCAATGCTTATCATTGAGCTATTGTTGATGTTTAAGGGCAATTATTTCAAATTCATCTGTTGCAGAGGAATGGAATGTTTTCAATGCAACAGGTAAAGAGTTAATATTAGTAACATAAATCATGAAACAAATTCTTGATATTTTTTTCTTTGTTGAATCAATTTTAAAAAAAAGTTCACAGAAACTTCATTCTTTTTCAAGCATGTTATTTCTCTAACTATGAATATTCCGCCTCTTCAGAAATTCTAAGTCCAAAGATTCCAGCTCAGTCTGAAGTGTCCGCCTTAGTAAATTTTACAAGTATGAAAATTCCGCTTTTAGAAAATATTTAAGTCCAAATAGTCCGCCTTTCTTATTAAATCCAGGCGGATATTGATCCTGTCCAGGCGAACAAATTATTGTCCGTCTCTTTGTCCGTCTCTATGACTCCCTAATTCCACCCGGACTTTTGGTATTTTGAGACGGGATTTTGCAACAAAGTCCGTGTCCTCCTAAAGTTGAGGCGGAATTAAGCAATTCCGCCTCTATTCCGCCTACAATCCGCCTGGATTCCACCAGGAATCCGTCAGGATTTTTCGTACAGGAATAATCTTGAAGTAATGCTTCAAAGACCCTGACAGGCCTTCATATTTAGATATATTGAGAAGCATGTTATTGGTGACGCCTATGACTGGGTGCCAATACTGATAAGATCAGAGGTTTTCCAAATAAATCAACCGTTCCATTATCGCCCTGGTAAATAAATCGCTCTGCAGCATTCACAGGCTTGGTAATCGAAGTTTGGAACTCGTTTTCCTCCTATATAGTTATAGAAACCATACTCTATTGTATTCTTTAAACCAATTACCAAACAACAACAACATTTTACCAGTTTGTTGCAGACGACTCTGATCAACATTATGGGAAAAGGAGAAATTGCTCTTAACGAGAAATTTCTCCTTTTCCCACAATGTTTTCTGCCCTATCAGACAATTATTTTTCAATGTCATAAAAATTGAAAATGTTCTCTGCAAACTCTTCCAATTTGGGACGGTCAAAAGTTTGGCATCTGGTAATGGGTTTAATGGAATAGTTTCTTTCACAAACCAAAAAAATACTGATATTTCACATCCAAAAGTTTTCATCTATCAAAATCAAACCCCAAGTTGAGAGTACTCATCATTGTCAAACTAATGATTCTGATAAGAAACCAATAAATGAGATTTATAAAAATTTGTAATAGTGGGCTAAAGATCTCTTCATCTCGGATGATTCCTTGTAATGGTAGGAGTTATACAGGCATCAGGTAGGTGTGTGACTCAAATCTGTAATCACACACAGCATTTTCAAATTCTCATCAAGAACATTGTGATAAAAGATGACGCTAATTGCAATGAAAATGCTCCCATCCTGGCTTTTTGTTTCTCAAAGTGAGGGATTTAAAGAGACTCAATAAGAGATATGTAATCTGGGAGTATTAAACATTAGACATTGATATGTATAATTATTACCACAAAGCCAAATACTTCTTTCAATTTCATTACAGTACAGTGTAATATGATGTGAAGTGAGCGTTAGCAACAGTTACTGTCATCTTTTCTAAGAGAAAGACAGTTTCAAGGGTTCAGGGCAATACTATAGCAAGTATTGCACTGAACCCTCGGTTTATAAATACATGCAAGAATTCTTTTTGTCCCACCTCCTTTGCATCATGTGACATGAGTGCTTTCATATTTCCAAACACTCATATAATTGATCATTCTGCTGTTGCTTTGAATTTGGAGCAGCATGTAAAATTCTCAAGTGGGAAAAGTTAATCAATTAGTCAAACAAAAGATTATGAAACTGAGGAGGAGAAAATTAGTGCATAGCAAGTTGTTGTTAAACATTTACCCTTCAAACCAATTCACAATTCAAGAGTTCAGTGTTAAAGAATAGTAAGTGCTTCACTTTAGGGAAGGACCAAGTTGCTATACTCTTGCATTGAACCCTGAAAATTGTGTTATAGGTCTAAAATAGAGGCCTCAGCAGATGATAAAAAGCAGGAATAACCTAAAAGATAGGCAGAAACAAATGTTTGATTGATTTCAAACAGATTAGATAAATTGTGACTATTGTCATAGGCTTAAAAGAGAGTGCATTAAAGTTTTCAAAACCAGCGGCACACTTATAAGAAAACACTTTGACAGAAGAAATTGCATGTTACAAGCAATTTCTCCTTCCGTCACAATATTTTCTCAAGGTTGATTAATTCAAATGTATTGAAATGCCAGCCTTTCAAAGGGTAAAAGGATGCTTAAACTATCGTTTTCATTACAAAGACTTCATCAAGCTAATGAGTCTATTAACCCTTGGCCCCTTCCCGAGCAAAAGCTGGTACTCTCGAAAGGGGGATTGTATTGCAAGTTGAAGATGATTAAGAAAGGTCTTAAACATATTTCAATGTGGGTGTTTTGCCCCTGTGTAAGATTCAAGAACTTATTCATGAACTTCATGAATGCTCAATGAACATTAAATGGTCGTTCATGAACACAGAACCTTTTCATGGAATTTAAGACAAATTTTGGAACATCAAGTACAGGTTCAAGAATATATTCATGAAACTGTTCTTGATGCTCATGAACATGTTCTTGAAATTCATGAACAGGTTTAGAACAGCTTTTTGTTCATGAAAGGCTGTTTAACATTCATGAATATTCGTGAAGTCTATGAATGAATCTTTCACAGGGGTTTACAAACAAGTACTGCTATTTCTGTCATCTAGACATCGTGTCAACACATTTCGTTTAATTTCAAGCTCATAGTGAATATATCAAGTTGTTTGAGAGTTTAAAAATACAACATACAACATCAAGGAATAGATGTTACATGTACATTATAGTGAGTCAATTCATGTGATATGATCAAAACATAAAGAAACATTTCCTTTATACAGTGAACCCTCGTTTATCCGGACACCGATTATCCGGATGTCTCGCAATCCGAACAAAATTGTAAGGGAACGGAATTATTGGACCAGTTTATTGCAGACGACTTTTGAAAACATTGTGGGTAAAGGAGAAATTGCTTGTGATGAGCAATTTCTCCTTTTCCCACAATGTTTTCTGCCATATCAGAAGATTATCTTTGAATTCCATCACGTTTTGATATGTCTTCTGCAAACTCTTTCAATTTGGGACGGTCGACAATTTGGCGTTTGCTAAAGGGTTATAACTATACACCGCTCATACAGACCGTTTATGTCTTAATGTGAATAAGAACATGCTCTCCTTCATTAGTCCGGATTTTTCGGTAAACTGGACATTTTGTTGGGAACGGACGTGTTCGGATAAACGAGTGTTCACTGTACATAGAACAAGCAACCAGAATTATCATGATAGGATGGAGTTAATTATAATTCTAACAGGAGAGGTAACAACAACTTAATACAACTTACCCTTAGAATGCTGGGTAATTTTCTAAACACAGATTTGTGTATCGTCGGCTATCAAAAACCTTTAATACCTGCTTAATTTTGATGAGGAAAGATACTCAGAGTAGCAAACAGGATAGATCACAGGCCAGCCGCCAATTTACTTGGTGGCTGGCCTGGATCCAATTCGTTTGCAAAAGCGTGAAGTAGGTTCCAGCACTATAAGGGATAAGTCTTTTTAAAACCTATACAATTTATATGGGTTTACATAAATGGAGGGTATCCATTTAGGTGTAACAGCGAAGCAAGCTGTTGCGTAAACACATAATGATTCTGTTATCAACTGCATCAGTTTGTTGCCCCAATCATTTTACGACATCTGATGGGCAAATATAGCGTGGAAAATTGTTCACCATTACCACATTAAACCCCCTTTCATGTTTCGTAATCAATAATTAGTTCATTAAAATTCAAACCCTTATCTTTCTTGGCTGCAATAAGTTGATATAAGACTATTACAGTGACGATTCACCTAGTCAAGTTTTTCCATGTAATCAATCTGAATGTTATATGGTCAACTATGCCATTTTCAACAAGTGAACATAAGTCGAATCACAGACTTGAGTACTCTAACTAACCCTTATAATGCTTAAACTGACTTCATGCTTATGCAAACAGGTTAGATCCAGGCCTGCCGCCAAGTAAGTTGGCAGCTGGCCTGTGATCAAACCTATTTGCTACTCTGAGTATCTTTCCTCATCAAAATTTAGTAGATATTTATGGTTTTGGAAAGCAGACGACACAAGATTGTATTTTTAGAAAATTACCCAGCATTCTAAGGGTTAAACAATGCTTCTGGTAATTCCTCACCTGAATAACATATTATCTTTCAAAACTGCGCAATGATATTCCTCAAAATAAATTCAAATGCTTATTGGTGCAAGACAGATAAATAATGTCATTCTTCTAATAGTGTTTCACAGGGGGCATTAAACCTTGGGGAAAGGTCTCTGCCTCTGAACATGTGGGTCACAAGTTCATTTTCAATGAGAAGGAGAATCCACTTTGTGACTTTTTATAAAAGTTTCCATACTGGTTATTCATCAGGGAAGAAGAATAAAATAAGAATAATAACAATTGATGTGATGTCAATCCTTAACAAACAAACAAAACTTTTGGAGTTTGGAGTCAATTTGACACTTCTACTGTCATTTACCTATCTACAATACCTACTAATTTAACCCTTTCATTGCCGTAGACGACTTAAGTTGACAGCGCGGTTGACCGCCGTAGGCGACTTGAGTCGACATGCGGTGGTATACTACATATAACAGTAATAAATACAGTCCAACTTGCGTTAAGCAACCACCCTTATAAGCAGCCAACCTGTCTCAGACAACCAATTTAGAAAGTCCCATTGTTAGATTTATAGTGTACATCAATTTGTGTTAAGCATTCAACCTGTCTTTAACAGCCAATTTATCATTTCCATAGGCTGACCTCTTAACACAAGTTTGACTGTATAGCGTACTTCTTTCTTCCTAGAAAGTGCTTATATATTTGGCGCTGAGATGAAATTTTGGCTATATATTTGGCGGCGAAAGGGTTAAGATCAAATCGTTCTGATGTGCGTATGTTTACATGACATTATAGCTGTCGTGATCTGAAAAGCAGAACCTTCTTAAAATCCATTGCTTTAATATCATTAATTGCTTCGGTCAACCAATTTATCCTTTAGCCACAACGGTTTCTTCCCCTCATCACTAGTAAAAATTTCTTTTCAATTCTCAACACTGTTCATAGTTTGCTTCAAATACAATCTAATTCAAACAGTCACTAATTTGATAATAAGAAAATGGGTTGAAGAATACATAAATTTCATGTTGGTGAATTGATTACATGTGTCACATTCAGTCAATATATTCCTGCAGAGGTGCCTACCTTAACCCTTCACCAAATGCCAAATTGTTGACTGTCCCAAATTGAAAGAGTTTGCAGACAACATTTCAAAATGTGATGAAATTGGAAAATCATCTTCTCATAGTGGAAAAAACATTGTGGGGAAAGGAGAAATTGCTCGTTGCGAGCAATTTCTCCTTTTCCAATAGTGTTTTCGAGAGTCAAGCAATTTCTCCCCATTCCTCTTTGATATCTATTAAAAACACACATTTTTCTTTCTGTTATTATTTGTTGTCTTCAAGTTGCTTTCAATTTTGAACCCGTCATAAATTCCCATAAGAGGGAACTGGTAACAGCTATTCAAAAAGGGGGCTTTTCTGTTCTTTCTGTTTACAGGAAGCCAGTAAAATCCATGCACAAACACACTTCACATAAAACTAAATAACCCTAGGGCAAATAGCCATGAAAAATAAACAATTGTTTGTAGCCTGTTTCTACAGGACCAGATCAGATTTAACACATTAGTCCAATATTATACAAATTATTATTCACCTTGAGGTCCAATTACCAAAGAAAACATTGAAGCAAAAGTATAGATCTATTGATATGGGCAATCCTTTTGTAATGAAAGAATCCAAGGAAGAGCCGTATAGTGCATTGAACATTTTCAACCATTTTAATGAATATATGATTAATTATTAAACCAAGAGAACAGTTTAAGATCAGATGAGAGTGGACATCAAGACAATCTGCAACATATCCAAATTGAAAGTGATAGCCTGTGACAAATAGAGCCTGTGACAAATAGAGTGTTAGAAAAACAACAATTTGCTTTGCAATACTTTAGTAAAAAGTAAGAACTAGGGAGATTGAAAGAGAAAACATCATATTACAAAGAACTCAAAGGATCAAGGAGAAATTTATTGTCAGCAATGATTCCTTTCTCTATTGTTACAATTGTAACTCTAAACCTTTATCCTCACATAAGTACACATGCATACAAAAACCCATTCAAGCACTCTTGTGCAGATGCCTTGAAAACTGCTTCCAACACAAGACAAAATTTGTTTTAAAATCTATTTCTCCTTTCAATTCACTAGTCCCAATCATTGTAACTTGTAAGTAACCACAATAAGTAACATTATCATTTAAATTTTACTATTATCGTCTGCTTTTCCTTTCAATTTAGACCAGTCATTGAAACCTCTTATGAGGGTTTGGGTTCAAACGAGTGCCCATGGAACTATGAGTTAAGCATGCATAGAATTATGGGTAAAGCACCGTTCCCCCCCCCCCCAATAAGACTGGGGATCTGAACTGTACAGTTTAATTAAAAGCAGATGATTGGGTTACATCATCAATTGAAATCAGAGTACATTGGTTCATTAATGTCGAGGTTAAAATACTTTAATAGATTGATCTTCCCATTCAATAGACAACAACCCTTGACTCTCAGAGCGGACTCAAAAATAGGCAGTAATAAATAATTTTGTGCAAGGTTTTTCGACGTACTTGTCCAGTACAAAAGCAAAAGACATCTCTAAGGTATGAAATGTTACATTCTATAAGATTATCAAGGGTTCAGTGCAAGACTTCAGTATGTGTGTCTTGAACGTGAAGTTAGACTTCAGCATGTGTGTCATGAACGTGAAGTTAGACTTCAGCATGTGTGTCATGAACGTGAAGTTAGACTTCAGTATGTGTGTCATGAACGTGAAGTTAGACTTCAGTATGTGTGTCATGAACGTGAAGTTAGACTTCAGTATGTGTGTCATGAACGTGAAGCTTTTAATGAAATCTTGCATAGAATCCTCATATTACAATTAGAACAAAGCATTGTCTCAACACAAGAAATAGTTTAGTTCAGGTAATTTTATATGGAACAACTTTGTTTCATGAGTTGTGTGCTAAAAGAATGTTACAATATTAAAGGAAAAGCAAAGGACATCTAAAACGTATAAAGTACATGTTACATGTTTTCAAGGGTACAATGCAAGTCTATAGAAGCATATGCTTCACTAACGTAAGGACACACCTGAAATCTTGTATTGAATCGTCATATTAAGTACAAACCAATCCCTCACTAAGAAATATGGATCATTTCAATTAACTTTACTTTGTCACTATTATTTCATATGTTGTGTGCTAAAAGAATGTTAAAAATGCTTCTTAAATAGAAGAGAATTAAGGCTTAACCCATTCCAAAACAATAACGAGATTTTACCAGTTTGTTGCAGATTATTCTGGAAAATATTGTGGGAAAATGAGAAAATGCTTTTAATGAACAATTTCTCATTTTCCCGCAATGTTTTCTGAGAAGGCTATTTTTCAATTTCATCACATTTTGAAATGTTGTCTGCAAAATCTTTTAATTTGGGACAGTCAAAAATTTTGTGTTTGGTAAAGAGTTAAACCATTGTCTCATAGGGGAATTTGTCACCTGACAACAATCATGAGGGTTAGAATAGGATTGTACTTAAAATTAATCTGGTAGAAACCAGTTTGACAAACAGAAATCAACCATAACGAGTTTATTTCACTTTTTATCACAACTGTTTCAAACCCAAATGATATATAAAATGTTGGTTTCAATAGAGTATAATTGTCTACAGCCCCTTTCAATTTGGTATAGGAAATACAGAGATTAAATAAAGTCCATAATAACATCACACTTACATGTCAATGAAAATATCCCAAATCCTTAAGCAAGTAACACTATAGACACCTGTTTGCCAGTAATTCAATTACTAAACTCCAAAAAGAACCCTACAGGAACTTATATACTGAAATATGTTTCAACACGTTCCTCGAAAAAATGCCAAAAAAGGCATGGCAAGTCTATTTGACAATAACACACATGTAAATCAATTCACTGTTCATATACACTAGACAATTGAAGATAAAAGTACAATGGCACAATTAGTTTTGTAGAGCCTATCGCGAAATCTTGTTGATAGTCATGCCTTGTGTCTCTTTGTGTCTGCCACAAACAAAATGTTTTTTGAGTTTAATGTCCTGGTTGGCCACCAACAAAGTAATGGCTAAATTATGACACCAACATGTAACACTGCTATAATCCAGTTTCTAAACGCTAAAGAATAAACACCTATGTGTCTTAAGAAATATGCTGAACTAATTAAACTCCAATTACTTCGAATATAATGTATGACAAAATTTCAATTTAAAGTCACAATCCACAGTCATAATCTATTCCTTACTGAATAAACACCCAGTATTCAATTCTATATTTCAATAAGCCCTTTACTCAAAGACTTACAACATGTGTAAGAATATAAATGAACGTATAAGCTCCCAAAGTCCGCCCAAATGTCACCACCAGTGTAACACAAGGTGGGTTAAAACTGTTTCACTTCACAGCTATAGCTGGTCCTATAGCATTAAAAAGAGATTCAAACTTGGTCACTTGATCTCAAATTCAGACACTGATACTACCATAGTACTAATAACTATGCCTCAATGAATGTTCTCAATGTCCTAGCCATATAAACTTACCCCCAATATATATTAATCGTTAAAATGGTGGGTAATTTTATAAAAATAGATTTTTGTGTTGTCTGCTTTCCAAAAACCTTAAGTATCTGCTTGATTTTGTTGAGGAAAGATGCTCATAGTAGCAAACATGTTAAATCACAGGCCCGCCGCCAAAAAAATTGGCGGCTGTTTGCACAAATATCAAGTGGGTTCCAGCACTATAAGGGTTAATGGTTTCTTACATATTGACGGTGCAATAAAGCTGAAATAATAAAAACCATTGTGAAATAAGGAGAATTTGTTCAAAATGAGCAAATTCTTCTTTTGTCACAATTGTTTCATAATTCACCAATTCACAATGCACATTTTCGGGGCCCTGTGCGTTACTTCAATACTTCAAATAAAATATCATCTACTGCACATCAGACCTACCCATAGTTCCCTGAATAGTGTTAGTTCGGTCAGGAATACCCAGTGACATGTAAATGGCTTTGTTCTACCTATTGTTAAAATCCAAGCTGTTAATTAAAGTCCCGCTAGGCAAAGAACAATACATCCGCCATGCCCCGTGGTTTGAGAATATTTGAGTTATTTTTGACAACTCTGCCCCTGCTCTCTTTCATCCAACAAACATGTGTGCTGGTTGTTTTGAAACGTTTTTATATGTGTTGATAAGGTTATTTGACAAATCTGCCACAGAAAGTTTTCTTTCATGTCAACACTACATTGTATTTCATTTGTTATATAACTAAGCAGTTCACTTTAACCCTTTTGCGAACAAAAATTTTTCGACTGTCCCAAATTGAAAGAGTTTGCAGACACCATTTCAAAATGTGATGAAATTTAAAATATTCTTCTGATAGAGCAGAAAACCTTGTTCAAAAAGGAGAAATTGCTCTTCTCCTTTTGCCACAAAGTTTTCCAGAGTCATCAGCAACAAAGTGGTTAAATGTCGTCATTGTTTGGTAATGGGTTAAGAAAGGTTTATTTGGCATGTGTTTTATCATATATCTTACAAACTATCTTAAAACAGCATTTATCGGACAGACACAGTTGACCATTCTAAAGTTTCACCAGTGTGCTGTTTCAGACAAATACGAAACAAAAGCTGAAAAATGAAGAACTTTTATGTTGAATGCAGTGTTATCGCTATAGGCCAAAACAAAATCTGAACAGGCCAAAGGGGTCCATAACATCTTAGCCTTTTTAAACAGGCCGAAACATAATTTGAAGCGGTCATTTTGGCCTGCGGCCTGTTCTTATTGAGAACACTTATTGAATTGGATGTCTGCTGCAACTGCAAATTAAACAAAATAGTAAAAAGATTGTGCCCAACATAAGAGCTAATGTGTAAAGTTTCCTTTTGTCAAAATGGTTAAAAAATTCACCAATCCGTCACATATTTCATAATCAAAATCTTTTACAACTTTGCTTACTAGTTCTAACTTTGCCTGCCGTCTAACACAAATAACTGATTGAATCCTTTTCCAAACACCAAATTTTCGACTGTTCCAAATTGAAAGAGTTTGCGGACGACATTTCAAAATGTGATGAAATTTGAAAATGATTTTCTGATAGGATAGAAAACATTGTGGGAAAAGGAGAAATTGCTCATCACAAGCAATTTCTCCTTTTCCCACAATGTTTTCTAGAGTCTTCTGCATCCAACTGGTCAAATGTTGTTATTGTTTGGTAATGGGATATAACAATAAGGAAAGGGTTGAGCCCTAAATGGGGCAGACAGACTTCCCATATTTACAGACCACTTCTGATTACACAATGCCACACAATAAAATAAATCTACTAGAGCCCTTGTAAACAAACACTGACCATTAGCGCTTTACTAAACAAGTCGACGATATTACAGGTCTTCTGCAGAAGAATTTGGAAAACATGGGTGAAAAATGAGACGTTCCTCTTTTTGGGAAGATTATGAATTTGCAGGAAGAAATTTGTTTGTATGGTGTTTAACGCCGCATCACATTTTTCAGTTATGTTGCAGCTTTCCTGGATCCCCAGTACTAGGCTGGGGGTCTGAATTGATTGCCAAAGGTCACTCCCACAAGCCAGAGGGGTCGGTGGGGCTCGAACTTGGGACCCCTGATTTCTAAGTCCGCCATCTAAACCACTGGGCCATGCAGAACCCTTGGAGAAATTTCGATCCCACCATACAAACATGTTTTATTTCAACAAAGTTGAAAGAGCCTCCTAGCCTTTCAGTGCTTTGATGGCAAACTGTTATCTATTTTGCTAATTTCGCATATTTTGCTAATTTCGCATAAAAAAAAATATGGTTTGAGACCCACAAGATGATGGCATTAAAAGATACTACCTCACGCCTACGGGTAATTCAAATTTAGATTGTTAATGAAGGAATAAACTATTTGAACTGTTAACTATTTCTGCAACATGAATGGGCTATATCTCCACCACATGATTATGAAATGGTTTAACCCATTACCAAACAATAACAACATTTTACCAGTTTTGCAGATGACTATGGAAAACATTGTGGGAGCAATTTATCATTTTCCCACAATGTTGTCTGCCCTCTCAGAAGATTATTTACCAATTTCATCATATTTTGAAATGTCATCTGCAAACTCAATTTTGGATGGTTGAAAATTTGGTGTTTGGTAAAGGGTTAAATGTGTATCAGTTATCTGGTTTTATGCATTTCTATAGCTCTGCAATGTTATATTATTTGTAGAAGACATTTCGAAATAGTTTGAATCCTCAATTTAAATCCTAAATCTGTGAGGAAGTCCTTTTAACCCAATCCCAAACAATAACGGCATTTGACTAGATTGTTGCACTCTACAACAAGATTACTCTCCAATTTCATGATATTTTAAAATGCTGTCTGCAAACTCTTTTAATTTGGGTCAGTAAAAAATTTGGCTTTTGGTAAAGGGTTAAAAGGTTTAGCAGGGACCCTGTTTAAGACCCTAGGATTCCCCACAGGAATTTCTAATCCTATTTTCAAACACAGAAGTTAATTAAATAAATTGTTGAACTTTCTCTGCAATTGCCTCTATGTTCATCACTCATCCTCAATCAGTTTCGACCCATAATGCATTTTTAAGGGTCCCGTGCTACAAGTACCACCAAATATGGAGGATTTTGATCATTCAGGGCTAGAGGGATCTGAAATTCCATCCTTGTAGATTAATAGCTTATTTCCTGATAAAGGAATTTTGTGACCAATCTAAGTTGAGAGCAACAGCCATCAACCAAAATAGCAAAAAAGATCAAACAAAGAGGGAATTTCAATAAAATTGGATGGAAGACAAAAATGAGAAATAACTCATGATACACTGAAGCAGCTAGAGATGACAATCTTTATCAGTTTAGGGAAATATTAATTGTCTTTTTCTTTCACTTTATAAGCAATTCAGATTCTTTTATTGCAAAGAAATGGTCAAGATCAACATTTATTCAGTACAATAATGAAAGAGATTAGTCCACTAATAAGGCCAATTGGTAAGTCAATAGAAGAGATTCTAAAATCTGCCATAATTTCTCAGATTCTCATTTTTTATTTTTTGCATATGGCCTACAATGTCAGGCTTTGAAAATTTTCAATCCCCAAAAATTCCTTAATGTCATGAATCTTCCTTTTTTTTTTTTTTAACAATTTCCTCTTAAAGATTTTTTTAGATGGATGAATTGCCAAGAAATTCGTGACAAACCAATCCAAATGGGCAAGGATTATCTAACAGTGATTTATATGTAGTCAAACCAATGATGGAAGAAACAAAAGCCAATTTACAAGAAGCTTGAACCCTCAACTCCTTAGATGGACAGCCGAGGTTAGACAGGTCATAAAAATACATTTTTGAATTGTTCAGATAAAATAATATACAATATATCATCTACAATCATTAAGTTTTGTGCCTTGCTTTTTTTTAAGCAGCAAAATGTTTGGTCCTTTATTGTAGTTTCAAAGCTGTTTTCAACAGTCACATGAGCAAATACAATCCAAGGGTTCAATGAAAGACTATATATACTCATGTAATAGATGATTGTTTTAAGATTGGAAGACCTTGTTCAAGAAGCCAATATTTCAAATATATTTATTAGAAGGAAGATTTATTCATAAGAATGTATTAATCACTCCCAAACTCCTTACAATCTAATTCAAATCATCTCAATAATGATGCTTTTTCCTATACAAACGACAGTTTGCATTACAAACTTATAAGTCATCCGCACTACAAATTATTGCAAATGAATACAAGATTTCTGGACCCCATAATAAAGGCCTTTTTTTTCTGAAAGGGTCCAACGTTTTTCTCTCATTTCTAAAAACAGTTTCATTTGATCATGATCAAACAATTTGCAAGAATAACCCATCAATTTTTCTTCTTTTTCAGATGTTTTTCTCGTTTCTTTGAAATTGTCGTCTGTTACAAACAGACATCACGGAATGAGGCAATCTATCAAAGTTCTTAGTGTGTCATCTTTCTTTTGGAAAACCATTACCAAACACCATATTTTCGACTGTCCCAAATTCAAAGAGTTTGCAGACGACAATTCAAAATGTGATGAGATTAAAAAATAATCTTCTGATAGGGCAGAAAACATAGTGGGAAAAGGAGAAATTGCTCGTTACGAGCAATTTCTCCTTTTCCCACAGTGTTTTCAAAAGTCTTCTGCAACAAAGTGGTCAAATATCATTATTGTTTGGTAATGGGTTAGGTTTTGAGTACAAAAATAATAAACTCAAATGCTTCCTGTTTTTTAACTTATTTCCTAGTAGAATATCATCTTAATATCAAATCTATAGCAGATAATACATGAAATTTTATGAGACAGAAGGAGGAATTACTTGAAACAAACAATTTTTTTTTTTCTTAAAACTATTTCTTTCCCAAATCAGACAAATGTTCGATACATTCGATGCAATCACTGCCATCTTCAGTTTCATTCAATTTGCATCAGCTGAAAAATCACCCATTGAGGAATGGGAATCAAGACAGGCAAAGTCTTTTCGTAGTGACATGAAATTACATCAGATTCTGATCTTAAATCATAAATTTTGGTCTGTAACAAGGGGAAAGTTAATTATCATTGTCAATTCGCATTCCACAATGGCCAATTACCAGATGCTGTGTCATAACTTTGTGGCATGGACCATGGACAACAAGAATTATGAATACCGAATTTTCACCCTTGAAAAAAAAAGTCACATCTGCACATGATGAATTTTAAAATTGTATGTTCAAAACAAAAAACATTCTACCTTTCCATTCTCATTCAGATATATATGTAAGAAAGATGGAAACAATTTGATAGAGAGAAATTACCTGTCCTTTGAAAGTTTTCTTTACTTGTGTTTCAAAAGTCTTCTGCAAAATGCTTTAAAGACGTCTGCATTAGGGATAGGGTTAAATAACCAATTCATGTCACTCCAGTCTCAACCCAAACAGCATCAATTAGTTCCCTATTACATAACAAGGGATACCCATAACAGGACATGACATCATCTTTAAATTATCTCCTACTCACACCTAAAGAAAGAATTGGTTTCTTCATTTTGTTTGATTGGGGTTTTATATTTTGTCAACATTTTGTCAGATATATTTTCATCATAGGAAGAGGAAGAGGTCTTACTTTAAAAAGACATTTAACACAGACTGGGATTTAAATTTTTAAAATTAATTTTCTTCTGCCAATAAAATTACAGCATTGATTTGCAGCATAGATTATTGACAGCTTTCCAAAACCATTCATAAGATATAGAACATTTAAACTGCAGATATTGTAAACAGCTTGACAGGTTAGCAATGATGTAAACTAAGAGGCAGTATTTTCAGAAACTATGTGGCATGTGGCATAGGTCTTTGGAAAGGTTTAACCCCTCTTGTTAAGGGATGCTAGCAAAGTGCACCAAGAAAGAATTCCTGTATTTGAACTTAATATGTATTTAAATACACACAAATTGGTTATATATCACAATTGAATGGTTTTTTTACCCTTTTCATTAAAGATGATCATATGAACACATCTTTGTTTCATATTTTGTCAATCAGCTCTTTCCGGCAATCCCCGGCTGGCATGATGAAGCCTATGTACTATAAGCAAGTATGAAAGGCATTGCGTTCTTTGAAATATTTGTTATAAAAAAAACTATGAACATATAAAAAGAAAAGGCTCATTTTGAGAAGTGTATGTTTTTGGCATAGCGGTTTTGCAAGATTTCTTCAGCAGCCTCAAGTTAAGTATTATTAAGCCGGGACCCTTATTAAGCAGACATAATAGGACTAACAACAATAATTTTGTATTTAACCCCTAATTTGGCATCTATAGAGCATTGACATCTTCACCAAATAACTATTAATCTTAAGATTCAGCAGCCAATTCTTTTTTTGTATTTATATTTACACACTTTCTAAATGAACAATAAACCGTTTGTTGCCCCCAAAGTGCTTCTCATCTACTCTTACCATGCACTTTCTTTGTGTTCCTCTACAGAATCACATCTTGAATGCAGGAGCAAGACACGCAGACAAATTGTGCGGAAAACCGACCCCCGGAAAACCGCGGATCCTTGGATGTTCAAGAGACCGTAAACCGCGACGAATCACAGGCCTCTCACAGAACACACTCTCCATTCTTGGAGGTGACAATGGTCCTTAACAATATCGAATCAGGTTTTCAATTATAGAACGCTGCGGTGTCCCCGAATTACTTCTTTATGTCCCTTTGCATAGGTCAGTGGCTCAGCACATAATCACCGCGATTTGCGATTAATCCCTCTTTGACAGCCCTTCATATCATCAACGAGGGATTAAACATCAATAAACACCTATGAGAAGTCGAGGAAAACATTGTGATAAAAGGAGAAATTGCTCATCAAAAGCAATTTCCCTTTTTGTTACATTGTTTTAACTCAAATCTTTCAATGTTTATATTGTTAGTCATCTGCTTCCCTGTTAATGTTTATGATTAAATCTCGGCACACAATTCCAAATATGGATAATGGAATAATCCAATTCAAAATTCCCTTTTCCTGGTTGAGTATCAACAAACATTTTTCAAGGGACCACCAGATATTCTAAAAGGAGCATGGAATTATGCACCATCAACAATTTTGGATGATGGATTCATCTAATTTTTAATGCAAACAATGTGTATAAACAAAATATAAAACAGTTGTTTATCAAAATACAATCATGTAGTGGCATAACACAGCTTTTGAAGGAATTAAAAACAAAAAACCCAAATTGTTCTATTTAGGGGAAAGGATCAAGCCCCAGCACCTTGGTTAGGAAGCATTAGGGGCTAGTGCATGAACCATCTGTCTCCCAGTATTAACCCTTTCTTCAATTTGGCCCCTTTAAAAAAAAATAAAAAAGAGCAAACTAGAAACCTTATATTGACGAGTTCAAATGGATCCTTGATAAGATAACTAGGCCCTAACTTCATCATGGTTCAATTTTATACATGTATGATATACAATAGAATGGTTTGAAACCCTATGACATAACAAATGATTATTCCTTTCGCCATAGTGGCTTTTATCACAATTTTACCAATCAAAATGCTTCATAAAACCAAGGAACCACAAAACCAGTCACACAACCCCTCCCCCATTTCATATTGACTCACAATAATGCAGCAGAAGACTAAGGAAACCTGTATGAGAAACAGCTTATACTGAGCATTAAAACCTTTTAATAAAGTGGTTTCTATTCAATATTACAAAAAATTATCTAATTGACAAAAACCTGACCCCAATGTTTCCCGGAGTTGTTTCACTATGAGAGCTTTGAAAGCAATATCCACATGCACACAAAGTCATGCTTTTGCTTGTAAGAGCTCTTTTCACACTTTTATCATTATCATTATGAATATTCATTTTGAGGCATTCTGTATATCGGTCAATTGCCGTCTGCTTTTACTAACAATTTGGACAAATTACATAATTCCATATAAGGGAATGGTGATAAAGTGGACAACTACCCATAAACATAACAAACATAAATCCAAAAATGCCATAAGTCATACAAGAACAGCCAATGACCTGTCATAAGCATTCAGCATAAGATTTATCAGTGCTTAATTAGACTCTACTTCAGAAAGTGTCACCTGATAATTAACAAAGCATGTTCTATAAACCCCTTGCTAAATATCATACTCCTTTTGACCCATTACCAAACAATAACAACATTTGACCAATTTGTTACAGACAGCTCTGGAAAACATTGTGGGAAAAGGAGAAATTGCTCTTAACAAGCAATTTCTCCTTTTCCCACGATGTTTTCTGCCCCATCAGAAGTATATTTTCCAATTCCATCCCATTTTTTAATGTCGTCTGCAAACTTTTTCAATTTGGGACAGTAAAAAATTTGGTGTTTGGTAAAGGGTTAAACACGCAGTCACTATTGTGACAAAAGGAGAACTTGCACTAAGTGAACAATTTCTTCTTCTAACAAAAGTTTCTTCATAATATTGTATAGAAATTATTTGCTGTCACACTTTGTAAATGACTGTCTTCTTATTCTTTCAATTTGGGAAAGGACCAAAAATTTGCAATTGAGGGACTAGGTTAAGAGGGCGATTTCAACCAAATAGGGTAATGAACAAACTGCAGATTACAACTGTGAGGTTAATGAAAACTAAATCTGCTATGAATGGCGGTCATAGAAATCACATTGTGCCAACCAGCTGTACTGTTGGATATCCTTATTGTTACTAGGCAACATGTTACATGGTTTGTCTAAATGGGTACATTGTATGAAGCAGACGACACTTAATTACAAAGTATGAAAGATAATGTTTCTTTGTGATCTTAAAAATAAAACTGATATAAGGTTAAATTCTTCAAATTGAACATTTACTTCTGTTGTCATGGTGATTTCTTGCTCTCAAGCAGATACATACTCATTCCAGTAATAGGAACCTGTTACAGGTCTTAATTCAAAGCAAAAGCAGACGACAAAGAATAGCAGGAAATGAATATATTTTCTTTGTTAACGTTGGGTAGAAACCATTGTAAAAAGGATAAATTTTATTTAGAGAACCACAAACCTGGCAGTTGCTTTAAGGTAATCCATCCTGTGAGATAACACTGTAGTTCAATATTTGTAAAAGTTGTTTATAATGTAAAGGCTACTGTCCTAATTACAACACCATCCATATATCAACCCATTCCCTAATTTGAATTTCAAGTTTGGTACAAATTGAAAGCAACATTCAACAACAGCAGACAACAAACAGAACAAAAACATGAAAATATATACATTTTCTTTAAAATGATAGTAAAAAATCATTGTGACAAAAGGATAAATTGCTCCTTAAGGAGCAATTTATCCTTTTGTCACAATGGATTCTTAGATTATCTGCTGCATGTTTGTGTCACAAATTTTAATGAAGAAAAAGGGTTTCACTAATACAACCTGTGAGTATAACAGTTCAACACTTTTAAAATTTGTCAACAATTTAAGGGCCAGTGTCCTATTACATCACTCATATCTTGAATATTCAACCCGTTATCAAATGGTGGACAAATTGAGGGCTACTGTCCTGCTATAACATCACCCAAATCATAACCTATTCCTTCATAGGGATGGTAAAATGAATTGTCCATATTACCCAGCTTGTCCAGAAGCTGCAACAACAAGCCAATTTCTTAACTGAAATTTACAACATTTAATAACCATTAAACAGGCAAGTGCAGAAAAATATTTGGCTACGCAACAGACAATTTTATTCCAATCAAGATTTCTTCACACCTGTTTATATTAATGCAAATGTGGAATTGAAGCAAACAAATGACAACGACAATCAAGAAATTGTTCATGATTTTAAAGATACTGTTCTTAGTGTTCATGAACCTTATCTTAAAATTATGAACAAGCTCTGTGTTGATGAAGGGCCATTTGTTGTCCATGAACGTTCACAAAGTTCACGAACAATTTCTTGAATCCTTCGCAGGGGACAGCTATGAGGGAATCGGGAAGAAAGGCCTCTCCCCCACATTTATATAGATAGGCTGCTATCAGAACTGATAATTCATGATAAAAAAATATCCACTTGCCCTTGCAGTGAAAACTTGGTCACTCATGATAAAATGTCATCAACAGTCTGACCTAATTGAGATCATGAGAATCTCTAAACCCTAATAGTGCTGAAACGACTTCATGCTTATGAAAAATTGGCGGCTGGCCTGTGATCTAACCTGATCGCTTCTCTGAGTATCTTCCTCATCAAAATCAAGCAGATATTCTAAGGGTTTGGAAAGCAGACAACACAAAAATCTATTTTTAGAAAATCACCATACATTCTAAGGGTTAATGTTGTTTGCTGGAAACTACTCAAACTGGGAAAAAGACCTTCCCTTTAATCTTGTCATACAAGGCAAGATATGTCAGTTGGAAATCTTCACAACCCGTCAAAAAAACGATATCTGACGACAATCCACAATCCACGGATTAGGTCCCATTTATCAATGTGCGAACATTTAAACGCTCTTTTAAAATCAATAAAACAATTCCTCTCTCGAAATCTGAACAAACACATACCGTCACTTCAGGCCCAGGCCGTAAATATTCGAGCAAACATTGAAATCGGAGAAAAATGCCCTCATATCCTTAGTGAAACACCTATGATCCAGCTATGTCAACAATGAAACATCCGCGAAATGAACAACCATCAAGTCCTTGATACTGCTTATCGAGCTTTCTCTCTCTCTTGTTACAAGTCGGGTATAGACTCAAGATATTTGAATTGATTATTCTTTTCCATTGTGAATCAAACTTTTCATTCCTTTCTTATAAATTTCAGACAATTGTGCAGACTTTCAAATTACCTTTTAAACATTTAAATGCAAAACGGACAGTCACATGTCCATGGTAAAAGCATCAGCTTTAGGACACAAGGGATATGGGTTTGAATCCCAGAAATAGCTTAGTATATCTTGCAACTGTCTATCCACATTCTAAACTAGTATTTGTTATGTATCCAAGAAGCAGAATCGAGAGTGGTTGTTGTTTCACAATTGATGCCAAGCAAGTAAGTAAAAATGTTATTGAAAGTCATTCATATTGTATCCATTTTCCCTCATGAGATTCTATGTTTGTACCAAATTTAAAGCACCTGCCTATGACATTGACAGAGTATAGGAAATAACTATTTCTTTGCAAGATTTTTTAGAAATCATCATCATAATGGTTTCTGATATGTTTTGCTGCATGTGCGTTTAAAGAAGTATTGATGTGGAATGTAGATAAAAGAGTATTATGACAAAAGAAGAAACTGCTTGTTTCTATGAGCTGGAATTGTCTTTTATCATTGTGACTTTGTCACATGCTTCTTAACCCTTTACCAAACACCAAATTTGGGACTGTCCCAAATTGAAAGAATTTGCAGACGACATTTCAAAATGTGATCAAATTGTAAAATTATCTTCTGATAGGGCAGAAAACATTGGGGGAAAAGGAGAAATTGCTTGTCATGGGCAATTTCTCCTTTTCCCATGTTTTCCAGAGTCGTCTGCAACAAACTGGTCAAATGTCATTATTGTTTGGTAATGGGTTAACTGGGTTTCTGTTGGTTTAAATGAGTTCCCATTTATTTTCATCAGTTTTATCAAAAAGCTCAATTAATACTCACAAGTTCTTAATCACTTAATCAATTAAAAAGAAGCATATGATTACCCAATAACAGTTTTGTTCTAAGGCACTGATTATTCTTTTCCACCCAGTGAAATCCACAGGTGTCTGGATTGCCAATTAAATCCACCCTAAAGGTGATAATGTAAACATAACCATTTGTTTCCTGGCCCATATGTCAGGATATCTATTTCGGTATTTGCATACTGATACCCTTCACATAACGGCCAGCATGATAATCTAGAAAGATGTGGAGAAAACTGTTTGACCCATGACCAAACAATAATGACATTTGACCAGTTTGTTGCAGACTTAACGAACAATTTCCCCTTTTCCCACAATGTTTTCTGTCCTATTAGAAGATTGTTTTTTAATTACATCACATTTCGAAATGTCGTCTGCAAAGGCTTTCAATTTGGGACAGTAAAAAAATTGGCGTTTGGTAAAGGGTCAGCCGCATACATCGGATACAAAAGTCTTAAGAATTCAATGCCACAAAAGGACAAATTGCTCATGATGAGCATTTCATCCTTTTGTCTCATGGTCTCTGCCCCATACCTTTTTTTTGCTATCCTTATAAAATATTACTTTTTTGTCTTCTGCTATTTGCTTTTGAATTGGGTCTGTATCATACTTCCATATCAAGGGAGGGCTTAGTGCCTTTACCGAAATGATCAGCAGACAATTTAATGTTATGAAATACAACTTTTCTTTAATCAAAGTATCATAACAGGTACGGAAATAATTGGCGAAAAGTAGATATTACTCATTATTTCTAAATTAGTCTTTTGCAAGCAAGTTAAACTTCAACATGTATTTGTGCAGGCATTGACTTATCATGTTTAATATTATATGAAAGATCAAGTCTGCAAAATTGGGTTAATCAAAAAATGCATGCCATGCAAAATCATCTTTATTTTCTGTACATTGTTCCTTAAAATTATTAAATTTTCTTTTTCTTAATTTAGGCAAAATTCGTTCCCAAGACAGTCATGCAAATTTGAATAATTCCATACATCAAAAATTTAAACCACTCAAAATGCAATGATATTGATTTTTTCGTCTTTGAGATGGCACATGAAATTCAAATTTAATGGTTTTGACATTTGAAGACAATGTAGATTTTACTTAAACCAAGAAAAAACTCACTAATCAAATTCTATACTAAAGTCTAACGCCATGTTTTGTTATGATTAATTTTGCCACATCAATAGCTGAACATTTAAGATATTTTTTTTCATTTTGAAGTATTGTCATTTGTCTAGGCCAAGGGTCTGATGTGACATGCCAAAAGACACTCCCTTTAAACCAGAGGTGTTGGTGGGGCTCAAACCCAGAACCCCCATGTTCTAAGTCTGCCACCTTAACCTCTAAGCCACGCGGGACCCCTCAAAATATGAAAAATAAACAATTCACCAAAAAAAAACCCAAAACAGAACAATGTGACAAAAGAATTTGCTTGCATTGAAAAAGATATGGGACATCTGCTGCGAGAACAATGGCTAAAAATAATAATTCAAGGATTGATGCAAAATAATAATCATCCCTTCCACAAAAGGTGATGCTTCACCAAAAACTGAAGGACTTATTATAGTCTTGCATCAAAACTGTACATCAATAAAGCCTTCCAGTAAAGAAAATCTGATTACATAATGATTTGTGAAAGATGATGGGGTATCAATGCGCCACAAAAAACATTCATGGGTCTAAATTGTCCCATAATAAAACAATTCTGCATGTCATTTTCGGGGACCATGCATATTTAATGGGAATTCCAGGCTTTGCTTGCATTTAGAGTGAGGGAATTACAAAGGCCACTTCACAATTGCATCAATTCATCCATCCCTTTAAGTGATTCCTAAAATAGTTTTTTAATTTTTTTTAATCAAGACAAATTGCTTTACTCACAAAACGACAATTGTGGCGAATTCTTAGAGAAATCCGTCTTCTGCTTTGGGAGACAAAGCAGGATTGTAATCAGAAAGAAAACTTTGCAATTCATATCAAATTCAAGCCCTTTTCCAATTGGAGTCATTTTAACCCATCTCACTGTAGAACTTCATATGAATCCCTTTCCTACGCCAACGAGACCTGCAGCCGGATACCTAAGTCAATGTTCTCATAAAATTACAACTTTGTTCTTAAACTTAAACACTTACTTATATTCGAGTTCAATTATCATATTCAACTGGGAAAGATATGAGTCATGTATTTGACATTACTTTTTTGATGATTCATCCAATCACTTTATTAGGTTGACTCAAAATCATTTCTTGAATTCAAGTTAGAGCAAAAAAGTTGAGTATGCGTTCATTTCTAGATCACCTCTTAACTTAGATGATTATACTTATTTTCAAAGTTGAGCAAGAGTTTTAAGTTTGAGTAAGATATCATACTTAAGTATTTTTTGAGAATACTGGCCCTAAGGTCAATATAACATGCTTAAGATGAGCAAATTCTTCTTTAATCACCAATGGCTTCAAACATCGTCTGCTGCAGGGGCCTTCAAAACTGTCATCTGGTGTTTTTAGCAAGGGTCGATACAACCCTGATATTCTGTACTCTGATCACATTTCCTCCTGAGCTCCCGGGATTCTAAAAGCTCATGATGAAGCTTAACTACTTTAACCCAATCCTCCATCATGGGATTTTGAGTCAGGTCCAAATTCAAAGAATTAGCAGACGACACAAATTAAAAATAAAATAAAATAAAAGAATTTGCTGAATAGCATTTGGTAGAAGTCATAGTTACAATAGGATAAAATTGCTTGTTATGTGCAGTATATCCTCTTGTCACACTGGTTTCATAAAGGTTTCATCAACGTAGGCATCAAAGACAGGTATCTTGGTGAAAAGGTTTCACCTCTTCCTCCATATTAAAATTACAGCAGCATAAGATTGAAAATACCAACATGATCAAGAGAAATAAATACCCATTTCTCCTTTTCTAACAATAGCTTCAATTCATTGACAAACTAAATTTTACTCAATATTAAAAATCGAATTATTCAGGCTTCATACTTGTTGTCTGCTGTTGCTTTTGTTTTTCAAAAACGTCAAATTATCTCAATACTTACAGAAAGGGTAACAGAGCCCAATCACTCTGCTTTCAAATAATTAAAGACCTCAGATTTAACGATCCACCTCCCTCTCTTTCTCCTGCAAATCATGACAGAAAATCATGCAATGACACAGGGGGATTCCTTAACAATGTCAAACCATGACCCCCATTAGGCGGTCTGTGATTGGTTGAAAATTGATCTCATCTGCAGATCAGAAACAGTAACAGTTGAGGAGTGCATTTTATAGTTTAGTAATAGGAAAAAAAACAATGTGACAAGAATGATTTTCTTTTCTACCCAAAAAGTACATGTATATATTCTTTTGCCACACTGTTTATCACAAATGATGAATTTGTAGCATATGGCAAAACTGAGTGTCTTTCTGACGGGTCTTTGACCATTGAATGTTTAATTTGTTAAACTTAGATTATTTTCCATCAATTGCGAAGCAAATTTTTATAAGTTGTATTTATCACACTCGATACTGAACATTGATAAATGAAAATTCCTAAAGTGGTCCGCTATTCTTACAGATTCAAACCAGCAACCCTTGTTTCCGAAGATTTATTAATTTCATTCTAAATGACTGCTTCTTGGATACTAAACCTGCACTCAAGCTGATTTGTGGGCTACTCCTGGCAATTTTCATCTCGCCTAATGGGGATCGAACCCAGAACCCTCTGTACAAGAGGCCGACACTCTACCACTGCACCACTATTGCCCATTAAGGATGAGAGTTTGATATCTTAACTCAGTCACACCAGACCTTAGATTGATAGCAGAATTACCTTCAAGAGCCTCTGAACTACAACGAAGTAGAGCATGCGCCAAGAAAAAGCTGCTCATTATGATTGATTTCTCCACTGATGATGAACAAATTCTCCTTTTCCCACATTTCTTTAATTCATTTCAAACTTTCCCTACTTCTACAAATCACCAGCTGATGCTTTTGATTCGGAGAAATCCAGAAAATTCATGAAAGGCAAATAGGCTAGAATCAAAGGTCAATGCAAAAAACCCAACTACAAACAAATCATTAAACAACACTAGTACGGATGGGGCGAAAATAGAAGCAATCCAAATGATTGATTTCCTGTTCTAGCAGCACTTTTATGCTTCCCATGGCATTTCAAGATTAAACAGAAATGAGGAACCAGCCTGACTCAAGCTAGACAATTCCGATGTTCGGACCAGTTAACTGATGTTACATCTCTTATTTCTGGTTCTTTTTCCTTTCCTTTCCTTTTTAAAAGCAAAAGGGAAAAAATAATTAACGCCATATCGCTTGTCGCATCAACAGAATGTTTTGTCAATTGTGTTTTCGGCTTGGGGTGTTATGGTGAAAATTGGTGGCTGGCCTGTGATCTAACCTGTTTGCTACTCTGAGTATCTTACCTTATCAAAATTAAGCATATATATATATATATATGTAAGGTTTTGGAAAGCAGACAACACAATTATCTATTTTTAGATAATTACCTAGCATTCTAAGGGTTGAACTATCTTCTAAAGAAGGTTATTATCTGTGATATACTGATTTATGACAGATTCAATGCTGATAAACCATTTCTCCTATCTGTACCCGGGAAAAGGCTGAAACAGAATCAACCCATTTTCCAACAGACTGATGAATAGAAAAACATTGTTGCAAAAAAATTGAAATTTTCATCATGAAAAGATATGTTTTAAGTAATTCTATTTCATTCTAATGGCTGAGTCCTGTTCAAGAGATTTTTTCTCACAAAGAAAACAATCTTTCTGCTTCCCCCAAGTATCAAATGAAGATAACGTTTTGATTTAAAAATAACCAATGGTAAAACAAAATAAGGTAAATAAAGCAATTACATAAATAGAAATGTACACTATGGGAAAAAGATGAAACGTTATAGGTATTCCACACTTTCCAGACATTTTCGAAGAAGCCTTCATTGAGAGCATGCATTTTTATCAAAAGCGTATGAAATCTAAACTATATCTATTACAGAAGTGTCAAACTTATCCTGTAGGGTTAACTCTGGTTTATTTATTGTTTATAGGGGGCAAATTTTAAAACCTTCTTCTTGTAGTTAGGAAACATCAATAATAATTTCTCTGTCCACCCTTTATCAAGTAATAAGTGGAATTTGTGCATCTTTTGCAGCCAACTTATGGAATCTCATTATTTGAAATAGGGGAAAATGCTTATAAAGTAAAATAATCGTTGCCTTATGAGAAATACATATATACTCAAAAGAAATATCAAACATCTTTGGGGAAACATCTTTAAATGCAAACTAATTTACTTCGCATCAATCGTGAAGGAAGCTTGAAGCCTATTAAATTCTCTCTAAGTGACTGTTTCCTGGATACATCATGATGCAATGCTCACGCCAATTTGTTGTTTAGCCCTGGCATTTTCACCTTACCACTTACAAGGATTGAACACAGGACTATCGCTACCAGAGGCTGGTACTCTACCCTTGCACCAATGTCGCCCTCAGAAACATCTTAAGCCTATTACCAACCAATAACAACATTAAATTTTGACCAGTTTATTGCACACAACTCTGGAAAACATTGTGGGAAAAGGAAAAATTGCTCGTGACGAGCAATTTCTCCATTTCCCACTTTGTTTTCTACCCTATTAGAAGATTAATTATCGATTTCATAACATTTTGAAATGTCGTCTGCAAAGTCTTTCAATTTGGGACAGTCGAAAGTTTAGCATATGGTAAAGGGTTAATGACATAAAGAGGAATTAAACCCAAAACAATGGAATCTCAATATTCATCATCCAAAATATCATAAATAGGGAAAGCCTACAACAAAGAACAATAATTGTTTTGATTCATCAGCCTTTAAATGTTTTTATTCATTCATTCCTCTGAACAAAGGTCCCTAGGAGTGAGATATGTATTCCGATGTCATATTTATGACTATTCGCATTACCGAAGGGATTCATTACTTCTACAGCAAAGTACGGTAAGATTTCATAGCTATAGCCTCATTTTTACCATTTTTCACCCATTACCTCATATTGAAATATCTAATCCATTAATTTCTATACTCTCATTTAACACAAACATAGGTTTCCGCAAGAACCCACTGTGTTAGAAGGTGAAATTGCTGCTTGGGGGTTTTGAATTCATAGCTTGAAATCGCATGGCCCCTTTCCTTGCGAGGTTTCAAAACTCGGCGAGGGATATGGAAATTCATGAGAGGTAGTCTCCGACTGATTTACAGAAAGCCGATGGTTCTATCTGGCTTGACCAGTAGATAGGTATGGGGTCTTCACCCATCATTAACAGTTGGACATCACAACATTACTAAAATAATGTTGACGTGATGTAAAACCCATAAAAATCAATATATTTGTACCATTTTAAAGTATGTTAGCCTGTTCCACTCATTCTTTGCAGTCCCTTGTCCCCTCGAAAAAGGGTTAATTGAATGGCGGAGCAGTCAACACCAGAACATTACAGACCATTAATCAAGCTTATGGTCAGTCGACTGGCCAGTTCTGTCTGAATGAATGACAACAGATACTTTGAAAACATGTCTCCATGGACAAGTGTTGGGGCCTTTCCCATTCCGCTTTAAACTCTCTTCCTGTACACTTACCCTGTGACAAGCATAAAAAGAACAACATTACTGCAGACAACAACCATATAAAGTCATATTTATATATCTTTGGGGGGAGGGGGGATGGTATTGTCTGGAGCATTCTAACACAAGTACATTGCAGCATAGAAAAAATTTGCATGTCGTTATAGTTTCTCAAGTCTTCAACTGTAGTTGAGTTAATTGTTTAAATAAGAAGAAAAGTTTTAATGTCATGGCATTACAATTCAATTGTTAATGTCTCAGAAAGTGGGAAACTAAATATAAAATACAAAAAAAACATTAAAATCAAAGAAGAAATTGCTTTTCAAAAGATCATAATTTTTCCTCTTGTGACTTCTAGGAATAGTTCAAACTAAGTCTAACTGAAAAGGGGGCACATGTCCCTCTCTTCGAGAGCAATTACTTCTTTGATCATAATGTTTCTCTGGTGACATCTAGATTCAGTTGAAAGAGTCAATATGAAAAGAGGGCACAAATCCCTCCATCATCACAGCGTTCCAACATGAAATACCATGTTTGTTGACTTTTCTGTGAGTCAGGCAGCATGATTGACACTCGTGTGGGAGTCATCCTCGTGTAAATCTGTAAATTGTTTCGAGAGTTCTGTGCAAGACTATAAAAAGGTCCTCCAATTCTGTGAAGAACTTGCTATGATCTTGCACTGAACCCTTGACAGTTTTCCCCATGAAAGCCTTGCTTGAACCATAGCTATCCAGATGAATGAAATAAATCAATATATTCAATCAATCGCTGTAAACTCATCAGTTGCACTACTATACTGACCCATACACGGACGGATACCATTATCATAAAAGCAAGTATCATTATAATGAATAAACGACACCTAAAATCAAGGGTTCAGCGCAATACTATAGTAAGTGCTTCACGTTTGTGAAGCACTTACTATAGTCTTGCGTTGAACCCTCGAAATGCTCTCAAGGCACATAGAAACTAATTGAAGTTTCAGATCTGACAAAAACACAAATGTTTTTGATGGAATTGTGTCAAACTCTGTAACAACAATTTCTAACAGCTTTACTGGACCCACCGGTACTAGGCTAGGGCTCTGAAGTGACTTGCCAAAGGTCACTCTCATGAAACCAGAGGTGTCAATGGGTCTCAAACCCTGGTCTCCTGAGTTCAAAGTCCAACACCTTAACCTCTTGGCTATGCAAGACCCCATTGCAAGATTAATATGTTCACCAAAACCCAAACTCCTTTCAAAATGACTACCGACAAGTCCCTAGGTAACCAGTACCCAACCTTTAACCACAGGGCCATGTGGAAAACCACCCAAATCCACACCCACCCCATTGACTTAGTCTATTAGTCTGCTTTCTATGAACCAAAATGTCATGTAAGAATGATTCATATCCTGTCAACCAATGGGATCATTAATTCTAACAATAATCAGCATCAGTAAATATTTGCTAAGCAAAAATAAAACATATTTTCACTGTAGAAAAGTATGAGCCAATTAATTCAATTTTCTAGCCCACTTGTAAGCCTAGACTGTCTGATAGACAGAGAAATCCTTCCATTAACCCTTTACCAAACAACAAATTTTGGACTGTCCCAAATTGAGAGAGTTTGCAGACGACATTTCAAAATGTGATGAAATTGAACAATATGGAAAGAGCAGAAAACCTTATGGGAAAAGGAAAAATTGCTCATTATGAGCAATTTCTCCTTTTCCAACAATGTTTTCCAGAGTTGCCTGCAACAAAGTGGTCAAATGGCGTTATTGTTTGGTAAAGGGTTAACATGTCTATGATGTGTCAGACCGTACCATCTCAAATAGGAATTTGTTTTCTGACTGAAATGAAATGCAGTAGCAGATGACAATTAAAGAGGAAAAGAACTAATATTTTCTGTTTGATAATGGTTAATCATGGCAAAAGTAGAAATGTTTGCTCTTTACAAACACAATTAAGTTTTTTTCACATTATATTTTTTTTTTCTCACATTATAGTTTTTTTCACATTATAGTTTTTTTCACATTATAGTTTGCGCTCAATATCAGAGTGAATGCAATAATCTACATCCCTGAAATTTTTTCAAGAAGAATCCATGAACATAAATGACCGTTCATGAGCGGTAAATGACTGTTATGAACAGGTTCATGAACATCAAGTACAGATTCTTAATTGTCAAGAGCATGTTCTTAAAACTCATGAAAAAGTAAAGAAGTTTTGTTTTCATGAATGACCATTTAATGTTTGTGAGCATTCATGAAGTTCTTGAAAATTTAGTTCTTGAATCTTTCACAGGGGATTTTCCTTTTGCTGTTGTTTGCAACTGGGACCAGTATAAAAGTTTGTACACAAAGCAAGGAGTAAATCCCATCTGCTGTGGGTTTCATGGTTTAGGTTTAAAATGGATTGTTCTGATTTGGTCAACATCCACATGCTCTCAATGCATGCAGTTCAAGGTCATGGGGTACATATGACCTGCCAACCCTTTGTAACATATAGATGTCTTTTAACCCCTTTCTTCATTGTTAATAGCTCCCTTTGCGGCACCTGTACAAGAAATCTTTGGAAAAAGTGTGGCTCCAAATAAGCAAATGATCCTTTTGTCACAACGGACCTCACAATATCAGAGGAGTAATATGTTCTGTTGTACAACTTTTATCGTCTGCTATAACTTATCAGTCACAAATTCCACTAAAGGGGAATGGGTAGATTAAAGCCCCCTGCAAGTGATTTTAAGATGAGAACATCACTTTGACAAAAAAAAGAAAATGCTAATGATGAGAAGTTTCTCATTTAGTCACAATGGTTTCTATATCTACCCATTATCACAAAGAGACACACTGTATTTTAAATAAATTATCGTTATGCCCTCTCTTCCAATTTTGAGCTAACACAAAAATCAAATATGGGGGAATTGGGCTGTGAACTGACAGGCATCCTGTTTTATTCTATGTTCATCAGATAAGTACAAATCTCCGTTAAAATGGTTTATCTAATGGCTGCCATCATTTTTTCTAACAATCAGAAACCTTTGACACCCGTTAAAATTATTCAATGCAATCAACGGAAATACAAATCTAAGGTCAGGGTCCCCAGAAAACCGTGTTTAAACCATTATAACAGTGGACTCTTGAATCTACACATTGAATCAGTCCTACCATGATGGAAAAGACGACATTTCAAATTGTCTTAAAAATTAATTCTAGTATTAGGCTATGGTCTTGAAGTGTCTAGCCACAAAAAAAATCACTCCAATGAAACCAGCGGTGGAATAGAGGGATAGAACCTGGAACCCCAGAGTTAGAGGCCAACAAACTTAACCACTCAAACACACAGTCAAGACATTGGCACTAAATCCAATCTTTGCACTAGATGCAGTTCTTACAATACATATATTATTGCTTCAACAAATTTGGTTCATATCCTAATGCAAAGTTACATTTCTGTAGGCCGCAGCCAAAAGAGCAAGCAATGTATTTTTTATGTGTTATTTGACCATTACAATTTGTAAAGTTTATGTCCCGATGTATTGTTCAAGGAAATAAATGTCACCGGACATCACGCTACCTTGATCCAACCCTTTATACATCAACTATGTGATCGAAAGCTACAGCAATGTATGATGAAACATTTTGCAAAATGAAGATATTTTTGAGGTTCTTATCAATTAGATAAGAGGATGAAAAAATTCTGAAAAAAGAAGCAATTGCTCTGTAAGAGTAATTTCTACTTGTATCATTGTTTACTTAATTTATCTGTCAAATAAACTTGTCTATGACTATATCTATTGTTACCCATCATCAACATGACATTTTATGGGCATTTTTTTCATGGATACTTTTGTCACTTTGATTGTTGGATTTAGTTTCATATTTGTAACAAAATATAGGAATCAAGAAGAAATAGCAAGATATCCTCTTCCCTTAATCAAACTTTGTTTAACCAACTTCAAATACGCAATTGAAGACACCACTATGACAAAAACTGTTTGAGACAAAACCGAATCTTTGTTCTCAGTTTATTACCAATGATAAAAAGAAAATGCTATTTTACATATTTTACAAATCAAACTGATATATGTCTTTTATTAGGATGACCAGCACTGATCAATTATTTTTCTATGGGAAAGCATCCTGAAGCATGGAAAAAATAAATCGAAGTACTCATGAGGAAATACCAGGATCATGGATAGGTGCACAGACTGCCACAATATGAAAACAACAATAAAATCAAATCCAAATCAAATCAAATCTATTTGCATGTACAAATAGCAAAAGAAAAACTCCACAAAATCAAAATGAATGATGGACAAATGGATGACATTTATAATTTACATATCAATTCAATGAATTGTGATTCAGCCCGTGTTTAACACAGGGTCAATGGTGTATAGTGACAATTGAAGACCTTTTAATCCGTCTTTATTTTACTAGCTGTGAGGGTTTGCATTCTTCCATGATAAATAAGATCCTCTTCCCTTTGTCATTTGTTTGAATGACGGATGAGTGGATTTGCCCTCTTCCAACGGTGATCTTTACTCATTCGGTCGAATGGAATATCGAGGGATCAATGCAATGGTAAGTCCTACATAAAAGTGAAGTACTTATCTTGCATTGAACCCTCAATAAGTTTGCTCAAATGGAATACCGAAGGTTCTATGCAAGACTATAGTAAGTCCGTCACAGACTTGTACTTCCTGTAGACTTGCATTGAACCGTCAATAAGTTTGCTCAAATGGAATACCGGAGGTTCAATGCAAGACTATAGTAAGTCTGTCACAGACTTGTACTTCCTGTAGACTTGCATTGAACCCTCAATAAGTTTGCTCAAATGGAATACCGAAGGTTCAATGCAAGACTATAGTAAGTCTGTCACAGACTTGTACTTCCTGTAGACTTGCATTGAACCCTCAATAAGTTTGCTCAAATGGAATACCGAAGGTTCAATGCAAGACTATAGTAAGTCCGTCACAGACTTGTACTTCCTGTAGACTTGCATTGAACCCTCAATAAGTTTGCTCAAATGGAATACCGAAGGTTCAATGCAAGACTATAGTAAGCCTGTCACAGACTTGTCCTTCCTGTAGACTTGCATTGAACCCTCAATAAGTTTGGTCAAATGGAATATTGAGGGTTCAATGCAAGAATATAGTAAGCCTGTCAAAGATGTGCAGGACATACTATAGTCTGGCATTGAATCCTCAATAAGTTTGGTCAAATGGAATATGGAAGGTTTAATACAAGACTTTAGCAAGTCCTTCACGAATGTGAAAGGCTTACCATAGTAATGCACTGAACCCTTGATATGTTCATGAGTCCAAATTGAAAGGGACTGTATAAGACAAGCATGCATGCAAATTGAACTGGTCATTGAGGTTTCAGTTAAAAAAATTGACAAATGGTAAAATTGCTTTGGACAAGCCATTTCTAATTTCTTTCCAGTAATTTCCTAAATTTTCAACCAATATAAAGTACCAAACATAAAGGTAAGTGATGTTTAATTGATGTTGATGTTGAATGATATTTAATTGAGAAAAAAAAATATCCAAAGAAAAACGCTAAGAAAATGGAGATTGATTTTGGTTAATTCTGGTTTTGCAGCCTATTTCTGAGAGCATTACACCAAACAAGCCATTGATTTCCTTGTAATTAAGACATAGGGCATGTATATATGTATCTGCAAACCACACACTTGATTACAAACAACATTAATAGCTAGACCACTACATTCCTGTGGGACAGTAGTCTTGGGCTGAACCATACTGACCCTTCTCTCCTAGAATTGATAATGATGATCGTGGTGATGATGATAATGATGGTACAACACTAGAATAGTAGATGTGATGATGATGATAATGATGACATTAATGACAATAGTGGTGTTGATGATGATAATAATAACAATGATAATGGTGATGACCATGATGATGAATAAAACAACACTAGAAAAGTAAATGTGATGATTAGTGTGATGATGATAATAATGATGATGATAGTGATCTTGATGCTGATAAAAATGATGATGATGATGGTGCTTGATGTCTGGCTTTAGAAGACGTCAAACCTTCACAAACACATAAAATCAAAGCGCTATTATTGGCTGAATGGGATAATATGGTACATTGAAAAAAGGATCACACCGCTTCTGACCTCACACGACCTTTGGCATCAAACAGACAAGGTTGTCCAAGGTCAAGCAATCAGTGTAGCATATCCTATTGTTCTTAAAGTAGATCTACCGCTACACGAATTGAAACACAACACCAATCAGACCTCCTTTGAAGTGAAACAAGTGCCCAAACAACCCTTAGGTTTCATGGAGATCTTGGATTAAGCTTCTATACCTTGTGTTAACCTTTTATCAGCTTCTATAATTGACAGGATCATCAAAATATTGAGCTGTAGAAGATACTTAACCCATTATTTCTTAAAGCTAAAAAATGACTGCCCAAAACAAAAGCAGACAAGGTTTAATCTTATCCTTTTGTCACAGTGGTTTCATCCAAAATAGCAAATAGAAAGTGTGTTGCTACATGCTATTTCATTAATGTGTTTTTGCATTACATTTTTCGCCAGTTGCTCCCTTTATGTAGACGACTTTGTTATTTGTTTCTGTTCCAGAAACATGGATATTATTGAACGCCAACTACAGCAGTGCCTTAATAAATTGCAAATATGGTCAGATGAAAATGGGTTCAAGTTTTCCAAAACGAAAACCAAATGTATGCATTTTTGCAATCTTCGTAGACTGCATCCAGACCCTGATCTGACTCTAGGCAATACTAAACTAGAAGTTGTGCCAGAGTTCAAATTTCTTGGAGTCATTTTTGACAAAAAGCTTTCTTTCTTACCTCATATTAAATCTCTTAAAAAGAAATGCCAAAAAGCAATAAACATTCTTAGAGTTATTGCACACTCAGATTGGGGAGCCGATAAGAAGGTCCTGCTAAGGCTATATCGATCCCTTATTCGATCAAAACTTGACTATGGTTCTATAGTGTATGGATCAGCCCGTAAATCCTATCTCCAGCAGCTAGATCCAATACAAAACCAATGTTTAAGGCTTGCCCTAGGCGCCTTTAGAACATCTCCTGTTAACAGCCTCTATGCAGAGGCTAATGAACCTTCTCTATATTACAGAAGGGAAAAACTATCTCTTCAATACTTTTTAAAATTGAAATCCAATCCTTTTAACCCTACTCATCGAGTAGTTTTTAACCCCCAATACAAACGCCTTTTTCAACAGAAACCAAATGCTATTGCCCCATTTGGTATTCGCATGGAGCCCATTATAGATAATCTTGGGGTAGACACTGATTCCATAGCCCAGTACAAGTTATCTGACATACCTCCATGGACACTGGACACAGCAAACTTTTTATTTGATCTTACCTCTGATAAGAAATCAGAAACAGATAGAGCTATCTTTCACAGTAAATATAGAGAGATAAAAGAACAATATTCTTCCTACAAACCTATATACACTGATGGATCCAAGGACGGTGATTTCGTTGCAGCTGCAGCTGTATATGGAGAAAGGGTTAAGAAATGCCGCCTTCCAGACAAGTCTTCCATCTTCTCTGCAGAGATAAGGGCTATTGATCTAGCCCTTAACCTGGTGGAAAATGCAAATTCCACCCGATTTATCATATTTTCTGATTCTCTATCAGTACTGCAAGCCTTATCGAATCAAAAGTTGGAGAACCCTTTGGTATGCCAAATTATTCAAAGGATCTCTCATATTTTGTCTTCAAACAGACTTGTGTTCTGTTGGCTTCCAAGCCACACTGGTATCATGGGTAATGAACATGCGGATAGATCCGCTAAATCAGCTCTTAACCTTCCCATTTCAGATTTTAAAGTACCATACACCGATTTTAAACCTTCTATTTTAACTTACATCACATCCATCTGGCAATCAAAATGGAATGATGATGTTTTTAATAAATTGCATTCAATTAAGCCTACCCTCGGAGAATGGTACCCTTCTTACAGGTCCGTACGAAGAGAGGAAGTTACAATTGCACGAATCCGAATTGGTCATTCATACATTACACACTCCTGGCTCTTGGCTAAGGAAGATGCACCTGAATGTATTCCATGCAATGCACCCTTTACCATCAAACATATATTGCTCGATTGCATTGATTTTCAAAGAATTCGTGCAAAATATTTCAATGTCAACACTATTTATGAGCTTTTTGACACTGTCAGGATTGAATTAATTCTTTCCTTTCTCAAAGAGATTGGAGTTTACAATAGATTGTGATTCCTTACACATTCTAAATATATATACATTTATCAATATCATTTTTTCATCACACACTATTTATTTCATATCACACATTCATTACAAACAATCTATCAACAATCATTATTTTTTTACAAATCTTATATCTACTTTTGTTCATTAATTACAAATTCTTATTTATTTTTTCTTTAAACAAATACATTTTAACCTGTTAATATTTTTAATATCCATTCATCCACATCATCATAATGCGCGCTAAATGACCTTAGCTGTCGATGCACCTTAAAACACCATTCATTCATTCATTTCGCCAGTTCCAAAATGCCACAAATGGTTTGTAGCCGGCCCTTGAATTTGACTGATTATGAAACTTGTAAAGCATCTCTTAAATCAATATCATTTAAAGTACTATTGAGAAGTATTCAAATAACTTAATTATCGGTCACTTTTGATTGTGTTATTTTCATCTACTTCAAACAAAAATTCATTCAAAAATCATCATGTTGTCTGTCTTTTCTAATTGGTTAATTCTGTATTAGGTTGCTGTCAACAGAAATATCATTGAGAAAGACTAGGTGGCAAAATCTTTTATCACAATATTTTTCCAATGTTACCAGCTCCTAATTGAAAAGCCGCTTCAAGTCCTCAAGAGCTGTCTGTATAATGGAATTTGTTAAGACTGTCTTAAGTCGATATCCACTGGAGTATCATTGAGAAGTACCAGGTATTATAATAACTTAATTATCTGTCACCTTTGCGGGCGAACCTGATACCCCTAAACTTGATACCTCTTCACCCGAGGACAAATCTGAATGGCTTAATTCAAACAGTAAACATTGGCTTTAAACGGATTGTCAGTCACAATTGATATGATAAATTCTGTGGTATTTCTTTTTTGTAAAGTATTAAATGCTGTGTCAACAATTTCTATGTTATATCACAGGTTTCCTAGGATATGCCAGTACTAGACAAGGCTCTACAGCATACTTGAGACATTTTTATTAAGTACATGTACCTACAATATAGGATTTACAGTAGTTTAAGCCTTTACCAAATGATAACGACATTTGACAAGTTTGTTGCAGACGAATCTGGAAAACATTGTTGGCAATTGAGAAATTGCTCTTAGCCCTTTACCAAAGAATAAGGACATTTGACCATTTTGTTGCAGACGACTCTGGAAAACATTGTGGGGAAAGGAGAAATAGCTCTTAACGAGCAATTTCTCCTTTGCCCACAATGTTTTCTGCCCTATCAGAAGATTATCTTTCATTTCCATCACATTTTGAAATGTTGTCTGCAAACTCTTTCAATTTGGGACAGTTGAACATTTGGTGTTTGGTAATGGGTTAAAGAAGTAAGCAATCAATCAGACTTCCTATCTAACACCCTTGTTGTGGAGCTACACCTTAGGAAAAATCTAATCATGGAACTTTTGAAAGGTAGATGGATCACATAACCTGCCATAACTCATAAGCCTTTTCTATAACTCTTCACTAAAGATCCCAGGGAACATATTTGTCTTCTGCAGCTGTCTTTATTGGTCTAATACTTATATATACCCCTTTTCTGACATTAATTTCAAACAGGCCAATCAAGGGAATATCTTTTACTCTTTCTGTCACATATTAGGAATACTCTATTGTTGTCGAAACGATACATTAAAATGTGCTATTTGGTGGAGCAATTTTCTGCACTTTGGCTTTTTGAAATCTTCTCCAAATAACACAAATTTTAAGGTTGGTTATATTCCATTGAAATATTAAATTGTTTAACTTTCAATTATCTCAAAATATTCTTAGCTCATGACGTTAACCCAAAATGTACTTTTAACAACAGTTCAAACCTGCATAATTCTATTTGGTATATCTATCTTATTGAAGAGGAAGAAATATTTGCTTCTAATCAGAAAACTTTTAGGGACAGTTTCAACACACAAAGAACTGGATAACTTAAAAAGAAACCATTGTGATAAAAAGAAAAGGTCATGTAATGATCAATTTCTCCTTTAGATCAAAATCACTTCAAAACCATGCTGCTTTTCTACAGATGGAGGGTTCAATGCAAGACAATAGTAAGTGCTTCACAAACATGAAGCACTTACTATAGTCTTGCATTGAACCCTTTATTCACAACTCAAACTTCTCAAAATTCCTTCCATTCAAACAAGAGACCAAATAACTATGTGGGATTAACCCTTTCCAAAACAACAAATATTCGACTGTCCCAAATTGAAAGAGTTTGCAGACGACATTTCAAAAGGTGATAATATTGGAAAATAATCCTCTGATAGGGCAGAAAACATTGTGGTAAAAGGAAGAATTGCTCGTTAAGAGTAATTTCTCCTTTTCCCACAATATTTTCTAAAGTCGTCTGCAACAAAGTGGTCAAATGTCGTTATTGTTTGGGAAAGGGTTAAGGGGTTGTTTCTTGTATAACATCAATTACAAGCCACCTTCTTCTCTCACCTGGGAATCGTAATCTGGTGTAAAAACCTAACACACCTTTGGGCGCTAATAGAGTTCATCACAGATTCTTTATTAATATCCCCTGTCTTACATTAGAGGTTGGCTGCATAGTTCTGCAGTTCTGGCACCGATGTTTGTGTGCTTGATAAAGCAAGAGTTGTCACAAAAAATTACCTTCACTGTTCATTATCCCATCAGGTGTAATCAGGAATGATTAACATGGAAACTAAACCTAGTTCAACAATAGCTATGCTTGTGCATTTCGGGTTTTTTTTCTTGCTCGACAATGTCTAATACAAAAAAGTCTAGGGAAATAAAACAATGGAATAAGAGAAAAAAATGGAGAGAATCAGTGTAATTTGAGGGCAATCGGAACTACTCGGGTATTTCCGTGAGCTGTGAAATACACATCGAATATAAGTGTAGGGTTACAATTCTTCGGTTTAATTGGCCTACGGCATATAACACATTTTCTAAGCGTGCACGTTAAGTAGTTCAATGTGTATGGAAGTGTTGGACATCCTTTTAAATCATTTATTTTATCAGTTACTCATACCAAATGGCCACATTGTTGTTGTGACATGTATAGTTGTTTCCTCAAACAAATCTAACGACTTTTTAGATTTCAAAATTTTAAGATCTTTTTAAAAACGAAAGTAAAGTTACGTCATTCTTGCGGGAAACAATATGTCATCATCCCTATTATTTTAGAGGGGTTTTCATTGGATAAACCCGATGTGTTCAGATTGATTTGAGGGTTTAATGCAAGATAAGAGTAATACTTCTACATATGTGAAGCATTTTCTTAAGCATTGCACTAAACCCTCCAAATGGTTTATCATCTTTCGTAAATAAGCAGAATAGACACTTATTCCTAAACGATTAAGTAAAGGTAGCTTGTCAACTATTTCCTCTAGTCGTTCGGTCTTTGTACAATACAATCCTTCTTCGAAAAACAGTGTTTATCATTTTGAGGGTTAAATGCAATTCTTTAGTAAAAGCTCCATGGTTGCGAAGCACACACTATAGTCTTGCATTCAAACGTTGATATGCAACTTTTGTAATGTGCCAACTAAAGCAAAAGCAGAAGGGAATAGTTACAAATGATGATTCATATTCTCTAATGACTATATTGAGTAGAAACAAATACTTCACATCAGCTCACATTAAAGAACCTGTAGCAAGACAACAAATGAAGAAATTACCGAAATTACTCAGTAATATAAGTTATTCTTCCTTGAGTTACAATAGTTTCTAGCCAATATTGCAACCAAATAAACTCTGATTTTCATACTCATTAAGATATGCCAACCATAAGATTTACTTCATAAATCTTCAGGCCAATCCATAAGTACTACTTATAAGGGAAAGGTTCAAAGTCGTCTACAATTTCCTTTATGCAGAACAAAGGGATAACAAGACAGTACAAGACAAGACTCTGGGATAATTGCACTCATAGTGGGATCTCTTATGTAACAAGAGAAACTCCTCTTAATGATGTAATAGTTATCTCATGTAATTACTGGAATACCTTGGAGGGTCTTCTAACTCATTAACACTTACACTTCACCATCTACTCTATCATATCCTTGTAACTGCAGCAGACAACTTTTCTGAAACCCATTTGGATGTCCTTGGACAATCCTAGGATTGCTCAAATTGAAAGCAACAACAGACGTCAAAAAAGTATAGAATGTATTTTAAGTAATGATATTCGGTAGAAACATAGTACAAAGGTAATTAATTGCTCTGTAAGTGCTACATGAACATGTCCAGGGATAAAACAAAGAAAAAGCTTTACCTAGTTTCTGTGTTTGCTGATAGCGCACAAGGGGGATCACTCTGACTATCCCTGATTCCTTTCTTTTCAATATGTTAATATCTTCAACCTGAAAATTAAAGAAATATGAATTCTCAATAAAGAGTCAGACATTTTTCCTGATATGAATATTTGCACCATGAAAAACTTATGACATTGTTTGTAAAGCACATACTGTATTATTGCATTGAATCCTTGACTTGAAAAATAATGTTACATTTCAAGGGTTCAGGACATGACTCTATGAAGAACATCACCTTTGTGAAGGATTTGATATATAGTCTTGCACTGAACTCTAATTTCGTAATATTAGAGGAAGCACATGCTCGCTCTTAATGAAAGACTGCTCCTTATGAGAAATTGCGTCTTTCCACCTTTTGCCTTACTAAGTAAACCCTTGCTCATAACTTGTTAAGAACCCTAGTAATATAAAATCATTTTTCAAGTCATGGGTTCAATACTTTACTACAGTAAGTGCTTCACATATGTGAAGCACTTACTGTAGTATTGCATTGAACCCTCAAAGCATTCTAATTGTCATCTACATGCTATTCTTTCTATTCAGACAACCCTTTGAAATCCCATTTGAGAGGAATGGGTTGAAACATTGTCTTCTGCTAAAGCTTGGACCAACCTTTCACTAAGGATGTCAGATTTCATGTAGACCTCTCTCCATCACTGAGATAACACAATAAAACTTCGCAGGAACATAACTCCCGTTCTAACAACCTCACTAGATTGGACAGATAAAAGGTCACCTGCCTTTGTGGGCTTATCAGAGTCACGGACTTGGAAAAATGTACCACCGGAAGCAGATTTACCACCTCCAAGTAAATTGGCGGCTGGCCTGTGATCTAACCTGTTTGTTTCTCTAGGGATCTTACCTCATCAACTTGAAGCAGATATTTAAGGTTTAAAAACTTGTTTGGGTAATGTCCTGTTTTCTGATAGGGTGTATTGCATTGTTTTATTTACATTATTTTTCAGGCTGCCTTTACTAGGTCAAGTGTATCCAGTGTGATCTCTATGATGGTAACAAGAATATTACTGACTCGTTATCACTATCTATCAATTCAACCATTCACCGAGTACTCATAGAATTGTTTGTATGGTGTTTAATGCGGTGTCAACAGTTGTTCAGTTATGTTACAGCTTGTCTGGATCCACCAGTGGTAGATTAGGGCTCTAAAGTGATGTACTAATTTTACAGAGGCATCAGTTGGGCTTGAACCTAAGACTCCAGAGTTCTAAGTCCTCCACCTTAATCACTGGGCGACACAGGACCCCTGCTTGTAGAAATTTACATAATCTTATATTGGGCAATCAGAACCTAGGAATTCAGAACTTTGCCATAAGTTTAGTTTAAACTTATTTATTTTACATCAATTGTGACGGAAGCTTGAAGCTTAGTTGAATTCACTCTCGATGACTGCTTCCTGGATACTGCACCAGTACTCGCCATAAGTTGATCATGACTTAAAGACCTTAAAATCTGAATTGTCTCTGATGGTTTCGCTTGAAACTATCATGGAAAGAAGACACATATCTTAAAGCATTGGTCAGTGAACATAGAAAATATACTTCAGCAGTATTCAATCAACTTTATTGCTGATAAGTGTACAGTGGACCCGCGATAATCCGAACGTCGTTTATCCGGAATATTCACCATCCGAACAGAATTTTGAGGGAACGGATCTTACCTTCATCAATTTAACTGTTTAATGCGGAAAATCCGCGTTCCGGAACCGGACAAAAATATTCGGGAACCAACAGTCACTTTTCATAGTATATGCGTATGGCTAGTCCGGAAACCAGTAAAATCGTTACTTTGCGGTTACAGTTGCGAATGAAGGGATCGGTCTTCTGTTGTAAACGGCATTCACACGTTTTGCAAACTGTCACGTATGCTTGACCATAACATGTCACCTAGTGTAGTGTACTGGAAGGTGTTGATTGTTTGTTAATCTGTCATTCTGTCAGTTGATTGGTCTTACATTATTGTAATTACGGTCGCATGTCGATAGTTGAGTTTGTAAAAGGTGTTGATTGGCTGATTGGCTGCTTAGACAGCGATCGGGAGACAATGTCTGGCAATCATTTTAAATTATTACTCAATCGATATGCTCCTTTTCCCTATAAATAAACTCTCGACAATACCTACCTATCTCATTTCTCGATATTGAAATAAGAAGATACAACTTGAAGATGTCTACACCCACAGCCAAACGAAGACAGTTCTTTTCAGAGCTATCTTAAGGAATTTTAAGTTCTCGAAAGACATTGCTTCAAATTGTCATTTTTTTTAAAAATCCGTTTTGACCAAATAAACACTTCCTTAACACACTTTATATTTCCCTTCAAAAAAAAAATAATTATGTATTTCTTACTTCATAGTAATGATCATGATACACCGACACCGTGTAAAGGTAAACATTTCGCTGTAACTCGCATATTCTTTATTCCGGAAAATTCGTTAATACGAACATTTCTCCTGGGAACGAAAGTGTTCGGATAAACGAGGGTCCACTGTATATGGCTTTTTCAATGTAAAACTATAGAAAGACCTTCACTTCAGTGAAAGGGTTGCTATGGTCTTGCAATGAACCATCAATGTTTTTATGAACATTATTATCGAACATTATTATCATATCAAGCACAAGGCAAGAGAAGAAAATTACAAGAACTTCACATCTTTCTTGCTATTATTCAAAAAGCCTTACATTTACTTCACGGTCAAAAGGTTACCCAAAGACAAATGTGTTTTAGTGTAGCCATTATTTATTGCTTTCTGTCACTTGGTTCAAGTTCCGAGCAAAACGGTGAATTATTTCCCAGCATTCATCAGAAAAGGGAAGTACATGGCGTACAGTTCTAAGGCTGCTTGAAGCATATCTGTTAACCAGTAATTGCCTTCAGCAATAACTACATGAATTGTTGAGTAAAAAAAAAAGAGAAAAAATGATAACATCTACGAAAGAGAAGCAATTGACCCTTGGAGAGGATCACTCCCCCCTCTGAATATTTTCTTCTTTTTACTTCATTTCTGAAGTTGAATGCCTAAGTTTAAATCTAAAACATTTATTTGTGATCTCTTCCAAGATTTGATAAAAAATATAGACTCCATACAAATAACACTTGAAAAAAATGTAGGCAACAGTTTTCAATATACCAATATGCATTTTGCTTTTAGATGTTGGGTAGGCACAATTTTGAGAAAAGGAGAAATTGCTTGTCAAAGCAATTTCTCCTTTTGTCAAAGTAACATGTTCTTCAATCTTCGTCTGCATGCAAAATTAAAAGTAGCCAGTACAAAGTGATGCGTTAACATTTCCTTTTTATGCAATCAGCAAAGATTTCCAATAATGCTTATTCTTCAATGCCGGTTCCCCAGGATGTACAGTTGTTTTGCATGTACACCAGCCATAAAAGCCATTAGACGCGGATACCGGTTCCCATTTTACTCCTGGCAGCCCTGATGGTAATGAGGGGAGATTGAGAGATGGAGATAAATGTATCAGTAACTGCTGCCATCTCCCCATACAGGTGCATGCGATTGGACAATAACAGACCGCAAACATTTATCCGCTTTAACATTAATTGCGTCAGTAGTTTATACCTTCATTCAATCCATAACGAGGCATTTGGCATGTGTACCCTTGGGTACCGTTTTATTAAACAGTGTACGCTTACGATTTGCGTAAGTCTAAAACAACAAGTCCTCTTTTGTCAATATTGGGCTAAGCAATATTGCAAAGAAACACATCATTGGAATCGTCTCTACAAGATGCTTCAAATGACATGTCACATTGCAATATTGTACTTTCATTGAAGATACTATCCATGTTTATCAGTAATGACTTACGCAAATATTTTCCGTAAGTTGTTTAGTAAAACGGTACCCTGTACTGGTTATGATCCAGGGACACTCAATCAAGAGTGATCCGCATCAAGTTGAAAGAATTTGTTTTACTAGTAGAGTCAGAGGTTTCATTAAGAGCCAAGGGCTAGGGGATTTCCACTGCTACTTTGACCAGAAATCACGGATACTTTGCTCAGTTTTATGATAAATCTACTGATGAGGTCCGCAAATCCCCCGCCTACTTTTGCAAATCCCCCTGCCTACTTTTGCAAATCCCCCTCCTACTACAAATACTAATGAAACCCCTGAGTAAAGTATCACAAATAAATGAGTAAACATAAAATGACAAAGCTGAATGCAGAATTTTGTTAAGTAAGCTGTTCAGACAATATCCAATTCATGCATTTATTCTAAATGGGTTTTATATCAATTCAACATATTAGACTTATGATGTGACGACCATGTCGTAATGATGGAGGAAGACCCCAAACTTGGCTTCTCATAAGGACTGGTCAAGCTTGGTAGAACCAATGGCATTGTGTAAGTCAACCAGGAAATTGCCTCTCGTGAAATCCCTGATGGTTTCACCAGGATTTGTAGAGAGGGGCCATATGAATTCTGTACTCTTACCACTAGACCGTGCAGGTCACCAGACAAAATAAGCCATAATAAGCCATATAGCAGTCACATAACTTTTTGTGTGAGAAAAATAGTTTGATTAATTAATAACCACCATTCTAATTATCAATTATATCTCACTTTAAAGCATCTGTTACAGAAAACCTCAGGAACTACTGTTGAAAAGGATAGTTTGCTAATAGCGAGCAACTTAGAGTGATTTCTATCTGTTATCATGAAAAAATGTATTTTTCACGCCTTAATATTTTCTATCGTCTGCTTTTTCTTTCCATTTAGACAAGTCAAACATTTAAATAAAGGAGAACAAGTTAATGCAAAAGGCTGACGCCATGTTTGTGCGAATTCGATGTTTTTGATTAAGTCAATATTAGATCTATGCAAATAGGATAGCTCTAAATGACAGGAATTTCCAAGGAAACACTGATTAAATCTATAAATGTATTCCTATTCTAAACATTTAACAGTACAGGCATTGAAACATTTGTTGATTTTTGTGCTACACTTCTTAACCCTTAGAATGGGTAAGCTGGGTAATCTTCTAAAAATAGATGTTTGTGTCCTCTGCTTTTCAAAACCTTAAATATATGCTTAAATTTGAGGAGGAAAGATACTCAGAGTAGTAAACAGGTTAGATCACAGGCCAGCCACCAATTCATTTTACGGCTGGGCTGGATCTACCCTGTTTGCATAAGCATAAAGTGGGTTCATGCACTATAATGGTTAATTATCTACAAAACTACACAATATTTTTCTTATTCTATTATTAACAGGAAACCCAAATGTTAAACATATTTCGAGAGAAAATTGTTCTTAAAAAGAGAGAAATAACCATCCTTGGTCTTGAAATAATCTTATGCCAACAATCTCCATGTTTTGTCCGATAACTTCTATCCAAATTGGAGAAATAGCTTTCATTTCCCTTTTGATCATGACGCTTGACTGCAAAACCCCTCACATTTCAGCAATAGGAATGCACATTCTCTGGTAAGAGTCGTGAAATAAGTGAAATAATTTCAGCACAAAACAAGTCCAAGATGAAAAGGAATGCTTCAACAGAAGTAAGTCAACATTCTTACAAATGCCTTGGGTATCCAAGAACTGGGCAGTAGAGAAGATAAAAAAAAGATTAAAAAAAACTTAAACCCCTTTCACTGAAACAGACGCTGTTGTAATTTTGCATCTCCAAAAAGGTGTATTTCCTGTGATAATTTCTTTGTTTCTATTCTTATTCCTATATTGTAGGTATTCATAAGACTCGTCTCAGCGAGGCAATTCTAAAGGGTACCATCTTAATGGGTTTGATATAACAGGGCCCTGTAAAAGGCTACTTCCCAATTGGAAATTTCCTTAAAATCATACAGTTTTCCCAAAAATCAAAGTCATACCAGCTTTTTGGCTTCCCAATTTAGCAGTTTCAGCAACAAAATTTCCTGAATTCAACAGGCTTGGGCCTCTTCCAAATTCATGGAAAAAAAGCCATGTCTTATAGTTATTGAAGTAGAGCATATAAAAAGATTTTATAAGCATAATTACATTGACTTATCTTTTCAATTGAGATTTTTACTTTTTCCTTCACTTGTTGCAAACAATTTGCATAAAAATGTCTAACTCATTAAGCAACTAGTTTTGTAATTGTTTTCATTTTTTCAACCTGACCTTCATCCCTGTATACAAAATGATTTTCAAAATGTATCAAATGAGTACACTTCATTCTGTGAGGTAGTCTTAACCCTTTCCCACACAATAAGGACATTTGACTACTTTGTAGCAGACGACTTTAGATCACATTGTGGGAAAAGGAGAAATTGCTCGTAACGAGCAATTTCTCCTTTTCCCACAAGATTTTCTGCTTTATCGGAAGAATATTTTCCAATTTCATCACATTTTGAAATGTCGTCTGCAAACTCTTTCAATTTGGGACAGTCGAAAACTTGTTTGGGAAAGGGTTAATGATTCTCACTTGAAAATTGTAATTGATTTACATTCAACCCTGGGGAATATATCGAGGGTTCAATACAAGGCTATAGCAAGTCCTTCACAAAAACTGATCAATAATTCCAGTTTAAATTCACGATCAATAGTCAATATCTGCGACAGAGTCCTGTATTGAAGAACCTGTCAAGTTGTAAAGATGTGCACAAGGTTCATTTATCTGTGGGTACTATGAGAGTGCTTTGTTTAGCTAGGACACTGGAAGCTTAGAGAGGAATTGATGGAGTTAACCCATTACCAAACAATCATGAAATTTGACCATTTTGTTGCAGACAACTTTGCAAAACATTGTGGGAAAAGGAGAAATTGCTCTAAATGAGCAATTTCTTCTTTTCCCGCAATGTTTTCTATCCTGTCAGAAGATTAATTTTCAATTTCAGCACATTTCAAAATGTCATCTGCAAACTCATTCTATTTGGGACAGTTGAAAATTTGGCCTTTGGTAAAGCAAAAACCCTTTCAGCAATACATTTCGTCATGGTCGAAACGATTTCTTTCTAATATTATTATATTCTTCAAGCTATTTTTTGTTGGTAAAGGGTTAAACACTGTGTCAACAATTTTCCAGTTATACAACCAGTATTAAGCAAGGGCTCTGAAGTATGTTGCCGAAGGACATTCCCATGGAACCAGCAGTACATGTAGGTTTCAAACTAGGATCTCCCAAATTACATTTTTGACTCAATCTTTTTTCAAGCCCACTAAAGATACATTGTTCAGATGTGAGGAAGTTAAGAAGTTAAAAATCAATTTCTTTTAAACTTCACAACAGGTGTACTGTTATATGATAGGCACTGAAGAATATTTATTGGAAGCAAAATTAGATCCGTTTTAAAGCCTTTAAAGTGTGTATACAGTAAATTAACATGTATTTTAATCCAATAGTGTGACATTGCTTTTGAGACCTAACCTTTTTGAGGCTGGCCTATGACCTAACCTATTTGCTTTTTACTCATCAAATCTAAGCAATTATGCAAAGTTTTCGAAAGCAGATGACACAAAAATCTATTTTTAGAAAATTACCCAGCATTCTAAGGGTTAAAACAAATCTTTATATGAAGAAATTGGTCTACATACCTAGGAAAGAGGTAGCATGGAAAGCAATCGAGGTGGATTAAGGTACATGGGGAAGGAGGACCAAACAACGATATTAGCGGAGTGGATGAAATACTTTTGGCGTACAAACAGAATGTCATTTGAACACTTAATAAGCGATTAATCAGAATTCAAAAGGAGTTTGTTGAATAGAATGTTGTTAAAATAAGAGTCAGAGTGGTTTTGTTCCGGAGAAATTTCACTGGTTTACCCCACCCATGACTTCATGAAGAATTTCGGGAAAGGATATGTATCTTAACCCTTAGAATGCTGGGTAATTTTCTGTTTTCAAAAACCTAAATAATGCTTAATTTTGATGATGAAAGATACTCAGAGTAGCAAACAGGTTAGATCACAGGCAAGCCCCCAATTAACTTGGAGGCTGGCTTGGATCTTACCTGTTTGCATAAGCATGAAGTCAGTTCCAGCACTAAAGCATCACATTGTAAAAGAATTACTCTTGTCTTGCATTAACCGTTTCCCAAACGACAAATTTGCCAACGTCCCAAATTGAAAGAGTTTGCAGACGACATTTCAAAATGTGATGAAATGGGAAAATAATCTTCTGATATAATAGAAAACATTGAAGGAAAAGGAGAAATTGGTCATTTTGAGCAATTTCTCCTTTTCCGACAATGTTTTCCAGAGTCGTCTGCAACAAAGTGGTGAAATGTCATTTTTGTGTATTAATGGGTCAAATGAGGCCGCATTTAATCATTAAATAACAGTTACTGACATCTCAAAATATATCCAATTCAAATTTTATTTCAAGTGAAAATGCCATGGAAGATTGCTTTTTACAAAAAATCACCTTTAGATGATTTTATTCCTGCAACATAAGGGAACCCTGATACTATTGGCCACGACATGTGTTTCTTGACTTATCATAGTTACAACACATAGGCTTTGAAACTCCATTGCTGCATTATATTACAGTGATATAAAGCTGCAAAATAAAGGCTTCATTCTTTTGCTGCAGGTACGCTAAGAGAAAGAATTTCAATAGATATTGACACATTGGTAATAGGCTGACATTTCAATCAATGGTTGCAATCTCAAGTACTGTTTTATATAAATTATTCAATTCAAGAACTCATAGAAATTTAACCGAAATGTCAACTCCCCCAGATAGCACCAAGTGGGTTTGAAGATTTACTTTGTCTAACGGGAGGCCATAGTATTATTCCAATCCACTTTCAATTAAAGTGTTATGCACTGCGTCAAGGTAAAATGGGCATGTGTTCCTCATAACCCATCAGAATTTCTTTATATACTATTATAATGTTTTACATTGATTGTGTAGGAGGCTTAAAGCTTGTTAAATTCTCTCTCGAAGAATGGATACCCCCAAACTCATTTTTTTTAGAAGTTCAGATTTTCCGAATTTATGCGACAAATAGTTCATGTTGCATTACCCTTATTGAACATTGGAAAAAATGTCTGCTGAACAAGGGTCTCAATCTTGCAACTAGTGTACTCAGTTGGACTCTTTACCAACTGAGCTAATTAAAAGAGGTTGGGTTTTACTTTTGTTATACGTTCACATCCTAATGTGCCACTGAGAAATAAACCTGTTAAACGTTCAATGCCTGACAATAAGTAATATGTGAAGGACTTACTATTGTCATGCATTGTATCATTGCAGTGTGCTAATGACATTGTAATGCTCACAACGGTTTGTCAACCTCTGACCTCTGCATCATTGGACTATCACCTTAATACATAAATGTTTCCTTTGTACAATCTCGTTTAGATTTACACACACCAGAAAAAGTCAGAATAAACATTGACAGATAAGGAGAAATAGCTCATATTTCAATTTCGTCAATAATCTGAATGCTTTCCTCTCAAATAACAATAAAAAACAAAAATTGTAGATTATTATTGTCGTCTGTTGCACTTCCAATTTGGACCGTTCACAAAAATCTCATATGAGGGAAAGTAATAACTTGATTTCATGAGGTGTAGAGTAAACCATACTGCTGTGAACATGACACTTGTAATTAGCCCCAAAATTCACAATGGAAGGACAAATTCCGAAAACTAATGTGCCATGCACAACAATTACAAGTAAAGGTAACTTGAGACATTTTATATCAACACTTTTCTTTGAGAAGTCCTCCATAGAAATAAAAAATAAATGTCTTTACTTTTTAGTAATATATTTCCATCTAATGCAGGTTTTGACCCATTACTCCATAAATAATCTTGTTAATTAATTTGAAACAGAATCTCCAAATTCTTTAACCATTCTTCAACAGTTAAAGTAAATGATTAAAATTGAAAGGGACAGGAATGGGAAGAAAATAATACATTTCCTAGCAATATTTTGTAGAAACCATTGCGAAAAAATTATAAAATGATGAAACACAAAGAAAAAAATATGTTTCCTAATAGTATTTGGTAGACATCATTGAGAAAAATGAATAACTTATTTATCAGGCAATCTCGTCTGTTGATACTTTCATAGATAAGACTTTTCGATTCTGGAAGCACAAGCAGACATAGATAAGACACTAAGATATTTGTTATTTGTTTAATAGGGTATGAAAAGCATTTCCTATGTGATATTAGGCTAAAACCATTGTTGCAAAAAGAGATATTTCTTTGTCCTAAACAATTTCTTCTTGGGTGACAACTTTTTCTTGAATCATTCTCTTCAGGTGCGTTATAAAGACGCACAAATTAAAGAAAGGGTTAGAAATGCACTTGTGCACCATGTGACATTGCAAACCTGTTTTTCAAACATGGGAAAAACTCATTCATCATAATTATAAAAGGGAACGACATTGAAAAAAATGCAGTCTAAAGAAATGAAAAAATTCCCAGGTCTCCTTACCATCTTGGGAGTCTTAACCCAAAAAGAGTGCGGTTAAAAGGAATAAAAAGATATTCACTCATCTCATTCTGTCTTTGGAGTCTTAACCTATTCCCCATACAAAGTTTTGTGATTAGTTCAATTATGATGTAGATGACTATAATAAAGCATGAGAAGTTACTTATATAATGGGTTCGTTAGAATACTGTAAGGTACATCACCAAGCGAGGAATATCACATGACCAATGTTTACAAACCTGTCCGCAACAAGACGGTGGCACCAATCACGGAAAAGGTATGTTTGCTTTTAACACCAACTTTTGCCAATGTTAGCCACATTGTGTACCCTGTATGAGTTTACCATCAAATTTTTCGGTTCTGGAAGTATATGATTACCCATGCTTTATGACAGCGTTACATCTAACACTCGGCAAAGAAATCACAGTAGAAGACCAACTGTTTTAGAGTCTTTAATGTGTGGGTGTGATAAAAGCTGTCATCAAAAAAAAAAATTCCCATGGTTATTCCAATGGTTAACATGAATATATTCCAGGAACAATTCGCTTAATTGTAAAAACATTCCTAACACATCTTGAGACATAGAAAGAAAGGGTTGACCAATCAAACCATTGTGGGATAAAATGATGCCTTTCTCAAAATGGGCACTTTTCTGAAGAGGCTACAGCATGTTCAACACTAATTTCAAAATGTCTTGAAATTGTGTTTTTTAACCCTTTACCAAACAATAATGACATTTTACCACTTTGTTGCCGATGACTCTGGAAAACACTGTGGGAAAAGGAGAAATTGCTCATACCGAGCAATTTCTCCTTTTCCCACGTTTTTTACTCAATCAGAAGATTACTCTCAAATTCCATCACATTTTGAAACGTCATCTGCAAACTCTTTCAATTTGGGACAGTCCAAAATTTGGCGTTTGGTAAAGAGCTAACCCTTTAAAACTGTTGTCTGCATAGCTTTCAAACTAAACCAGCTAAAACAAGTTCATAAAGGACTGTTTATGCGTTATATGGTTCAACTGTTTAAGTTATGACATGATAATTCTAGACGGACTTCATAAAAACCCCATTATGCTCTATACTTTTCTAACTTATAACCAATTTACTCACGATATAACTAATTATCTACCTTAGATCTAAAGCGACCATGATTTGTTACAAGCCACTTCACCCTTTAACAAACGCACATTTTTTCGACTGCCCCAAATTGAAAGAGTTTGCAGACTACATTTCAAAATGCGATGAGATTGAAAAATAATCTTCTGACAGGGCAGAAAACTTTGTGGGAAAAGGAAAAATTGCTCGATATGAGCAATTTCTCCTTTTCCCACAATGTTTTCCAGAGTCGTCTGCAACAAACTGGTCAAATATCGTTCTTGTTTGGTAATGGGTTAAAGAGCCCTGTCTAGTAATCGTAGCCCATCCTGTTTGATAGGTGGGATAATTGTGCAAATTCGATCACTTTCAATATAATTGACTTCGGTAAAGTTTTTTGTACCAAACGACAAGTTGATACCTAATTATATCAAATGTATGTCATGGCAAAACCTGCCGATATTTGTTTGGTTGTTTTGAGAATTTATTGGAATGTATTGTAACTATCAAGGACTTGAGATTTTCCCATGTGCACAGTTTGTTTGTTTGTTTGATAAGTTTTACATCAATTCAATCTAAACTCAGTAATTCTAGCTTTAGATTGGTTAATAATTACCACAGTCGAAGAATTGTCTAAGTGAAATGTTGAAAAAGCATTGGCCATGCCAGTTCTCAAACCTAGGGCCAATTTATTCCAAGCGAGACAAAATAATGACTGAGCTAATACGAGTTGCCCAGTTTGAACATCCATGGGTTTGTTTTTAGATGATTTCAATCAAATAACCTTGGATATCATTTTATGGGATTGGACCTAAATCAAAAGCAATAGCAGACAGTTACAAACATGAATGTTGAAGAGCCCCCTTTTTTCTGATTGATGTCGTTAGAATATTAACCATAGTGATAAAATGGAAATGGCTCATGATGAGCAATTTCTCCTTTTGTCTCAATGATTTCAAAATACATCTGATGCAGGTACCCTACAGTGACTCAGTGAGGTGGGTGAACATGCAGTACTATATTCATTTCAATACTAAAACCTCAAAAACCACAAATGTGTTGAAAAAAGATATGACAAATGATAGCAGTTATTTCACCCATTGTCGTGCAATAAGTGAAATAAGGATCATTTTCGTTCATATCAATTATGACCAATCAACATAAAAGCTGATCTACACATAAGTATACCTTATCTTGTCTTATTTAAGGTAATTTGCGGTTAGGGAAGGGTTTTGAATCACATGCTACAATGAATGGACTAGACCATTAAAGTCGGCATTATCATTCTAAAGGTAAAAGCCTTTTCAACCCAAAAGAGAATTGGGACTTCCTGATACACTCCTTTTTAAGACTTCCATTTGTTTTTTCTACATACATGACAAAGTTAACATTAACCCATTACCAAACAATAAAGACATTTAACCAGTTTGTTGCAGACTACTGTAAAAACATTGTGGGAAAAGGAAAAATTGCAAATGCTCTTAGTGAGCAATTTCTTCTTTACCCACAAGGTTTTCTGCCCTATCAGATGATTGTTTTTCAATCCCATCCCCTTTTGAAATGTTGTCTGCAAACTCTTCCAATTAGGACAGTCCAAAATTTAACATTTGGTAAAGGGTTAAACTGTGGAAGCAAGATCCTGTTCCAAAAAGGATGGTTTAGTTTATCCTTTTTATCTTTTTCATTGATTATGAAACAAGTTCCTACAACTAAGATAATTCAAATCACTCTTGATTCTGCCTCCTAGATACATACGAAAGATCCCAAAGTTGACCCCGCTTCTTACAGGATTTAAACCCAAGACCCTCTACCCTGGAACACTTCACTCCACAAAGGACTAGTACTGCCTTGGATCCATGAAGAGATTATTGGGATAAAACAGAATAATTGTGTTGAAACAAATAAACATGGAATCTATCATGTTAAACTTAACTATTTTTGATCACAAATCAAGGTAATCTATTGGATTGATCTATACTCAATGATTGAAACGCAGGAATAAACTGTTTCTAGCTTGGAGTATTCCACAAGTTCATTTTGAGCATAAAGTGGAATTTCACACAAAAGTTATCAACTACTCATACAGGCTGCTTCTATTGTCATAGTACTACATTATCATGAATACTGATAGAATAATGAATACCATAACTTCAAACCTGAAGCCTGAATTCTTAGGGTCCCATGCTCTTTTGTTTGAAACAAATGGACCCTTTATGACAAAATCATATATTATTGATATCAAATACATCGAATTTGCATTCTTCCAACTTTATAAAAATGCCCTAAATAGCAATGAAAAAGATAGGTCATTAAAGATGTATGATTCATTCCACGCATCAGTACCATTTTGTAGAGACCTGCTTTTTGAACCAGTGCTAGTAGGACATAGGCACATCACCACTTAACACCACATTTTTTCTTCTAGCAGCAGACGACTTTCAAAAAGCACTGTGGCAAAAGGAAAAATTGCTTGTCACAACTTCTCTTCTTTTCCAACAATAGATTCTTATATCGTCTGAATCAGGTATTGTACCAATGTTCTTGTACCAATAAGTACATTTTATGGAATTGATTATTTCAAAGTACTTCTGTCATTATGTGTAAACGAGATGGCCCTATCATTAAGGAGTTTAAGGGTCTAAATGGAAAGTAACAGCAGACAACATGCATCTGTATTGTAAATGAATAACATTATCTTCGTGATTATACAAAGAAATCATTGTGTTAAAAGGAAAAAAATGCATATGTCAAGTTAATTCATAAGTCAAGTTATATCTCCTTCTTTCACTATGCTTTCAAAAAGATTTCTGCTATTAATACATATGCCTCTTGCAAAAGGAGCAGGGTTTTTAAATCAATTCTTAGTTAGTGCCCAAATGGGTTTTTAACATCCTTTTATTCCGCTGTTTATTCAGTCTGTATTCCAACCATTATCTTTCATCATTAGTTAATGAACTAACTTCCTGTATCACAAATGAATATTAATCAATGCTTTGCAATATCTTTTATATCCCTTCAACGGACACTTCCTGTGTCACTGTCAATGGTTTACTCAAACTTTAAACACACTTTCGCGTTACCTTTAGAGTGATGGGTAATTCTTTAAAAATAGATTTTTGTGTTGTCTGCCTTTCAAAATGTTAAATACTGGCTTAATATTAATGAGGAAAGATACTCAGAGAAGCAAACAGGTTAGATCACAGGCCAACCTTCAATTTACTTGGCAGCTGGCCTGGATCTAACCTGTTTCCATAAGCATGAAGTCAGTTCCAACACTATTACGGTTCAATAGAGTTTCATGGGTTCAGGTAAAAGGGTGTACTTGAGGACTTAACATGCACTATTTCAAAAACTATAAAATATAGCCGATTTTCAGAGCAATTGTTAGAACAATCATTATTAGACAATTCTGTTTTATCTCATATGGGTTTGATTGTACATCGCGTCAACATCTATTCCAGTTTTGTTGCACTGCCCCATTCATAATAATGGAGGAAAAGCATCAAACTTTTTTGCCAATAAGAGCAAGTCAAGCAAGGTAGAAATAAAGACATTCTGTAAGTCAACTAGGAAACTGACTCTCATGAGAATCCAAATCCCATCACTAAGACGATTCTAATGAGTACCCACAACATAGGATTTAGAGAAAAAACAATCAAATTAGTTAGGGGACTTTTTTTCTTATTTAAACATCAAATTTTTTACTGCCTCAAATTGAAAGCGTTTGCAGACGACATTTCAAAATGTGATGAAATTGGAAAATAATCTTCTGATATTGGAGAAAACATGATGGGAAAAGGAGAAATTGCTTGTATTGAGCAATTTCTCCTTTTCCAACAATGTTTTCCAGAGTCGTCTGCAACAAATTGGTTAAATGTCTTCATTGTTTGGTTATGGGTTAACTGTTTTAGTCCATTCATGAGAATTGTTTAATAATTCATGACAGAGTTTAATTTCATTTGCATGTACAATTACCTGTTTTGCATGAATTTCTTTTGAAAGAAAGAAGTGGAAATGATTCACAATGGTTTTGAAGAGTTGTCTTTCATACAGTGGTTCACCAGAATTGAAACCTCACCACTATTTTAGGAAAAATGCTCATTGTTCATGAACATCACACATTTGTCATGAACAATACCTGTATTTTATGAACAAAACTCATTGATCATGAACATCACACATTGATCATAAAAAATATTTGTCGACCATAAACACTTCATTTTGATCATGAACATTATCTGTACCTCGAGGGCTCAATGCAATACTATAGTAAGTGCTTCATTAACATGAAGCACTTACTATAGTATAGCACTGAACCCTTGACCTCATGAACAAAACTCTTTGATCAAGAACACCACAAGTTGATCATATACAATATTAATTTTGTCAATCATAAATGCTAAACATTGATTATGAACAATAACCATATCTTATGAACATAACACATTGATCATGAACAATTCCCGAATCTCATTTACAAAATCCATTGATCATGAACATCAGAGGTTGATCATTAACAATATTTGTCAATCATAAATGTTACAAATTAATCATGAACATCACTTATTGATCATGAACATCCCACATGGATCATGAACAATATTTGTCAATCATAAATGCTACAAATTAATCATGAACATCACTCATTGATCATGCATAAAAAATATGTGTTGGATCCAGAGAGTTGCAACATTAAGAAAGTTGCGATGATTACAGGATGAGATTTGTCCGGAAACACTGATAGGCATCATGTCTGGTTCCCCTGCTGGTACGGGTAATTAGTCCTCTAACTACAACTTGTCATGCGACCCATCAGGACATTCTGTGGAATTCCATGACAACTTTAGTCTATTTTTATAACGCATGTAAATGTCCTTCACATTGCAATCAGCAATGACAACAATATGTTGAGTGTTCTGCTCAAGACTATAGCAAGTCTGTCATGCTTTTGAAGCACTAAGTGTACTTGCACTAAACCATCAAATAATTTTATACAAATATTTGTCTCTCTATTCCTAATGCTGTTACACAAAAGCTGTTCTCAAATGGCTTGTCCACTACCGTCTTAATGTTTGGAAAACTGCACAAACAGTTCTTACAAAACCAAACCAGCCTCCTTCTAATGCACCCACCTCTGCACTGCTGTCAGCCTCTTTTGTCCTGCATTTAGGCAATAAATAACCAGAAAGGCTTTGTGCTACATGAACAGACAATAGCCCGCCAATATCCAGACAATTGCAAATTTCCTAGCTTTCTGTCACAGAGACAGGATTGTTTAGCTTTATATCGCAACCCAGTCTTCATGGTTTCAAACCCTGCTACCAAGATATCGAGAGTTCAATGAAATACTTTAGTTAGCGCTTCAAAAACATAAAGCACTTACTATAGTCTTGCACTGAACCCTTGATATGCATTTTACATAAGGAAGCAGTCCTCTTGCAGCTTTTAATAATCCAAATCTGTGAGATAGTCCTTTTCAACTAGTGATTGTTTAATTCTTTTAATTATGAGCAGGGCATCAGAATATAATTGACAAAAGTTGATTCGACATGAAATACAAATCAAGCAGATCAACATGAAATTATATTTTTCATTTCTTGACTTAACCTTACAATTTTAATATTTCTACATTGATTAAATGTGTCGAAGAGAAACTGAAAGCAACACAGCATTTCTGCTTTTATCACTGTTGATAAGTTTTGTGACTAGTAAACTATCGTCAATTTTCAACCCATTTCATCAAACATACAAACTATGATAGACACTAAAAGTCTCTAATATGCCACACCACATTATCTAGACCCCTGGTTATCTAAATATCATTTTATACTTATATGTCTAGCTTACAGAGATTTGAGAATTAAATACTTGATGAGCACTGTTCTGTCTTTTCCACTGTTTTTAACAAAAGTTGAAATATAAATGAAGTCAAGTATATAAGGGAAACCTTAGTTATAAGAAATAATATTATTAATTTCTAATGTGAATCAAGATAAAAAAAATCTAGTATGCAATTATTGGTTTGCAATAGAGAGGAAAAATGTCACTACATCAATTCACAAAAATGTAATCATATAATCATATGAAGTGCAAATTGTCATGTTTTCATGCATGTTGCATGTTATTATAATTATATTGTACATGTATTGACCATAGGCACATAAAGTAGAGACATGCCTAATAAAGGGTTTTGGTAATATTCTGAATCTCTGAGAAGAGTGGCAAAGGTTGTGGTAATACCCACCTAATCCAGGCAGGAGACCTGTTCAACACGATCTTTAAACTATCTTAAACTATCGCACATGAATTGGGCCCAATTAAAGCAATCCCCCTTACATAACGCCCGCACCGCTATGACTCCATAATCTTATAAACAACGGGATTAGGGCGCTTTTAGCCAACCAAGCAATGTTGCAATTTTTTTTAAATTTCATGCTTTTTCATCCATTTTCAAGTAAACAAACACACCTGGTAAAAATAAGTAAGGTGCTTTCTGGTATACTTTTTGAGAGGTAAAGTGTTGCTTTTGCAAATGACGTAATGTGGAATAAATTGTTGTGATAGATTTAATGATATTGGTATAAGCATTTTTTCTTTGAAAATTCAATTATAACAAGCAATTTCTCCTTGTGCCATAATGGTTTCCAACCTATATCTTAAAGAAACTGTACAACTTGTTTTACTTTATTTAGTCATCTGCTGTTGCTTTCAATTTGGACCCGTTACAAATTTCCAGTATGAAGGATAGGCTATATAAGTATAACAATTGAATCCGCAGGATTAGGGTGGATTATGGGTATGGGAAACTGGTTATGTCAGCCCCAGACAGCATGGGTATCTATGGCAGGCCTCTTGTGACTGTTTATTTCCTTCCAGAAACACCAACAAGAGAAAATTGATGCAAGCCTCAAAGTCGCCCGCAAAAAATTTGATTTGTCTTCCTAAACAAAACATCCAACATACCATTAAAAGAATAGAATAGAAATTTATTTATAATACGTGCGAACATATCTCGTCATTCAAACTCATTAGAAAGAGCCTGTTACTCGGCTAATGAAAACAATTGCCGAAGGAATAGCTGTCACAAAGTTTAAACATAGTTTTGTGGCTGCCTGTTTCACCAAAAGTAGAAGAAATTAATCTGAAACGACTCCTGAAGAAAGACAATCAGATCTAGTCAACATATGTTGAAGGAGCGTTAGACAGGCGCTGCTTTTTAAGAGACTTTTTCTAATAATCTTGTTTTCATGCTTTAATAAATTTCGTTCTTTCAATTGTTTTAAAGCTTCTGCAACCAGAAACTTTTAAGCAATGTAACAAACCAAGATATTTATGACTTTTGATACTTATCTTTACCGTTTATCACTTTGACCTTTTCCAAATTTCACAATATCAATTTTGTGCAGGGGCTTTCAATTTTGAGAATTATCTTATTCCAATATGATCAAATGGGTAAAGAAATATGCAACAGAAGAATTCAATCTGCAAACCCATTTATAGAAATTGAGTATTTCTAAACTTTAATGAAAATTGTCTTTAATTGTTTCAATCTTTGCCAACACAAAATATGTATTGAAAACTGCTTGTTTAATGATATTGAATTTGGAAACCGACGTCAAACAAACACATGATAATACTCTTGCAGCAAAAGCTATAATCTATTAAGGAGGAAGAAGAAAAAAAAGTTCAATACAAACAATTTCTGTGTCTCATTTGTAATACATTGTAATTGTCGTCAGTTTAAGTTTACAAATTGAATTATTAATCTCATATACAAAAAAGCCTACACAATGTAAATGGTCATGAGACTGTACCAGTGTTCCTTTTGTTTAAATGTCTACCAACAATGATTAAACAGATAAACCTGAAACCTGTCATTTATATGACAGTTTGGGAAATCATTGTGATGGGAGAAGAAACTCCTTATAATGAAGCACATTTCTCCCATTATTATTTACTCATGATACCTTTTTTTTTTATAAAACAATCAATTTAATCATAACCTTAGATGTACCCTATGATGATTGTTTTTTTCAATATTGACATAGTACTAAAGAAAAGGTAAAAAATGTAGGGCAAATTACTCAAGATAACTAATTAGATATGTCTTTTAACCCTTTCCCAAAAGACAAATTTTCGACTGTCCCAAATTGAAAGAGTTTGCAGACGACATTTCAAAAAGAGATGAAATTGTAAAATATTCTTCAGATAGAGCAGAAAATCTTGCGGGAAAAGGAGAAATTGCTCTTAGCAAGGAATTTCTCCTTTTCACACAATATTTTCCAGAGTCGTCTGCAACAATTTGGTTAAATGTCGTCATTGTTTGGTAATGTGTTAAGAATGTTATTAATGTATATCAACAAGGAATAATATGGGGGAAAAGGCAATAATCTTTCATTCTAAAGAACGACGAAAATAAATACAGGCAGCATTGTTAACATATGAAGACAATGTTTCAATTGCATTATTGGTTAGTTGAAACTATAGCAAAAGAAAAGCAATAAACAAACTGTCTACTTATTACTTAAAACTTCATTTCTTTGAGATAGCACTCATAACACACTACAACATTTAAGTGAGTATTGGCACTAATCAATCCAAGCCTTTTAGAATGTGTCATCAAGTAAAGTGATGTGCACCAACTTCGTACAGAAGACACATTTGTCTTATGCCAAAACAAACTATTACATATAACAACTTTAAGAAAGAGCAGGACGTGGGAGATTCTATGTTGACCTAATTAGAACTACACAAAGACCACATCTTCACATTTTACAGATGTCTTACTACTGTCATTTTCAAACACAGACTTCGCATCACATTTAGGCTTGTTGTTGATACTATCGATCTAAGTGACTTGTACTTAAATGTACGGTACGAACGTAATATGGGACGAATCGAAAAAGATCGAAGCGTTTTTGGTAATTACCTGATTTTTATCAATAAAACCTAAAGAGCATCTGTATATATACTTTCTGATTTTGGACTGTTTCTTTACCAAAAGAAATTGAGTGATTTAAAGGAAAGATTGGCGATAATTCTGAGTAAAGGCTGAAAACCGCATTTTTATCGGCACTAAGACCGTAACAGCTACAGTTTTATTTTGTTATTTTCGGCGATCAAAATGGAATTTGTAGGCGCTGGACCTAAGACTTAATCACTACATATATAACTTATTATTAAATCGTAGACAAGTATATACAATCAATGCTAACGCGGTTAAAAATAAATTGAAAGGTCGGTATTTTAACAATACAAGGCGATTCGACACCAGTTGAGATTATACGGGCACCTGCAGACGTATTTCATTGGTCAAATTGATTGACTGTCATCTCGTTGATTATGTTATAAAATATAGGGTTTGAGAATATTTATCAGAGTGCCATTCTAATGGACCTCGTCAGACGACTTTACACATTGGACTGGCACTCGGTACCATCATTTTGATAAAGAAAACCGATTTTACGACTAACTAGAAGAGATACAGGCTGAAAAATGGACCTGTTATTGTTTGAAATGGATCTTGTTTTAAACTATTTCTCAAAATTAAAACCTTTTAAGAACACAAAATCAAACAGAGAGCATTTTTTGAAACAATGAATAAAGGAGAAAAGGTCAACGACACGAAAAAAAAAAGCCTTTGTTATAAATTATTTTCAAAATAATGATAACAAAAATTAATATAGCTTCCCTTTCCCCATATGCACTAACCAAAAGCTTCTACAAATATGATCGCCGCCTTCTGGCGGGCGATCAATAACATTTCTATGTTCCAAATTGGATAGTACCACCAGACATCTAAATGCATAATTATCTATATATAGCTCCATATGTACAGTCTGATCAGCCCCGGTATCTATTGGTTGGGGGCCCCATTGTTTGGGCCTCTTGTGGCTGATTACTTCCTTTAAGCCTTTACCAAACACCAATTCTTGAATAATAATTTTGTGATAGGGCAGAAAATATCCTTTTCCCACAATGTTTTCCAGAGTCGTCTCTTGCTCGTAATGAGCAATTTTTCCTTTTCCCACAATGTTTTCCAGAGTCGTCTGCAACAAAGTGGTTAAATGTCGTTTTTGTTTGGTAATGGGTTTAGAAACAGCCATCCGTAAACATTTCTGTATTCACATTTGAAAAGCACAAGTCAACGTCCATTGCATAACTATATATAGCTCTATATGCAAAAATATTTATCCTTATCTATCCGCTTCTAAGTTATTTCTCAAGCACATTTTTGTGAAAGTGAGTGAGGACTAACAATTAACAATGCCACATATTGGGTACAGGTATATTTAAGGTAGTTGTCAAACATTTTATAAGAGTGAGTGAGAACTAACAATTAGCAATGCCACATATTGGGTATAGATAGATATAAGTTATTTCTCAAACATTTTTGTGAGAGTGAGAACTAACAATTAGCAATGCCACATATTGGTACAGGTATGTAAATAGATATTCCGATTGCAAGGATAATCCTCAAAATTGCCACTCTGGTGCATATCCCTAAAATCCTAGACCTTTCTTAATCCAAGAGGAGCCAGTTAACCCTTAACCCTGTGGGACACAGTAGTGCAGTGGTAGAGTCCGCCTCTGGTAATGATGGTACCAGGTTCAATCCCCGCTAGCGGTGAGTAGAAAATTCTGAAGCACTTAATATACTCTTGCACTGCACCCTTGTGCTTTAGTATTTCGTTTTCAAAATTATCTGTGATTGTCCATTTGGTCCATTCAAAATATCCCATGTGAGTGAAAAGGTCTCAGTATTTGCAGAAGACACAATATTGAATATTTTTATCTGAATAAATGTTTTTTTTCAAAAACAATCCTTATTGTATCATAAACAAAGAACTCATTATGTTTAAAGGAGAATGTTCTTCTTTTTTAAAGATGTTTTCGAATGCCAGTCACATCTTATCTTTTTTCAACCCCCATTATGCACAAGACCTATGCTTAGACACTTTCAACTGAGATGATGAGACTAAACAACTTAGGCCTACATAGAAAAGTTCCCTGAAAAGTTTTCAACTCACAAGCAAGGATTTATCAAAGAAATATAACCTGTATTAACTCTTTACCAAACACCAAATTTTCGACTGTCCCAAATTGAAAGAGTTTGCAGACAACATTTCAAAATGTAATGAAATTGGAAAATAATCTTTTAAAAGAAAACATTGCTCATTACAAGCAATTTCACCTTTTCCCACAATGCTTTCTAAAGTCTTCTGCATCAAAGTGGTCAAATGTTGTTATTGTTTGATAATGGATTAAGGGACAATATATATGTACATGAATCTACAATATGACAGTTATTCTTAAAGAAAAAGAAAAAAAAAAAAAGTAAATTAAAATGACTCACCTGAAATTCAAGAGATCTTTAATTAAAGAATACAATCCATTTTTTCATACAGAAAAAAATAACCCAAACCCACACTATAGCTGAACATTTAATTCAAAAGTAATCTTCCATCTAATTTGTCCAAAAAAATGTACTCAATTAAAAACAAATTTTCAGTAAATTTCAAATTATAGTAAACATATCAATTATAACTCTTTTGTTGAAGCACAGAATGTTTTTTACGATGATTTTAGATTTGCGAATGATTTGAATGCTCAATTTGAGTCGCGATCACTATCACAGTTTCAAAATTAAATCCATTTAACTCGCTGACCAAATTGATCTGTAGACGGGTACACCAGTTTAACACTTCGCTATACAAAAGTATTTCTGCTTGTCTTAAATCAGTAAAGCTTTCATTGATCATAATAAAAAGATTCAAAGTTGTCCGCTCAAAAGAAAGGAACTATTGCAAATAAAAGAAGGCACTAATTGATGAAGACAAACTTCTTCATTTCTCCCAATAATTTCAAATGTCATCTTCAGCATAGAGTAACAAAATATATCAAGGTTCTTATCAAATTAAGCGAAGAATCCAACCACCTGCCTAGCCCTATCATATTCTACCTATATCTAAAATGCAGTGTTCAATAATTTCCCAATTTTCCATTGATCGCAGATGAATTGAATGAATCATTAATGGTCCAAGTCATCAGGTACAGACCAAATAACATTATTGGTCCAAGTCATCAGGTACAGACCAAATAACATTAATGGTCCAAGTCATCAGGTACAGACCAAATAACATTAATGGTCCAAGTCATCAGGTACAGACCAAATAACTTAATGGTCCAAGTCATCAGGTACAGACCAAATAACATTAATGGTCCAAGTCATAAGGTACAGACCAAATAACATTAATGGTCCAAGTCATCAGGTACAGACCAAATAACATTAATGGTCCAAGTCATCAGGTACAGACCAAATAACATTAATGGTCCAAGTCATCAGGTACAGACCAAATAACATTAATGGTCCAAGTCATCAGGTACAGACCAAATAACATTAATGGTCCAAGTCATCAGGTACAGACCAAATAACATTAATGGTCCAAGTCATCAGGTACAGACCAAATAACATTAATGGTCCAAGTCATCAGGTACAGACCAAATAACATTAATGGTCCAAGTCATCAGGTACAGACCAAATAACATTAATGGTCCAAGTCATCAGGTACAGACCAAATAACATTAATGGTCCAAGTCATCAGGTACAGACCAAATAACATTAATGGTCCAAGTCATCAGGTACAGACCAAATAACATTAATGGTCCAAGTCATCAGGTACAGACCAAATTGAAGACTGTCCAGTAGACCAATAAGCCTTTTCCCTCATGTATATCATTTCAACTCGTTTGTAAAAAAGGGCACAACAAATGTGACAAAATGTAAAAACTGCTTATAACATGCAATTTGAGGGTTCAATACAAGACTATAGCAACTCCATCACAAGTGTGAAGGAGTTGCTATAGTCTTGCATTGAAACCTTGAATTGCTCTTAAAGAAAAATCTCTTTATTAGTCACAATGGTGTCTTTCCAGTATCCCCAAAAAAATAATTTCATACGTTCTAGTGTTTTTATCTGATGTTTATTCTTGTTCCGAATAAAAGGGAACGGGGTATGTGCTATAAAACAATTCGGTAGGTTCCATTCTGGACTAGTGGATAGAGTAGAGAACATCTAATCACACAACTCCCCTCTGAAAGAGTTCAAATCCCAATAATTTGGATATGCCTCCTGGGTAACCTATGTAGTGTCACTGCTTCTACCCAGCTTAACCAGCTCTTATGGGCTCTTATCGAAAAGTAGGAAAAAGTAGGAAGCTATATAAAAAAGTAGGAAATAGAAGGAAAAGGTAGGACTGCTGGAAGGCCTGTACGTATATACATATAAGAAGTTGGTTGTCTGTCGGATCATCATGCGTACCCCCAGTCATTTGCATTATTGGAAGGGGTTTAAATGGAGACACAGCAGGGAAACGGTGTATCAAATTTCAAGTATGTATTAATCATAAATTCCCTTTTAAGGACATAATAAGGGGAGTACATTCAGGAAGCCCATGGTCAAACGTATCAATAAGAACTGATTTTCATCTTCAATTCACATGGCTGCGCCTTTAGTCCGTCCAATACTAGGTCTGTATAGGCTACCATTGAAACACATGAATGCTTTTAACAAACACAGCAATGAAAGTGAAAGGGATTTGCCAAACGCTTACTTTTTCCTTTTATCTAAACTCTTGACCTTTCTGAAAGGCATTGTCAACAGTTTGTTCTGAACCTCTTCATATATTCATGCAGTATGTAACACCCCTTTCTTAACAGGTCCTTTACTATCTATCTCCTGAAGATGGGTTTCCTTTTCTTAAAGAATTCAAAAGCAATGACAATTTGTTTTTTCATTATGAACATTATCATACTTGATTCAACTAGGCTCTAATTAGCTCTCCAATCAAACAGCAACCTTAACTACAAAATGTACTCAACATCATCTTATCTAATGACATATTTGCAGGGAATTATATGGGGTTAAACCCTGTGTCAACAACTTATATGTTATGTTACAGCTTTTCAGGATTCACCAGTACTATGCCAGGACTCCGAAGTGTCACTTTTAAGAAAACTCAGATATAAATTTCACCAAAATGCAAATCTCATGCTTTTCATATGTCAAGCAATCATACAATAAATAGGGCAAGTCAAGAAGAAAGCTTCTGCAAAATCAAACTCCTAATGATTTTTCTTCAATGTTAAATATTTTAGTTGGGGACAGTGGTGTAGTGTTATAGCTTCGGCCTCTGGTACCGAAAGTCCTGAATCCAATCCCATTAACAGTGATGTGACAATGTAGGGACCAGCTCACAAATCAGTGTGAGTACTGGGGTAGTATTCAAGAAACAGTCATTGAGAGTGAATTTAACAAGGCTCAAGCTTCCTACACATTTGATATAAAACAAATAAGTTATAAATAAGTTCTACATTACTGTACCGAAACTACCACCTCTTTAAAATGTCCCATTTCCACAATACTACTTAACAGCAACAAAAATCTATACCCAAGTCAGCAATTGTTTTCGTCTCCCAACACACAAACAAAGAAAGCATCTTTAAGCTCTCAGCGTTTTTTTAATGAATAGCTTAAAACACAGACTGTAAATTAAAATGGGTTTCCGTGTATTTGGAAATAATGAATCCCTGAAGGGACAAATTTTGTTGGACACCATTTTTGCATGTTCCACAGTCATGCCCTTTGTTGCCCTTAATTGGTAATATTGTCATAGAAGCTGTAACCCATTCTCCCATATATCCCATTTAAATTCTACCACAGGAGAAGGCTTGTGAAAACACCGTAACAAAAGAATAAGTTTCATTATAAAGAATTTCTCTTTAACTACAAAATATAAGAAAGAAACATACATTTTCATCCTCCATAATTATGTTGTTTGCTAATTATGCCATCTTATTTCAAACACAAATGAAGCATCTGTTATTTCTTCCAAAACCCATTTAATCAAGCAAAATTATGTGCCACTCTAAATTGAAAGGATTGGCACAATATAAAACAAACTTTTGGATTTCTCAATGAAATTTGATAGAAAAATTATACTGAAAGAAAATTAAGTTACTCATCACTTTGGTTTCTTAATTAGCCAGACTCAGGTGCATGATCAAAGGAATCAATTATGAAGTAAGGGGTTAAGATGTCTTCTGCAAGCTCATCAAAAGTCATCTGCACTCAACAAAGAGCTGAATTAACATTAACAATCTGGCTGCACGCAGATTCTCAGTGGATCCCTCGGCACGAGTTGTCGACAATATTTACGAGACAAGACTGAGACAGTCCCGTTGCTTTCCTAACCACAAACTCGGGACCCCTTTGTGAGGACTGCGTGTTCCTGACAAATATTTCACTCAAGCAAGCTGTACAAGTTTTTTCAATCACTTTGCCTCTCAAAACAGAATGGACGTGCATGGTCATGAGATAATACAGGGGACAAGTATTTGTGTCCCATCAAATCTTCCGGTGTAGAGGTCACTTAACCCATTACCAAACAATAACAACATTTGACCAATTTGTTGCATACACCTCTGGAAAACATCGTGGGAAAAGGAGAAATTGCTCTTAACAAGCAATTTCTTCTTTTCCCACAATGTTTTCTACCCAATCATAAGGTTGTTTTTCAATTTCATCACATTTTCAATTGTCGTCTGCAAATTTTCTCAATTACGGACAGTCAAAAAATTGGTGTTTGTTAAAGGGTTAATGCCTTATTCCATGATGCTTCCATGAAATACATCTATTTGAAGTCTTCATAAACCACTGTGAGAAAAGGGTGAATTGCTCCCATTGGCATCATTGCAACAACCATGGGAGATTGCTTTACATGTATGATTTCTCCTTTTGTCACAATATTATCTCATGTTTTTTTCACTTCAAGGCAACAGCATCAGACTTATACATCAATCTGAAAACATCTGGTTTATCCAATGAAAACACCTCTGAAATAATAGGGATGACGCCATATTGTTTCCCGCGAGAATGACGTCACTTTACTTTCGTTTTTAAAAATAAATCTTAAATGTGAAATCTAAAAAGACGTTAAATTTGATGGAGGAAACAACTATACATGTCACAACAACAATTTCGCCCTTTGGTATGAGTTACTGATAAAAAATGATTAAAAAGGATGCCCAACACTTCCATACACATTGAACTACTTAACGTGCACGCTTAGAAAATGTGTTAATTGCTGGATGCCGATTTACCCGAAAAATTGTAACCTTACACTTATATCCGAGGTGTATTTCACAGCTCATGGAAATACCCCTGTAGTTCCCATTGACTTATACATATGATAACAACCATTGTTTTAGAATGGTTTATCAAGTCCAAGGAGTTATTTCTATACGATGGTTCCTATAAATGATTACTACTTTTACTTCAACTCTTAATTATTTCTTCTTTTCCTTCAATTTTGACCCTTGAAGAAAAAGCTTCTTTAATCTACTACCTAAGAATTACTGATCTTCATTAATCATTATTTGCCCATCTTGCACCCCCGAACAATTGTATGCATGTGGAAAAGCAGTAAATGTGTTTTGGGTAATATTTCACTGTTCTATAAGGAATCATCTCCCCAATTGATAGGTCCAGTAATGTGTTGTAACTTGAAAAATGCTTCAAATGACATAAATTCCAACTAGCCACTTCTGCAATGTGTTGTTAGATAAAATAAAATGGAGACCTTCCATGTTAGATTTATATCGAAACAGAGAAAAGTTATAATAGCATGCAGACACCCATTTGATAATGAAAAACAAAAGCAAAATCTAATAATCTGACAGTTGTTTTGTATCAACATTTCTTTCTTTGTTCAAATTTTCAAACAGCATAAGGAAAGGTGTCGAAATCATTATCAAAGCAATTTGATGCAAATTTGATGCAAATTTGTTGAAAACCTCAAAAGGATTGTTTCGCTAGTCTGACTCTATTTTCCCTCCTTCAAGTTCAATGAGCTGAACCATTTATTTTGATTCAAGGATTTAACAGCACACTTTAACCCTTTACCAAACGCCAAATTCTCGACTGTCCCAAGTTAAAAGAGTCTGCAGACGACATTTCAAAATGTGATGAAAAGCAATCTTCTGATAGGGTAGAAAACATTGTGGGAAAAGGAGAAATTGCTCGTCACAATGTTTTCCAAAGTCGTCTGCAACAAACTTGTCAAATGTCAATATTGCACAGTAATGGGTTATCCAAAGGAGTAGCTTCTTTTTTTTGTCAAATTGCTTCTTTTTTTGTCAAATTGCTATCTTCCTATTGTAAAACAGTTAACATGATCATTCATTGTTCATAGTTCATTACTGCTTGTATTCCTTTCAGTTTCGACCAGACACAAAACCAAAAGGAGCAAACCCAAGGATCTAGAGACACACACAAAGGGGTAAAACCTACATCAGCAAAAATTTCAGGCACACACACACCAACCAAAGTCCATGACAGGGCATGACATACTCAAGGGGTCAGACAATGCTATCACGTGCTTGGCCACTTGTTTTTTCTTGACTCAAAGAAGAAAAAAAACATCAGACGAGTGAATTCTGATTTTAACAGTGTTCCTTGTCAGGCACATGCTTGATGATCAACAATGAAGCATCACAGTGATATTGATCTTTGCCATCTGGCTCCCAGTTCAAAAATTGAGGGAACCTGTCAATTCAAATTTAACTTCCATCTTATCTCAATTTTTAAATTATCATGGCAATTTTCCTTCTTGACATCATCAGCAGCACTCACCAGGGGCTTGAGAGCTGAAAATCTGATCTCTTAGATTTTGGGAAACTGAGCCAATACCCAGTTATACAGAAAAAAGAAATGACTTTGTATCCAAGCCTTCTAAAAGCCATACTTGCTCTCATTTACACTTAAAATTATCTTAAGTTCTTTAATTTCCCTTTTACAGAGGAATTAAGACTGTTACATGTTCACATGATGCTTCTTAAAGAGTGAATACTACAAGATTTGTTTACATTTAGCGATAAAATAAGATCAGCCAAGAAACTTTAGGAACCAATAAAACCCAAGAAATTCTCCATTTTGAATGTTCATGTTGTTAATATTAGACAAATGACAGCATACGTATGTGTTTCTCATGATTGTTCTAACCAGGTGATCACCACTCATTAATCCGAGCGCTCCTTGCCATTTTAGGTGTTACTTGAATGTAAACAATGAGGTAAGATTGATGGGCACCAAATTTGTGAAAATAGCACTTTGAAAAATAGATGATAAATAGTGCAGGCGTTACATTGTCATGATACTGTGGTTTTTCTCTATGTTTCAATATATTCTATCATAATTTATAACTCATTTTACCCATTTTTGCAGTTTTTCTGAGTGCTAGTATGCTTTTAATAATTGGTGTCTACAACTGTTGCTTTCAAAAAGGACTAGTCTAGATCCTACAACAAGAAATGGCTAAAATTACCTTTCATGCAATCCTAGTGTCTAGTTAATACATTCCATTTTCAAAATCATGCTAGACGCGCACACTTTCTGTTTACTTGTGACAGGCTATACCGTATTTATTGCCTTTTGATAAGGTGCTAATTCAACGTCTTATCAAATTTAGAGTGGAAAAAGAAAGTAGGAATGCATTTCACTGATAAGTATGCATTCATGAATGAAAAAAAATGAAACCAAAGTACAAAGTGTTTGTTGATTCTTTCATTTCGTGTTGAAGAAAAAATACTTCTTTTCAATTATTATATTTCAATTGCTTTAATCTGCTTCTATGAGATTATCTAGTTCTGTGTTAATTCACAAAATTTTCAACCAAAATAAAACGTAAACAAGATTGATTTAATATTAGATGATACCATCAACAAATGTAACTCAATATGCCATCGTAAACGACCATCAAAAATATAAAAAGAAAAGAAAGAATTTTCTCCATAGTCGAATTACTTTGTACCATTCTAACCCATTACCAAACAATAACAACATTTAACCACTTTGTTGCAGACGACTCTTTCTGCCTTGTCAGAATATCATTTTCCAATTACATCACATTTTGAATTGTCGTCTGCAAACTCTTTCAATTTTGGACAGTTAAAATTTTGCTGTTTGGTAAAGCGTTAAATCAGGAAATCACTGTAAAGGCTTCCCATTGCCAATGAACAAAACAATCAACAATTAAAAATTATCTAGATGGTGGATCTATGAGGACATACATAAGTTTAAAATAGTTTAAGACAATATCATTTTGCCCAGGGAGTGTAACAACATGATCAGTCTCATCTTATTCACACTAGCAGTGGAATTGTTGCCTTATTGTTTTACTCAATACAGAAACATTCAGAAAAGGTCTATAATATACTGATTTGTGTATGAAATATTTAAAAAATAAAAAAAGGGTTATGCGAGGAAATGTAGAAGCTAGGTTAGAAAATATGCCACTTTTTTAAAACCTCTGTCCATAGATCAAATTGCAGAGATTAGGCAACAGACACGCCTATCAGTTTTATCGGGTCATAACGAGACATTGACGGCTGGTTGACAGGTTTCGCAAATACAAAGCAGTTGGACAAGTACTCCAACCCTTGCCTGTCTACAGACCATGCTCGTTTTTTGTCACATCAGCTCTTTGGATTTGATGCAGACGGCTTAAACTAAACCTCTGAAGCAGACAACATTTTAATCTTTTTTCCTTTTTTAATACAAAGACAAAGTTTTCTATCCTGATTAAAACTAATAAATTGATTAATGAGTTAACTAGTTCATCAATCAGTTTACTGTCAATCAAAATAACTTTGTCAAGATGAAGTTCAGAAACAAATTTATGTAACAATCGTCCAATTTCAACGCTTTGAAACGTCAGTTTACGAGGGATTGGGTAAAGTCAGTGGGATAAGGACCATAATCTTAGTGGACCAAGAATTTATGACAGATAAGCGTTGTAAATTTTATCCAAGATATGTTTTAAACAAATCCTTAAAAGGCTGTGTATTTTTTTCGTTTACAGCCCTGGCACTTAGAACCCTTTCTACAGCAAATGTCTTAGATGTTTCCACTGATTCAATTGCTGTTAAGCATATAACATAATGTTACTTTTTCTTATTCATGAAATTGAAAGTTTTCCAATAACAATCCGTTTTGCTATGTAATACAAAAATTATTTTTTTGGTGGTAGGGAAAATAATGCTAGATGAGAAGAAATTGTTCATACAAAGATGTCATATTTCTCATTCAACAGAATTGTTTGCTTATTGCTTGCATGAATTTGGACTTGTGTTTTATAAACACCATGAAGGAATGAGCTTGAGAAAAAATCTTCAGTAAAGAACCTCTCTGTCATTAATGTTGTCTGCCATAGAATTTAATGACAACAAGTCTGCGTCTAGTCTATTTCTACAATGTCATTGTTATATCCTCATCATAGATATTCTTAAATAAAAAAGTCTCTGTAAAGTGGAAGCATTAAAAATTTCAATTGATATTGACTGCTTTTGTTTTAATTTCAACCCTTTCTAGAAGAAAGAGGCAATTTTTCTAACCTGTCACAGTAGATATCATTGAATAACCTAGTTGCAAAAGTAGAATTTTCAGCATTATGTAATAACAGAGACATAGATATAACAGAGATTGGCAACTCCTTCTTTACCTATAGCCGGTTTCTGCGATATCTCGCATGACGCGTTATTTAGCGAGACCTTTCGAGATCTGTCTATCGACGCTATTTTCAACTAAACGCAAAAATAGGCAACACACATTTAAGCGTGTTTTAAGTCATAATTAAATTATTTTCTTACCGAATTTACTATATTGTTATTGTTAGAAATTTTCTCCATCCAACAAGACCAATCAGCAAGCGATTATCAAAGAAACAAACATGGCAAACTGCGATAAACTTGATTGAATTGTTCGCAATTTCGTGGTTTTGTGCGATAAACGTGATAATTGAGTAGTTTTAGATTCAAACTGTTCTAAAGGAGGGTTTTTCAAACATTTCCAATTCAAGTCCATTTTAAAGAAAGGGTTTGTTTATCTACATTTCCAAATTTTCAGTTTGATATTCCTTGTCATTTAGAAGTTATTCCGTACTGAATATGTCCCTTTTACGACCATAATGAGTTTAACCATCTTGATTTACAAGAAAAAATTAACAAAGTTGTGCACAGTAAAACTAAAAAACTATGCACTGGATCATATCATACTTGACATTTTTCTGAAGTGTTATTTTTGTTTTATGGTTGCCCGCATTTTTATAGTAATATTCGCTTCCATAACGAAGTTATGCCAGGTTTACTTAACCACACAAGCATGATCATGATTTCGGTCATTTATTTTCAACCAAAATATTTCATACTTGTACAAAGTAAAATGTTTTAATGGAGGTTCATTCAAACATTTCTAATTTATGTCCATTTTAATGGGTCAATATGATTTTGTCGATTTCCAAATTTTCAGTCTGATATTCTTTGTCATTTAGAAGTTATTGCGTACTAAATATATCCCATTTACTACCTTAATGAGTTCAGCCATCTTGATTTCCAACCAAAAATTAACAAAGTTGTGCACAGTAAAACTAAAAAAACTATGCACTGGATCATATCATACTTGACATTTTCCTGAAGTGTTATTCTTGTTTTATGGTTGCCCGCATTTTTAAAGTAATCTTCACTTCCATAACGAAGTTATACCAGGTTTACTTAACCACACAAGCATGATCGTGATTTCGGCCATTTTATTTTCAACCAAAATATTTCATACTTGTACAAAGTAAAATGTTTTAATGGAGGATTATTCAAACATTTCTGATTCATGTCCATTTTATTGGGATAATATGATTTTGTCGATTTCCAAATTTTCAGTTTGATATTCTTTGTCATTTAGAAGTTATTGCGTACTCAATATTCCCCATTTACCACCTTAATGAGTTAAGCCATCTCGATTTCCAACCAAAAATTTCAAAAGTTGTAGCAAGTAAAACTTTAAGACTAGGCACTGGATCATATCATACTTGATATTTTCCTGAAGTGTTATTTTTGTTTTATGGTTACCCGCTTTTTTATGGTGATTGTCGTGTTTATAACGAAGTTATACCAGGTTTGCTTTACCACACAAGCATAATCATGATTTCAGCCATTTTATTTTCAATCAAAATCTTTCATTTTTGCATCAATTAAAGCTTAAATTGTGTGACTTGAATTTTATCAAACGTGTTATTACTGAAAACGTCTGAATGAGTTTGAATTGATACCGTATTAAATGCTGACTAAGTTCTATAGTTTCCCGTATTTTCAAAGTGATATTCCCCATATAAGAAGAAGAAAATCCATTCAATTAATGGACAAAAGAGAATGGATAGATCTTCTTAATCAGAAACACCACGATATTTCCTTTTTCGTCGTACTTCTTCTTAATTCCGATCGCTTGCAAATATGTCAAGTGAAATGTGTCATTCAAAGAACGAAGGGTGATAGAGTCAATCACGGTAGTGGACAATACAGGCTATGATTGTAAATTGCAACCCCATAAAATATGTAGTTTTATGTCATAAAACCTTTTGATGCTAGGGCGATTACACAAGAAGTGTGTGGCGCTAACCCTGTGTCCACTCTCTGACACCTCATTCAAATTTAATGACCTAAAGCCCAGAAAACAAAATAGGGAGGATTTGTTCTGTTTAAAGCGTCTGTCTGGTTTTAAAAGTAGTGTGCTTTGACTTAATTTCTCGTTGAGAAATGATAATAAAAAAGAAGGTGCAAGACACACTATTTGCTTTAGCTTAACATTCAATAATCTCACATTTCTTTTTTTCTAAAATCATTTCGGTCAGCATCATGATAAGACTAGACCCTTACGCGTTTTAGAATAATTATGTACTTATTGACTTGCAATCAATATTAGAGGAATCTGCGGTAACAGATGTATTGAAAAACTTCGCACGTCAGTTTTTTCTTACGTGTCCTTTCGTTTACTAGAACCACTTTTACAAAAATTCTCATCACATGCATTTTAACATCATAAAATACTTTTAATTTTCTTAAATTGAAACATTTGGCTTGAAATAATGTCATGATGAAAAATGTATTCTGTTTTGACAAAATGAGCACTGTAAACAGTTTTATGACACAGAATAAATGAAATGAAGTGAGAAAGCAATCTTTTAATATTGACGAAAACTATCATGTCTTAGTGGAAAGTTCATGCTTTGGTTATTAACTGCAACTAAATAGAGTCACTTGATTTATTACAAAATATTATTCAAACCTTTGCTTGAAAGACATTGTCGTTAAAAGTACAATTCTGAATTGCATGGTAATCAAGCCTGTCATTGAAAAAGAAGGCCTACTGGAATTTTTTGTTTTGTTTTTAACATAAAATCAATTTAATAAAATTAAAATAAAACAAAGTGTCCAGAAGTTGTTTCAGTTAACCCATCAGATAACCAAAACATAGCTATTTTGCTGTAATAAAGAAGTATCAATTTCGCTTGACATCTCCCGTGGCAACCGATAAACAGGTACGCACTTTCCTTATCTCGCAGAACCTCGCGGCACGCGAGAGTTTAGCGATAATTCCGGAGTTGCCAATCTCTGTTATCTATGTCTCTGGTAATAATCAAAATCTCTCTTTGTCATGACAACTTTAATGCTAATCTTTCATTAGAGTATTCATCAAATAAACATTTAAGTAATTATGATTTTGTCTTTCACTTCATTTGCTACATCTTCCGAGGAAAAAGGGAAAATGTTTGAAATAAAATATACAATGTTTGATAAAAACAAAGCATGAAAGTTTGTGAAGCCATTCCTATTTGCATGAACAAATACTTATCATCAAAAAGGAAAAGTACTTGTTCCTGCTTTGGACAAGCTTTAAGCTTCCTTCACAATCAATGTAAAACAAATAAGGTACTAAGGTACAGGTAAAAAATAATAACCTTCCCTTTCCCTAATTTATGTATGGGCAAACGTTGAAAAAATAAGTGAAGTGTCACCAGGGCACGGAGCCCCCCCCCCTTGTAATGTAACTGAAACTTGTTAACATGGCATAAAATTCAATGAAGAAAAAACTGAAAGTGTCACCATTTTCTCTCTTAGTCACAATATTTTAAAGCATTTCAGCTGATGTACATTAGGGAGATGGGTTTGGTTTAACATCGAATGAATTTGGGAGATGTCTATCTATAATCGATAGCTACTTTTTATCTTTCTGCAAATAAATCATGCAAATTCCATACTGTTGCTGATAGGTAAACTATAGAAAGGTGTGCCAATTTCTCCAACATGGAGCTAAACCTTCTCCCTTATGCATAAACCTTCTCCCTTATGTGTAAACCTTCTCCCTTATGCGTAAACCTTCTCCCTTATGCCCAACACAGTTACACTTAAACATCCATAGCAGCAATAGTGGAAATTTGAAACCAGTGCGAAGAAAATGAGCATTTGCTCATCATGAGCAAATGCTTATTTTCTTCACATTGGTTTCAATGTTTATTAATTGATTTCCAATTCATTCTCCTTTGATCAAAACGACTTTGATAATTACGTCTGCAACAATAGTTTAACACCTCTTGTTATAGGAAAAATCAACGTAAAGAGTCCTCCCAAATTCCCACCCCCTATAATATCCCAAAGCTCCCTCAGATATTTCCAAAGTAAACAAGAGAGAGTTTCAGAATGGGCATTAAACCATTTAATAGCGGCATTAAAAGACACATCTGCAAGGTACGCACAAAACTTGTAAGCAAGCAGTGCATTAAATGTCACATGTTCAATGCAAGACTAAAGTAAGTGCTTCACAAGTGTGAAGCACTTACTATAGTCATGCATTGAGCCCCAGATTTAAAGTTATGAGTACTTTTCTAGAGAACATTTTTGAGGTTTTAATGCAAGATTAAAGTAACTCTTCACAAAGGTGAAGCACTTGCTATAGTTCCAATGAACCCTATATATGTATGCAGCTTGAAAGAAAAGTATAAGCAAATTCTCTCATTGTCTTCATAGTTTGAAATGTTGACTGCTGCTAATGCCTCACAAATTACTGTGATATTGCATTCAACCCTGGATACAAGCCATGCCTTGAGATATTCATCTGCCAAGGTTTTTGCAAGAGGTGATCATGAACTTTTGCTTGAATTTGGTTTTATGTCATCTTCATCTTTGGTCTTACTCAAGCTCTTCAAGGAGTCTTGCAATGAGCCCTCTAAATGCAGCTTGAAACAATGCGCAAATTCTCTCTTTGTCTTAATAGTTTGAAATGTTGACTGCTGCTAATGCCTCACAAATTACTGTGATATTGCATTCAAACCCTGGATACAAGCCATGCCTTGAGATATTCATCTGCCAAGGTTTTTGCAAGAGGTGATCATGAACTTTTGCTTGAATTTGGTTTTATGTCATCTTCCCTGATGTAAGCCATGGCTTCAATATATCCATCTGCCAAGGTTTTTGAAAGAGTTGACCGTGCTCATTGGCTTGAATTTGAATTTATGTCATCTTCAACAATATTTAAGTTAAAATGCCGAGGTCAGCGCACCTATACATGATTCTGGTATTTTCTTGCTAGAACTGAGCAGAGTTCTCTCTGATTTGCCATATGTACATGATTGATAAGTGGTGAGAGACAAATAAATCACATTGCATTGGCTATGAAAAGAACATTTATCAAGCCGGGGTTTCAAACTCAGCACTGACCTTGTAAGGCTCTGCTTGAGAACACTAGACTTTAAGTATGTTATGGATGGTTTTTACAGCAGGAAAGAATGGGGACTTTGATTTTACCATTGCAAATTAAACTTTGTAGGGAGCGCAAGTAAGTCAACATATGCAGAATTGACAATCTAAAATTCTTCAAATTCAAAGGGAAATCGAAAAAAGAGAGAAAAGCACTAAAGTTAGATACAATCTGACCATATCTTTTATGTGATTCTTAATTGGTTAATCTGAAAAGACTGTTTATTTCACATCAGAGATTTGAAGGGCCTATTAAAACTAGAGCCAAAGTTTGCACTAACAAGTCAGAGTTTTACAGTTTTTACAGAGGGAAAGTGCAAATATTATAATCCAACCATTAAAAACTTCAAAGACTGCAATAAAAAGGTTAAAGTTCAAAAGGTACTGGATTAACAGATAGAGCTGTTACATTGAGGGCTGAATCCATTCCCTCATATAACCAGTTGAGACTTCAAATTCAAAATCAAACAAAAATATAAAGATATGATAATTACACCATCCTCTTCAAATTTGATATGAAATCATTGGATCAAAAGCATTAGTCACTTATTAGAGTTTAGTTTTTTTGTTTAAATGATTTGATTTCAAGTTTCCTCTTCGAGCCAGGCCTTTTCATAATGAATACATGTATTCTTTGCAAGGTAATGGATATGTCTTAGATCTTTTCAAGTTTGAAACATTCAATAAAAACTGGTTCATAATGCTCATGCCATTTTAAACATATAAAATGAAATTGACTATCACACATAAAATTCTTTTCATGCTTTTAACATGCAACTTGAAAGCATTGTATGAAAAACACAGATGCTTCAAAGCATGAGTTTTCATGAAATTGTTACCCCATATTCACTTTTTTCTTGACAATTATTTAGATCCTCATTTCACAGGAAAGCTGCTGCAGATTTTCAAAACCCATAGATTTGAAGTGAAAGGCTCAGAAAACGTCATTGAAGCATTGCAACTCCTTCCTAACACAGCCTCATTCGATGCAGAATAACTGATGTAGAAACAGTAAGCAGATGATTACATCGTCACAATGATTTCATCCCAATATCATAAAAAGAAAGTTGTTTATGATGCTACTCATCATCTGTTGTTGCTTTGAAATTGAATACAGGGAAATGGTTTAAAAACTTTTAATGCTTACCTTACTGTACGAAGTTTTTGATAAACATAAATCCCCTTTTAGATTGGATAAGCATCAGGTCTTGTTGTCAGTCAGTTTGATTTTGACTTCATCCTGAAAATATGCAATATCCAATCATAAACAACAATGTTCATATATTCATATATCATCAAATTTATAACAATGATTGTTACACCCATTCCTAAACTAATTCTCATTCAAGTATAATATAGATCTATGAAGCAGGTGACTATATATAGATAAAATTTAAAAGAAATGTGTGGAAGATGGGCATTTTGATTACGATCATCTTAACCCATTACCAAACAATAACAACATTTAACCACTTTGTTTCAGACAACCATGGAAAACATTCCATAAAAAGGAGAAATTGCTCATGACAAGCAATTTTTCCTTTACCCACAATATTTTCTGCACTTTCAGAGGATTATTTTCCAATTTCATCATTTTTGGACTAAGCACTGTCAGCACCTTAGTCCATTGAATTGACATACCACTTTTTGAGGGACGCTACTTTATCGATACACAAACAGCGGTCTGACCCCAATTACTCATTAAACATCCGCCTTCACTGTGTGGACTAAAACCTTCTTGGAACTAGGAATGTAGTCCGCTTTGTTTTGCTCTAAATTTTTATAACTGTTGCCTCATGGGAAATCGTAAAATGTCCAGATGTTCGAAAAATAAACTATCGTTCAGTCTCTGTTCACAGAAATAATAATTATAGTGATGGTGGTAAAAGGAGAAGCTGTTTTCCTCGAGATGTTGTCCAAAGGAATTTTCAAATGTATCCTCAATCATCTTGCTTAAAATGCACCTTAGTCCTTCAGCGCTATCAGTGCTTTGATTTGTAATGTGGTCTGCAAACTATTTCAGTTCGAGACAGTCAAAAATTGGTGTTTGGTTAAGGATTAAACTAGATTTTAGTCTGCTGAATCATAGAGATGTCAATTAATTGCTAAATAAAGCAAATTTTCTGCATTGGTAAAAGTATTTCCTTAAGTTATCTGATGTGTATATGTCAAATCAAGCAATTTCTAAGTAAAAGATCAAGAGTACATATATCTTTGAAGCCCTTTGTTAATCCCTCACTTAAAGGCATGAGCTGAAGTAGAATTTACAAGCCATTTATTATTTTGTCACATTGATTTCTACCCCAAAACATTTTGCTTATTTCCTTTTACACATCTACTGCACATTCCTACATGGGGAAAATGGGTGTGAGAATGACCCATTTGTGCGAATGATAATTTCTTCTAATCTCTCGTTAGTTTCCTTTTAAAAACATCCTTAAACGATAACAACCCTACAACATCAAAGAGATTCGATGATGGATCCCCTCTTTTTGTGTGCGACAGATAACACTAAAGTTACAAGTATCAAACAAAACATTTCACTCTCAGACAAACAAACACATGAATTCCTCCACTGCTCCTAAACCAGGTCAAATTGTGATATGATCATGCTATAGATGGTCTAACACCGAATACATAAGTCCCAAGTGCAAGATCCAAGCTTGGCAAATCATGAAGTCTTTGCAACATAAAATATTGAATTCATCTTTCAATACTTATCAATTTTGTCTATAATTGTGGGGAAGCTACCAATGTCTTTGAACCACTACTGTTAAATGTCTCTAAAAGACTACTCTTTTAGAAAGAGAGTCGCAAGAAAAAAATGGAAACTCAACAACATTGCAACAAGAGTAAATAGAAACTGCTAGCAAGAGAACTTTCAAGGGCTCAATTCAAAACTGTTGTAAAGAGTTTCACAAACATGAAACTTCGATTATAGTCATACACTGAATCCTCAATTTTCGTGTTTATTAGAAAGTCTAACCAGTCTCTAAATGGAAATGCGATTTTTATACTTGCATAATTCTTGTCTGCATTTGTTTGAATATGTACAAATCACAAAGTTGCATATGAAGGAATGAATTGAATAACTGTTTACGATCTGCAGACAACATTGTTATACTTGAAGCAGACCACTTTAGAAAAACTTTATAAACCTTTGAAAAAACTTTCAGTTCTGCTGTAGTGATATGTAAATGAAAAAAGCATTGTGGCAAAAGGAGAAATTGATTGAGACAAGCAATTTCTCCTTTTGCCACAATGCTTTTTGAGCGTCTTCTGCTGCAAGACACAAACAAAAATGTGACGTTAGATGATAAAATGTTTAAGAGGATGAAACTGGAGGGTTCGCAGACATCAGTCAAGTCTATCCCCCCCCCCCCCTGGAAAACACATAAACGACAATAACCGCTTTTCTATTATTGAAGACTTGTCTATCAAGGGGTGAACATCGGCCAAAAACTAATGTTTCATGAAATGCAGGCTGAATGAGTTTTTCCAAATATCTTTGCCGAAAAAAAAACTCAACCCAAACCGATGAATCGCTCAGATGCCAGTGCCTTTTCACTGATGAGATTTGCAGACTGGTTCACATAGCAGATACAATGCTAGAATCAAGCCGACATCATTGACGACAGCCAGCACCAGTTGCAACCATTTGTAACCATTTGTTTCTGTACCTGAAACCGTCCCATAAACCCTTGACTCAATTAACCAATTCCCTCTTAATATTTTTTCAACCAACCCAAATATTGTAGCAGACAGAATCCCCGACTTTCCTATTCCTTTTTATTGAGGCATCAATAAGATACTAAAATTAATATATCCTTTTTCGACAATATGTAGAATCAATTTGTTCCAAAGAGAGAGATCACCTGTCTCAAGCAATGTCTACTTTTGTAACCTTTGATATTTTGACTCATCTTGTACATGTGTATAAAAATATACGTACAGTCAATCTTGTTTTAATTGACCACTCGTTAATAGTGCATAAAAGGTTATTTTGTCTGAAGCTTTTTTCTAAACAGGACACAAGTCATTCAAAAGGATGACTGGCATGCATATTAAGCCGTTAATTGTCTTATACACCAGGATTTAGTCTCCTTATGCTTCCTTTATGACACTGTTTTCTTGTACCTCCATCAAATGATGGTCCAGTAAAATGTATTTCTTTGAAATAAAGTGTAAGATACATCCACTTTATTGTCCATTGCAGTCCATACTTGATCATGAGTTTTAAAGTCCTATTTTCACCCTATGACACAATGTTTTCAACAAGGTCTTTGAATACAGAAATCACAGCATTTGTCATATTTCCCAATTGCCATGTATACTCACACCGTAGGTATTTTCGATCAGTCAAAACCATCAGGATGGGATGATAATGGGTTTTGAAAGGCAACTCTTTTTTTACGCCAGTGGTATGTTTGTTTTTCATTTACTGCGAATCTGCTAAGATCATCAGCGAGTATTTTTTATGGAGTTGTCGATTTTACAATGATCTTGTAGGAAAGATAGATAGCCATGGGTAATTAATCCCACTGAACCGCTGCATTAACTACTGTAGAACGCAGGAAAAACAGTTGAATTACAAGCCACAACAGTCAAGGGATCAGTGCAAGACTATAATTTGTGATTGATACTTGTGAAGGTCTAACAATACTTCAGCATTGAGCACCAAACTCTTTTTTAAGACAACTGCTGAAAGTAGTTTGAAGTAAGGATACTTCGGGTAAAGACTTCAATTAAGCAGAACCAAAGTCAAATAAGAGTATTAGATCTACTTTTTATAATTTCTTCTTTAATGCAATATTGTGGTTACACAGCAGATTTAAACATTGAATGCAAAAGACTCTATTTGCTTGCTTATCTTCACCACAGAATTCAACCAGAAAAAAAAAGACAAAGCATTATAACGAATGTAAAAGTACAGGAACATAAATTTTTTACAGATGCCTTTTACCATAACAGACAAAAGGATATAAAACAGAGACACAGATACACACAAGAAAAGTTTTAATGGAAAAAACATAATATGACTTTTTTTTTACAGTTTCAAAGGAGAGAAGAGAAAGGAAGTCAAGCTCCAAGCTTGTTTATCAGAGAAAAATCTTGTAGTAAAAGCTTTAAAATTCGAAATAACATGAAATTTCCAGCATGAATCCAGCAAGATTAGAGCGGTTATCACCAAACTGTTGCCATGACAGCCCTAGGATGACGTTTGGAATCAATAGAATCTTTGGTATCAGATAACAAGCTTGATGAGGACGTTTTTACTTCTTCTCTGATCAGATGAGGTGGCAGATACAAGCAACATTGAAACATGTGAAACTGTCAACATCTTGCTCCCAAAATGCTTTTTTTTTTTTTTTCGACACTTGATGCCGAAGGCTGTAAGAAATCACTGTGAAAAAGCATATATTGCTAAGTATGATTGCCTAATGCAAACCATTTAGCTAGAGAGGATCCCTTAAGATGTTCACTATTTTATATTTTTATAAAACATATGGGTTAAATGCTATGTTAGCAGTGTTTTAACTATATTACAGCTTTTCTGCAATTCACCACTCATACAAAGTCAGTGGCAAAGATGTGTATTAAACCAAAGACTCCCAAGTTCCAAGTTAGCCAAATAACATGATTCAAGACCCCATGACGAGGGTTCAGTGAAATAATATACTTATTGCTTCATATTTACTTCATGTTTGTGAAGAACTTACTATAGACTTGCATTGAACCCTCTACGCATCCATTAAAGTAGATGTCTCTGGGCATATAAGAAGCTTGTTGTTTCCATAGAAGCTGGCTGGGATATGAAAGAGTTCAAACCTTATAACTGTTAACAGAACTGATTTACTTTAATTGCTTTACAAAAACTATTACAAACTCCATAAGGTGTGCTCTATGAGATTTATATTTTTCAGCTTTATTCTTTATTCTTTATTCCTAATGGTTCTCAAAATCTTAGACAAAAGATTTCATCTTAAAAACGTCTTTTTTTCAAAGCTTATGGAATCACATGATATCTATCCATCTTAGATATCAAGCCTGCTCAAGTTTCAAAGCTTAACAACTGTATTTTGCTCAATCTTTCCTGTTTTGATATTTGAATCCTGTTCTAAGAAAACCTTCTTTTCTTTGTAATTCTAATGATGGTTAACTGTATATAATATTAGAATTACAAAGAAAAAAAGGTTTTCTTAGAACAGGATTCAAATATCAAAACAGGAAAGATTGAGAAAAATACAGTTGTAAATACATCTGTGTCAAAAGGAAATAGAAAATGAGACAAAAAAAAACTTTGACATTAGGTGGAACTTGTTAGACTTATTTATTACAATGTTTTCTAAGCAGTTTCATAATGAAAAGGACATTTTTAACTTTAAAAATTGCCATCTGGAAGTGCATTCAGATTGAGTTCAAAATCCAATAAGACCAAATGGGTAAAAGGTCACCCAGGATGCCTAATGTAATCCCAAGTCACATTAATGATTTCTACACCAAATGAGTATTTGTTTGCTGGTTTTCAACAATTTTAATGTTATAGTGCAAGATTTCTTGACTTCAAACCTAAACTGTCTTTCTCTGTGACCTGTTTCAGGCTTTTCCTGTACGTGCAGCACTTACGATGGACTTCCATTGAATCCTCAATATGCTGATGACACACCAATATTGATAATATTGCATTTTTTTTTCAAGAAATTTACAATAAATACTTGTCAGCTGACAGCTCTCACAAAACAAGTTTCTTAAAGAAAAAATGGGGAAAACTATTCACTGCAAGATGGTTGAATTTTTTGTCATTCTTACATTCTTTCCCAGTTCAAGAAGCGGCAATTACAACGCCACCTTGAAAAACAATCAGTAATTCTATGCTGCAGCTTCTTAATACATAACAATTTGGCACAGCCGCTTAGCCAATCATGGGACATCAGTTGGAACTTATGCCAGAGCTCAGACAAAGAAGCACATTCCAAAGGTTTAAATACAAGACTATTGCAGAATGCTTCGTAACCCATTACCAAACAATAAATACATTTGACCACTTTGTTGCAGACAACTTTGGAAAACAATGAGGGAAAAGGAGAAATTGCTCTTAACGAGCAACTTTTCCTTTTCCCACAATGTGTTCTGCCCCCATCAGAAGATTCTTTTTCAATTTCTTCACATTTTGAAATGTTGTCTGCAAACTCTTTCAATTTGGGACAGTCGAACATTTGGTGCTTGGTAAAGGGTTTAACATAAAGCACGTACTTTAGTCTTGCTCTAAACCCTATATTTCATGCTCTTACTTAAAGTATTCCATCCAGTGTCTCAAAATGAATTGAGAAAACTAGTTTGTTGGTGTTCATTAAAAAGATGACTTCAATGAGAGCCCCCCTGTTTAGTGAAGAAAAAAACTGCGAGAAATTCAAAAACTGTGTCCATGAACTACATGAACAGAAATGAACAAAAGAAGGTTGTCCATAACTACAAAGTTGTTCTTAAAATTTTTCATGCATTTTAAGAATATGTTTATGAACAAATTCATGGACATGTTCACGAACATTTCCTTAATAATCATGAATGTGTTAAAACTACTTTGTATTCATGAACAGTCTTGTATCTGTTTATGAACACAGTAACTGTTCATGAATCTTTCACAGGGGATAAAACAAGTTTGACAGGTATATGCTGCTCTAGTCTGGAAGTTTACTTATACTGCCACCATTGGCATGCAATCCATCTATATTTTGAATGTTGGTTAGAAAAATAAATTTGATGCCAGCGCTTTGTTGCCTGGAATTTGATGATGAAAACCTACATCTGATGATTTGATCTGCCATGGTACTCTCTTGTCTCTTTCCTTTCCATATTGAGGGTTCAGTGCTAGACTAAAGTAAGTGTTTAACAATATGTTAAGCACTTACTATAGTATTGCACTGAACCCTTTATATATTTGTGTAACAAAAACAAATAAAAGACATTACTCTGAGAGAGGAGTGATGTGAGTTGGCCTAAAGTATTACAAATGACTTTCCAAGAATAAAAAATACCATGGAGAGATGGAAAAAAAATGCCTTTTAAATGAGTTTAGCAGCCCACATCATTTGTTGGAAAACTGAAACACAAACCTAGTCAGTTTTCCCTGATGTGCCCATCCTTTTGTAGTAATTGGAGAACCAAACCTGAGTTTAAAAATTTGCCAACCAAGAGGTTTCTCTTGAGTCACAATGGCTTCTGTTCTAATAATCCTACGGAAACAATATTATTCCTCCTGCTTCATTCAAAGTTCCAATAGTGAAATAACTCATGGCTACTTATATTAATCAATCTATATTCTGCATATTAAATAAATAACCACAAGAACCTGTGCTGAATTTGAATTAATAAAAGAAAGGTCACAAAAGGACCCTGCTTCTCACAGGATTCTAACCCACCACCCATGTGTGAAGAGACCATCTCTCTACACCAGGGAAGAATTTCGGGAAAGACTCAGGAAATATTTGCCTCAGTCAAAATCAATAGCAATGGATATTTTCTTAACCCATTACCAAACAATAACGACATTTGACCACTTAGTTGCAGGCGACTTTGGAAAACATCATGAGAAAAGGAGAAATTGCTCGTAACAAGCAATTTATCCTTTTCCCACAATGTATTCAACCCTATCAAAAGATAATTTTCCAATTTCATCACATTTTGAAATGTCGTCTGCAAACTCTCTCAATTTAGAAAGAAGAAAATTTTGCTTTTGGTACAGGGTTAAACAAAAGAACATTATCGCAATGTTACATGTTATTGAAAGCGTCTCAGAGAGGCAGTTCCAATGGCACTTGTATCAGCGCTATCCTTCTTGAAATGTTGTTTTGAACTTACACACATTCTTGTTTATAAAAAAGCATTAATTTTTTATGGACAAATAACATTGCTTTTAATATGCATGCTGCAATGTTTATTAGATATAAAACAAAACGTTTATCCTTACCAACATTGATACAACTCACTTCTCCAACAAGGTTATTAGATATAAAACAAAAAGTTTATCCTTACCAACATTGATACAACACACTTCTCCAACAAGGTTATTAGATATAAAACAAAAAGGTTATCCTTACCAACATTGATACAAGACAATTCTCCAACAAGGTTATTAGATATAAAACAAAAAGTTTATCCTTACCAACATTGATACAACACACTTCTCCAACAAGGTTATTAGATATAAAACAAAAGGTTTATCCTTACCAACATTGATACAACACACTTCTCCAACAAGGTTATTAGATATAAAACAAAAAGTTTATCCTTACCAACATTGATACAAGACAATTCTCCAACAAGGTTATAAGATATAAAACAAAAAGTTTATCCTTACCAACATTGATACAACACACTTCTCCAACAAGGTTATTAGATATAAAACAAAAAGTTTATCCTTACCAACATTGATACAAGACAATTCTCCAACAAGGTTATTAGATATAAAACAAAAAGTTTATCCTTACCAACATTGATACAACGCACTTCTCCAACAAGGTTATTAGATATAAAACAAAAAGTTTATCCTTACCAACATTGATACAACACACTTCTCCAACAAGGTTATTAGATATAAAACAAAAAGTTTATCCTTACCAACATTGATACAAGACAATTCTCCAACAAGGTTATTAGATATAAAACAAAAAGTTTATCCTTACCAACATTGATACAAGACAATTCTCCAACAAGGTTAAGCTAGTTCCCCAACAAAGGATAACAATACTAATATTCAAATTCATAATTACTCATAAGCCATATTCAAATCATGCTGGCAGATAATTGTGTTGACCATAGGTCACTTCTGACACTTCGAAATGTATGGTCAGAATTAATCAACCACCAGTGTCTTCGTGTATCATTTTATGACTGTTCCGAAATGGAAAAAAATAGCCAACAACACTTATAAAGTATGAATTAAATTGATTTCTCTGAAATGTAGCTTAAGAAACAATTGCGGCAAAACATGAAATTGATTGCCATGTGTTCTTATGAGAACGGATTTGCTTAGATAAGGGGAAGCAACTTATAAGTTCCAGTAAATAGATAGGCTTTCATTCTATACTTAATTTTGTATAAACTTTCAACTCTTGATTCTACATGAAATGAAACCCTTACTCGGACTAATTCCATGAAGGGCAAACAACTCATTATTTAAAACAGAATGTCAAAAGTGATATATCGTAGTTTCCAATATTCTAGGTTTATAAAGCTATTACTCACAAATCTCATTCTTATTAGGTGACCCCTTTCAAAACATAAAATAATTTTGCAGAGTACAACATTCAAAATATGAATTAAGACCATCACCTTCATGGAACAGGCTCAACTCGATTAGATTTGGATGCTTTATCATTCAATGATGCAAGTCTTCATTTGTTCATTTTGCCAGCAATTTCATAATTTTACAAAGCATGTTTTACAGCAACTTACGAAGAAAATGGAAAAAGGTTGATAAAGAATATACTCAAAAGATAGATTTCATGAGGGAAAACATCTTTGAAATATTTTCTTTTTCATGGCTAATCAAGCAAAGCCTGTTCACCTCATATCATTCATAAGTCACCATTAAATGAAGCTTAGGCTATTGAACCCTTTACTTCCACAATCTAACAAAATAACAAAAGTAGAATGACTGAATTTCAAAGTGCAGAGATCAGTTACTAAAATATCTTCATTAATGATGAAAGATCATTTAATCATTAACATGATTGATATATAAGTTGTCAAATTGTTTGAAGTCATCTTCTGGGTACTGCCAACCATATATTTGAGGGAGACATCAACTTCTTTTGACTATTTTGATATGGTTTTACATTGCATCAACAGCTTTTCATTTAAACTGCAATATCAAGCTCATTATGAATGAAAGAAGGAAGACCCAAAACTTTACAGCCCATACAGATTGGTCAAGCCAAGTAGAACTAATGTTACAATTGACAATGGTACTTCTACTCATGAATGTCCAAATCTACCCATTATGGTGATTTAAAGAAACATAGAGTTAATAATATTTCACTTTCTAGAAAATATTTTCAGTCAATTTGGACCAAAACCTTGTTATAAAACTGACTAAAGGGCTTGTCAGCCAATACAAAACGATTTTTTAACTGGTCCAAATGGAAAGTAACAGCAGACAACAATTATAGAAACATTGGGAATAACATTGTAAAACTACATCGTCTTATCAGGTATGAGGGGAAACTATTGCACAAAAAAGAGATATTGCTTATATACAAGCAACTTCCTGGTTTGTTAAATCATCTACTCCAGTTGTATCAAACAAGTTTAATATAACAAAGATTTTGGATGTCCCCATAATCATAGGCAATAATTTTCATTCAAGTTATTTAAAAAAATCTTCTGATGGTAAGGATACCAAATCATCTATTCCCGGTAAAGGTAAAGGGCGGAAGACTGGATGAGGTCTTTCTTACTCAACCGTTGATCAACTTGTATTTACCACACCAAAGCAAGATGGCCACGTGCGATAGGCATTAAACCATGAGAGATTAGTGAATATTTTTTTCTTATTTCCTAATGAAACGTCAAACCAACATCAAACGTTTGATGTGTGTAAGTGACAGTTATATCAGAAATTAAACCAAAGAAATTACACAAAATACTTAAACCCTTATCCCATTCAATGTACAAACTAAACGGAAATCTTTCTATGTTTGAAAATTGAAAGCATTTGCAGACTTTCTGTAAATCATTAAAGCATTTTGTGAATTCTTATGGTAGGATAAGACTTTACATAACAAACAAGACAAAATCACTAATTATCCCACAACGGTTTCAAACTGGTAAACTCCTGTTGTTCGTTAAAAGGGTTTTAAGTAAATCAAAGTCACGATAAACATCATTAGACGTCACAAAAAAATTAGTAAATCTGAATCATTGGCTCTCAACCCATTACTCTATATCATACTCATTTAACTGTTAAAGCATTTCATATATGCATTGTAGCATATTGCAGCAGATGACGTGACCTTTTCCCAAAAGCCAAATTTTCATTTGTCCCGAATTGAAAGAGTATGCAGAAGACATTTCAAGATGTGATGAAATGAAAAAAATAATCTTCCGATAGGGCAGAAAACATTGTGAGAAAAGAAGAAATTGCTCGTTTAGAGCAATTTCTCCTTTTTCCATGTTTCCAGAGTTATTTTTTGTTAAAGGGTTAAAAAAAAAAAAAATTCTAAATCCTTTACAGCAGAACAGCTGCCATTATACAGTTTTAAAAAAAATACAATGTTAATGTCCAAATTTCCTTTCATCTGTGAACAAGCAGCTTTAACCCCTTACCAAACGCAAATTTGTCGACTGTCCAAAATTTAAAGAGATTGCGGACAACATTTCAAAGTGTGATGAAATTGGAAAATAATCTTCTGATAGGGCAGAAAACATTAATGGAAAAGGAGAAATTGCTCCTTTAGAGTAATTTGTTCTTTTCCACTACAGTATGTTTTCCAGAGTCGTATGCAACAAACGGGTCAAATGTCGTTACTGTATGGTAATGGGTTAAAGAAGGAAGGGAATAGTTTAGGCAGCAGGTGCAAGAGTAATTTGAGAAGAAACATTGTTTTTGTTTTGACTTGTTCAATTTTGACCTGCTTCATTTAACAAAATCATACTTGTGACCTTCCACACCGCTGCAATGCGCATTCTTTGTAATGATAATCAAGTTTTTATCGCAACATTGCATGCAACATTTGCATGTATACAAGGAATTAACACAAGTCAAATTCGATAAATTCTCAGAACAGTAGACTTATTAAGCTTGAATAGTATAAAAGAATATATTTGTGAATTATGTAATTAAACTTTGTGATTTTTTTTCAAAATCTTACTAAGAATTTATCAAGTTACAAAAAATGTTTGGATCTGTTCACATTCCAATTCTACTTACAATATAACAAATCCGACAACTTCTCCATATTGTCGTCTGCGTTTGTCTTCAATTTGTTCCAGAAACACACAATCCCATGTGGGTGGGTGATTAGTTGAAAGAAAAACTCATTCAGGTGGCAAATTAGAGGCCATCCCTCAACTTGAAGTAGCATAAAATCGAAACAGGAAAAAAACAACAAAATGCAATAAATCTTTCCAGGGAATTTCAAGGTTCTTGGATCTCATCTCCAAAGAAAACATTATCACATTACATGCGCTTCAACATTTTGCATCATGGAGATAAAAACAAACGTTTTCCACAGAACATGAAATAGAAGTAATACCTAACCCAATGCATTATGCAGAAGGTGAGTTCTAACCATGTGAAACAATAATTTCAATTAACCCATTTTCAAACAATAACGACATTTGACCAGTTTGTTGCAGACAGCTCTGGAAAACAGTGTGGGAAAAGAAGAAATTGCTCTTAACAAGCAATTTCTCCTTTTCCCACAATACTTTCTACTCTATCAGAAGATAACTTTTTAATTTTAATACATCTTGAAGTATCGTTTGCAAACTCTTTGAATTTCGGACAGTTGAAATTTTGGTGTTTGGTAAAGGGTTAAGTAATTTCCCCTCTCCGGAATTTTCTGACATTCAAATTAAAAGCAACAGCAGTGGTCCACAAGCATAATGTATAAAAAAAAACAAAAAAAACATGGTAGTTTTTGTCCAAATTCGTTAAATGTCTTTCGATAAATATATTCATTATAACTAGCCTTCTTAGAGCTTAGCTGAATATTATAACTTTCTGTAACTCAAATGACTCATAAAACTTTGTTTGTATGGGATTTTAACAGTGTGGCAATTAGCGTTGAAATGGTTTAGAAAGCCATGGTATAAGGTCTGTAAATACTAAGATATATCGACACGTTCTAAATAAATTCTGCTTTCAGAAGCCATTTTTCAGTAAATATTTTACCAAAATTCATGTGTGAACAAATATCTTTAACATTTTGAATGACGGGTAATTTTCTAAACATAGATATTACTGTTGTCTGCCTTCCAAAATCTTAAATATCTGCTTAATTTAGATGAGTGAAAATACTCAGAGTAGCAAACAGGTAAGATCACAGGCCAGCTGCCAATTTACTTGGCGGCTGGCCTGGATCTAACGTGTTTGCATAAGCATGAAGTGGTTTCAGCACTATTAGGGTAAGGAGAAGGACTGGGATAAAGAAGTTAACAACAGATATAGACATACTTAGGCAAGCATAAGAGCGAGCTAGGCCATTAATTGTACACTCTCGGGATTCCTCTGGTAATCACATGTGACAAACCTGGAACCAGTCAATTTTTGTAATGCCACAATAGGGAACCAGTCTTATTACCACCTTTCCCATAATTCCATTACGGACCTCACTTCCTCAAAACACCCTGTCTGGTTTTATGCCCACATAGCTCATATCTATGACAATATTTATCTTCTGCCTGTCCGTATTGATCCATGCAAAAAGCTTTCCATCTAAAATGGACGATGGAGTTATTTATTACAGCGGTCAGAATAAAAGGAATATTTTTCGGGGTAAGATTGATTCTGTTGAATACAGAATAGTTTCTAATATTGTATCCAATACTATAAGCTCTTTCACACCATTACAAGGGTTCAATGTAATACTATAGCAAGTTCTTCATAAACACGAAGCACCTGCTACAGTATTGCACTAAACCATAGACTAATCCAGTCCTTAAAACTTAAATCCTTTCAAAAACCCATTGACCTTCATGGGGATTATATGGTTGTGCTTTGGAGGTTCAGAGATGTTTTATATTCTTTTGCAAACCATTCAAGAAAATACTTACAGAATCCAATGCTACTTTTGGAAGATCCTATTCATTGCCTATGAATATAATTATACAAGAACATTCAGTCGTTCAGTAGTAAAAATGGGATTTTGCACATTAGGGACTTCATTCATTAAAAAAAGAAATAACAACAAACAAAACAGACGACTGACCTCGTCCAACAAAAAATATTTAAATATGAAGCAACAAGCATTTGCCTTAAAATGGTGGTTAACTAGTTGGTTGGATTTGGATTTTACAATGTTCCATTCAACAGTATTTCAGTCATATTACTTTGTTCAGAAAATTTGCTTCCTTCATCAAGACCCAGCTAGTATAGTGCTTCTCTGCATATTACTTATAAACTTTTCCCTTTCAGGGATAAGTTCTCCATTCATTGAATCACAAATTACTGGTAGAGTAAAAAATAATCGTAAGTCCTTCACACACATGATGGAGTAACAAAAGTCTAGCAATGAACCTTCGGTAATCATAGTTCTGATGGGTCTTGTTATCATTATGAGGATGACGTCCCATTATTTCCTCAAGATAGTAATTCAATTAGGGTACTGTCTATAAATGCCACATCAAACCTTAGTTCTAAGAAATACAGCAATATTGATGCGTGTTTTATGGTAACTTTGTTGCCCAACACCTCAGCATCAAGGATACAGGTTTTCGATAGTTTGTTCCGTGTTCCACTAATTCTCAGATAACAAATACAAGGTAGTAATCAAAGAGACAAAGATTATCAATGAAATATAATAAAAAGATTTGATTAATCGACATCAAAATGATCACATTAAATGGAAATTTTGCTGTTTATGAACTAGTTCTTAGTTTGTTAAATCAAGAATGCAGGGCAATACTACAGAAAGTGCTTCATGTTTATGAAGCACTTTCTGTAGTCTTGCATTGAACCCTCGATATATAATCAGTGGTTGAAATATTTTCTGCAATAACAGCGCATCTAGTGGTTCATATAAAATCTATAAACAAGTTCTCTTCTAATTTTATGCAAAAGCAGACAACATTTTCAGAGTATGAAGATAATTTTGCATTTTCTATTTAAGAATGTTATAAACAAATATGACCAATATATAAAAAGATCATTTTAAGCCACTTCTTCATTTACAACAATTCTTCAAACTCTTAACTCCATCAACGACAGCCTTAGAATAAGCATATGTCAGGGCCTCCATGGCTCTTTGGTAAGAGTACACTACTTTGAATCACGTGTCCCCTCTCCTCATTGGTTCAAAATCCCAGTGCCAGCATTTGGATTTTCATGAGACAGTCTCCAGATCAAAAAATAAAATGCTGATGATTCTACCCGGCTTAACCAGTCCTTATGAAGAGTCAAGGTTGTGGTCTTTCTTCAACATGTTGAGCCAGACATCACAACATAGCAGGAATACTGTTGACACAAAGTAACACCATGATAAATAATAAATAACGTAATGGGATATAAAGAATTAAACATGAATCTGTTTCCTCCTACAAATGAATAGCTTAATTGATGAACAAAGTGGTTTGGTCAAAGCCAATGAACAAGAAAGTAAGGGAAGTTCACTATGACATAAAACCTGTACGGTCAATTACAGATCAAGTGCAATGTATATGACCGATATTGTTTTTAGGAAAGGTAATAAAACTTTAAAACCCTTGAGCAAACACTTTTATCTATCTAACCACAGGGCTTTTTGCGTTGCTTTACAAGGGCCCCATTAAAGGCACCTTTCAAATTGGAAATCTCTTTAAATACATTCAGTTTTCAAAAATTTCAAAGTCATGCCAGCCTTTTGGTTTTCCTTTCCAGGACAAACTGCTCCTTAATGAGTCTTTGGCAAAAGATGCATAAAAAGAGAGGAATTATGGAGTAAAGGGTGAACTAATCTAGGAAAATTCAACAACATCTCGTTAAATTTTCATAACAACACTGTTTGCATTACCTTTCCTTAGAGGAAAGGACAAGAGAATCATCAACTTGCATAAATACAAAACTCAATTTCAGTTAACCCTTAGAATGCTTGGTAATTTTCTAAAAATAGGTTCTGATGTCGTCCGCTTTCCCAAACCTTAAATATCCGCTTAATTTTGATGAGGAAAGATACCCAGAGTTGCAAACAGGTTAGATCATAAGCTAGCCGCCAATTTATTGGCAGCTGGCCTGGATCTAACCTGTTTGCATGAGCATGAAGTCGGTTCCAGCACTATAAGGGTTAATGCCTTTACACAGTCATCTTCCAATCCAATTTTCTCCCAAAAGCCATTTGCAACAAAGAAAAGACCAGTTTCATTATTCAACAAAATCCCAAGATAGTTCTATATTTATTTTCTTCTCATTCTTCTATGAATGGATACAATAATACAATGTAACTGATGAATTTTCCTTTCACTCTTTACTTTGATCCTACCAGAATGCCTCAATTTGATGTGATGCCTCAATGTAATTCATCTGCTGCAGAAGTCGATTGAATCTTCTGTTACAAAATTATAAATTGAGAAATTTACCCCTTTTCATAATGGTTTCTACACAATAACACTCACAATTTTTTCATTCTTTATACATGTACCGCTTTTTGATGTCTGCTGTTAATTCCAAAAGTACACAAATATTTGTTGGCCCCCCAAACGAACCCAAATTTTAAAATTCTGACACGATTTATAAGTCATCCTCAAAACATGCAAAGCTATCAAGCCCAAAAAACATGTATCACCTTTATACAGGGGACCCAATAAGATGAGTACTACCCTTCCAGAGTCTAGTATTTCTTCTCCAAATACCGTATTGTGGGTACTTAATAATTTTGCATACATTCTGATGTGTACCCTCAAATTTGAATTTCTTATTTGACAAACTTGTTTCAGAAATAGTGCATGTAGAAGTCTTTCATACCAACATCAGAACCAAGGTTATGGGAACAAGGAAAGCACTCAGCATATGGAATATAATACAATACTACTGCATGCAGAGGTCAAAAGTTCTGCCTTATACGTGTAAATCATGGACATTATAGTTAATACCCATGAGATTCGATTCATCATCCCAGAGTATAGTTATATCCATGAGGTTCAAGAGGAACACACAGTAGAAACTGCTCCAGTATTGATTTATCTCAATTCTTTTCCCTGTAAAACCCGTTCTCAATTCTCGGTCGTAAAGAATTATTCGACTGGTAAGGTGTCTTTAACCCTTATAGTGCTGGAACCGACTTCATGCTTATGCAAATAGGTTTGTAACTGGCCAGCCGCTAAGTACATTGATGGCTGGCCTGTGATCTAACCTGTTTGCTACTTTCAGTATCTTTCCTCATCAAAATTAAGTAGATAGTTTAGGTTTTGGAAAGCAAACAACAAAAAATATTTTTAGAAAATTACCCAGCATTCTAAGGGCTAAAGTCTGGTTAAGTGGTGGCTTTAGCACTGTTTTAAACAAAACATCAGGTAAATCACAATGTTGTACAAAATGCATACTTACTGGATATAGCTTAACTGTGCAACACGAGGAAAGAGTGTCTTTGACGCGAGGAACAAAACAATGATGAAATAATACGCCTCAAGCAGGTATCATACCTAAGGGCTACCTACCAAGTTTCCTGATGCCAAACTCTCACCTTCTGTAACCTTAGTATTACCATCAGCTGGATGTAAAGGAAAGTAGGAAAACTCTTGTTTTTTATTTATCTTTTAAAGGATAAAAGGCCGTCATCATAAGTAATTTTGTTTAACCCTTTACCAAACGACAAATTTTCATCTGTACCAAATTGAAAGACTTTGCAGAAAACATTTCAAAATGTGATGAAATTGGATAATAATCTTCTGATAGGGCAGAAAACCTTGTAGGAAAATGAAAATTGATCATTACGAGCAATTTATCCTTTTCCTACAATGTTTTCAAGAGTCGTCATCAACAAAATGGTCAAATGCTGTTATTGTTTGATAATGAGTTAATTGTGGTTTAACATGTGTCAACAACTCTCCAGTTATGTTACAGCATCCTTGGTTCACTTGTACTAGGTTAGAACTATGAACTGGCTTGCCATAAGACACTCATGATGCCAGAGGTACCAGTGGGGCTTGAACCTGGGACCACTGTGTTTTAAGACACACAAAAAAAAACCTCTCTGTTGGAGAAACTATGTTGGTGTCAACAATTTGAGGAAAGAACTCAGCTCTCGTTTCCATCTTAGCGAGGCCGTAAAACATTAACCCAAACACATGTTCATACAATTAGGGACGGGTAAATTAAGCTTCTAGTTTTACAAGCGATATTGCATGTTTTCTGGCAATAACTCCGCTGATTTATGGGCCTCAGTTATGACGGGTTGTGAATGATTTGACTCGGAGAACACAATACTTCGAAAAACAATTAGAATAGTTGTGTAATGATCTAAGGACCATATGGTCGCACTTCAGCACACTGCACCCTGAGACTGGGGCAAACCATAGAGAGCCTTAAATCCATTACCAAACAATTAAGACATTTGACCCGTTTGTTGCAAACAACTCTGGAAAACATTGTGGGAAAAAGAGAAATTGCTCGTAACAAGCAATTTTTCCTTTTCACACAAAGTTTTCTGCCCTATCAGAAGATTATTTTTTAATTTCATAACATTCTAAAATGTCGTCTGCAATCTCTTTCAATTTTGGACAGTCGAAAATTTGGCGTTTGGTAAAGGGTTAAGGTATGACCTTTCAAAGCCCACATCCCTCATTTACATATTTACATACCAATTTTGACACATACCTACAAAACAGATTGAGGTACATGAAAACAATTGTGACAAAAGAAGATACTGCTTTACTGTATCAATTTGGGTCTGCATGCAGTGAAAATTAACCATAAAATAAACTTAATGAAGATAACATTAAGAGGAAAACAAAAGTTATTGTGATAACTTGCACTAGCTCATACCAGGAATTTAGACCAGTCATAGAATTCTGTATAGGAACAGGTATAAACACATAATTAATCCCCAGAATTGATTAGTTTTTTAACATCCTCCCTTGAGAAGCCCCTGTAGTTGAACATTTTCTTGGGTTCACTAATTTATGAAATTTACAGTTTGAATGCTAGACTATGGTAAATCCGTCATTTTCTTTCCTAAACCAACCCCTACATAAAGGATGAATTCTCCTCTTCCAATGATGAACTAAAGCTTACCTTTGATAACTTATGACTTATCATCTTGAAGCACAAAGCTTTGGGAAAACACAAGAGCCATCTGAGCCTTTGCATGAGTTTTCTTGATCCAAAAGTTTCACTTGGAATTATTTGAATTCATTTTGCCTATATTAGCATTTGGCACTGGTCTAAATTCAATGCGTAATGAGTAAACAAAAGATAGTCATGAAAAGAAAATGAGAAACAATCATGTAGTCTGGAGGCAGGAAGGAGTTAAATCCTTATAATGCTGAATCCAACTTCATGCTTATGCAAACAGGTTAGATCCAGGCCAGCCGTCAAGTAAATTGACGGCTGTTCTGTGATCTAACCCATTTGCTACTCTGATTATCTCTTCCCTTCCCATGAAAATTAAGAAGGTATTTAAGGTTTTGGAAAGCAGACGGCACAAGAATCGATTTTTAGAAAGTTACCCAGCACTCTAAGGGCTTTAAGATCACATCAATTTCCATGGAGTTTTATGTGTCTCTCATGCAACTCTAACACAGGGCTGCACTCTGCCTCATGCCAGTAGTTAATTATAGGGCCAGACACATTCATTCTAGGGGCCCCTAATTGCATCCTTATTGGGTCACGCAAATTCATGCAAAGGGAGAAAACGCATTCCAAAACCAATCATTCTTTTGTGAAAGCCACTTACAAACTCTATAAATCATGTATGACAGATGCCTCCAGTAAAACTCCCTTTGTGTCTTATGTTGTAAAAACTTTCAGAAATTTTGAGAAACCTGATTGAATCATTTACATTTGGAATGTTTACTGTTTCCTTTTTTTCTTTCTATATATTTGAATATTTCGTAAAGTTTGATGAATTATTTGCATAGGGAATGTTTACCATTTACTTTATCCTATTTTAAATGTTTGAAAACAATGACAAATTATTTACATTGGGAATATTTATCGTTTACAGTTTCCTTTTGGTTATTTGGAATGTTGGGAAATTATTGATGAAGAATTTACATTGGGAATGTTACCGTTGACACTTTCATATGTTTGAATGTTTGGAAAACCTGGATAAATTATTTACTTCAAAGCTAAAGAGTAAGTGTTACAATTTGAGGGTTCAATGCAAGACTATAGTAAGTGCTTCATGAACCCTTGAGTTGATACCAACAAAACATTCTTAATAGATTCTCCAGCTGACTATTTAATCGCTTTCCATCATACAAGATTTTCACCCAGCAATTTTCAATAATAAAACATAACAACTACTTAAAAATAATGTAACATTGGCTAGCTACAAATGCATATCATTTGTACAATTTCTCGTTTGGGCCATATCATTCATTTGTTATATTAACCCTTATAGTGCTGGAACCGACTTCATACCTATGCAAACAGGTAAGTTCCAGGCCAGCTGCCAAGTAAATTGGCGGCTGGCCTGTGATCTAACCTGCTTGCTACTTTTTATTACCCAGCAATACAAGGATTAAAATAGTCTCCGTCAAATGCATTGATACTGTGTTAACATTCAAGAATAAAGGGTTAAGTTACAAAAGATCTTATTTGGTTCATTTTTTCCCCCAGATAAAGCTTAGTTACTTCCCAGTGACAAAACGCCAAATGTAATCCCGAGCCATGATGGCTCATTACTAATTTAATTTACGTTTTTTCCTCCTATATTCTGCCTGGTCTCTCGTGTAATTGCTGGGCGAGTCTCTTACTCAATGCGAGATGTCACCATTTTTACACGAAATATGTGATTATTGGTTCCCCTCTTATTGGGAGCAGATGAAATAACAAGGCATCTGGAGGAACCAGGTCTCTCAGAAAAAAACAAGATTAAATAAGAACGGTACTAGTCTTTCTAAATCCTGTTACCACATTGTACTCTTTGCTTCATATTGACTCATTTTGGCATACCTTTAGCAAAACGACAAAGAAAATAGTCTACAATTTTTAGATTATTCTAACATTAGGAGTAATATTTACTTTGAATGAATTCGGTTCCAGCACTATAAGGGTTAAGACTAAATTTGTTTTAAAACTAAGTAAGTTTCAAGGATACTTTAATGAATCATTGATACTCCATACCAAAAAGATATGACAAGTCAATATCATCCTTGAAAAGTAAGTATGGTTGCATATAGATTTTATACCAAAAGGTCATATTTATGAAGCAGCTTAAGGTGTCAAATAACATGATGTCAAAGATGAGTGTCATGTTTGAATAAGTCTTTGAGACTGGCAGAACTGGCTCGTATGATACAAGTAGTCAATGGCATCTAATCCCATTATTTGATATCGCAATTCAAGGTTACAATGCAGGCTTATAGGGAGTTCTTCATGTTTTTGAAGCACTTCATACGGTCTATCACTGAACCCTCAAATTGTTCTACAGCACAGCCAGCACTAGTTCAAACTCAACCGGAAAGACAATTTTGAGCAATCAGCGCCCAACTATTGAAGGTTCAGTGCAAGACCACAGTAAGTGCTTCATGTTTGTGAGAAATAACTATAGTCTTGCATTGCAGCCTCGAAATGGGAAAAACTTGTCAAATACACTTTCTCCTTTTTGCCCACTGGTTTCCATCCACCATTACATCAAAAGTACTATTCTTTATGGTTATATACAATACTGTTACCTTCTGTTGCCCTCATATTATTGGAGCCATCACAAAAACCAATTAAAGTGAGATTGTTTTTTACAAACCTCTAAAAGTATAGAATCTTCTTTTTCTATAACCCTTTCTCAAACAACAAATTTTCGACTGTCCCAAATTGAAAGAGTTTGCAGGCGACATTTCAAAATGTGATGAAATTGGAAAATAATCTTCTGATAGGGCAAAAACATTGTGGGAAAAGGGAAAATTGCTCATTACGAGTAATTTCTCCTTTTCCCACAATGTTTTCTAAAGTCGTCTGCAACAAAGTGGTCAAATGTCGTTATTGTTTGCCAAAGGGTTAAAGAAACTTTCATTTATGATTTTTTTAAAATGTTTTTTTTTTGTCATTTGAATAAGGGCAAGACGTCACATGCAGTTCATAAAGAGATTTGTTCCCATTATAGATGACAGTAGAAGCACCCAAGTGACCCAGATTCCAGTCACGAGTGCAACAAGCATCTGGGTGATTAAGATCATCATTATGTTTAACCCGTTATTATGCATGCATGCATGTTTCTTGTTATGCCAAAATAATTCAAATCTAATACCTCCCTAAAAATCCTCTCCCCTTAGAAAACTCCTCTCTCCCTTAGAGAACAATGCAGGAAGATTCTATTGAGAGTTCTAAATTTTGCTTTTTATAATTTGAATTTAAACGCCCTCTTATGACTTGATTCATTTGAATTTCTCGAAAAAGAATCAGCATTCAAACATAACAACACAATCACAGACTAATGCATGATAAATGGAAATCTTCATGACGATACTTCAGTCTTAAACCAAAAAAACCTTTATTCTAAATACAAGTTGTCAAGAATTACAACAGAACATACATCTCTAGAACACAAAGGGTTAAACTCATTAAAGATGAAGCTCAAAAAAGAGAATTGTGTGTTGTAGAGACTGCTGAAATTGAGTTAGGTGAAGATGCACATTTATTACACCATTAGTACCTCTCAGAAGAAAAATAATTCTTTCCGAACAGCAAAGTATGTGACTTTGTTATGTGTCAAAAATGAAAGCATCAGAAGACAACAATTATCGAGGGTTCAATGCAAGACTATAATCATCGATAAACATGAAGCACTTACTGTAGTCTTGCATTGAACCTTCGTTAGAAGGTAACAAATAAAGAATTGTAGAGAAATATTAATGCATTGCACTGCTAGAAATGTTCTTATATTGGAGGTTTAATTTATGTCTATAATAATGCAAGACTTAGTCCTTCAAAAAAGGTGAAGCAGTAACTTAAGTCTTGCAGTGAAAACATACTATACTATTTGAAAATCAGGTAGCTTATTTTACATGTGTTTTTAATTATTCTATAATGTTCTAGGATAAAAAGGACTTACTTACTTATATATGGGTTTTACATCACATCAACATTATTTCAGTTATGTAGCGATGCCCGACTCTTAATGATGGAGGAAGACCGGGATAAAAAGGAACACTAGGAAAAAAGGTACAGAGACAAAAGATGGATGTGTCATTTCTATTCCAGAACTTGGAAACCAATCCAGTGCACAAAATATGTTTCTTGTGAGTAGTTTCTCTTTTAGTCGTCATGGTTTCCCAGTACGTCTGACTGTTACCAGATTGAAAAGATGAGTCAATATCTAAACAGATGGGTGCCATTAAATCAGTCTATGTAAGGAGTATGGTGGCTGGACCAAATTGAAAGCAACAGCAGACGGCTATAAAAATGTAGCATAACATGAAAATTTGCATGTTACATTGGATGGAAACCATTGTGACTAATGGATGGATTACTCATTTTATTGCTGTATACCAAACATGTCTGCTGTATAAATGCTTAACATACTTATCAGGAAGTGTCTAGTAACAAGCAATAGACAGAAATATGGCGATATCAACATGAAATTGGTGAAGATAATCACTTATCAAGATTCCAAGGAGGCACTTCCAAGATAAAACATTTGACATAATTCCTAATTAAGTGCGTTCATGTAACATCAAATAAGCCAAGGTATGATTGCTCTTGCTACCCTTCTAGAAACAATGCATGGACTTAATGTGTCTGCAGCAGAACATACATGTGAGATATTGTTAAAGGTTGGGCGAAACTGCTCATACTCATAATACAAGTGGTTTGAGTTCTCCTTTTTAACAATGATTCAAAATTCTATAAGAAATATTTTCCGATTTAAACATAGTTCAAAGATTTTCTGTGCAAAGGCCAAAGACTTAATAATCAAGCTGTACAAAGCCTTTTAAAAACAGTGTTCCAAAACAGAATCCTATTTTGTTGGTATTCATTGGAGTCGTCTTGTCAAAACAATTCTAATGAGTACCAACAATACAGGAATTAGAGAAAATTAAAAAACAAAAGTAGACAAGGAAAAACTATTTATCTGTTACCATTTCATTTGGCGATGATAAGACGAAATTTTATTTTGGAAAGGGTTAATTACACTCTTAATTATGAGGTATACACATTAAGAATTCCTTTCTCTTTGGTACTCAAGAGATTCAGGGAAGCACTAAAGCAATCATAAGAGGTAGCCATACAATAACCTTGCTCTGAGTTATTGGCATTGAGAAATACATGAATTTCTAAATTGATTAAGTCATCAAATTGTGAAGAAATATCTATTTACAACTATACAATTGATTGATTTAAAACATTAAAACTATTAAGGAACCATTATTCCAAGTGTCAAAATTTGCAATTGAATTTCCCTAAAAATTTCATTTAGATAACATACCTTACAGCAAAAGGATGAGTGCCATGGAGTAAAACGATTATTGCACAGAAGCAAATAAAGAATGTCTTTTATAATGCCTATAACTTTTTTTTTTGTCTCTGCTAGTGATTTCAAAATACAGCATTTCACACAAACTCCATTTAAAGGGCATCCTTGGCCTTAAGTGGTAAGTGTACAGACTTAGAATCACATGGCCTTTCTCCACATGGGTTCAAATCACCATTTGGTTGGATTTGGAATTTCATGAAATGAAGTCTCCATGCAGACTTATAGAACACTGATGGACACAACAGCCCTTGTGGGCAGCAAAGCTTTGGGTTTTCCGCTATCGATTATCATCCATGCTTTTACAGTATTTCAAAAGTCCTGTTGGCATGATGTAAAGTCCTTACAAACAAAAGTCCTGTTGGCATGATGTAAAGTCCTTACAAACAAGATCACTAATATGAAGGACTCACTGAATAGTTTAATATAACAAAACCAACCGCATGACAAATAGACCCACACACAAATGAAAGCTTGTTCCTAAAATTCAAAAGCAGGCAATAAGCCTAGTCCGGCAGTCCATCAAAGCATATGGCTTTAACCCTTTACCCAACGCCAAATTTCCGACAGTCCCAAATTGAAAGAGTTTGCAAAATGTCATATAAAAATGTGATGAAGTTGAAAAATAATCTTCTGATAGGGAAGAAAACATTGTGGGAAAAGGAAAAATTGCTCATTAAGAACAATTTCTCCTTTTCCCACAATGTATTCCAAAATTGTCTGCAACAAACTGGTTAAATGTCGCTATTGTTTGGTAATGGGTTAACTGCTCTGTCACCTGACAGCTGGTGACCTTGGGTCAATGTTGTACAAATTGACCAACATTAAACTGACAAATTGTGGTAAGTAAAGAAGTACATAAACAACACTTCAAAGGAGATGAGGATAATTATGTTTAAGGTAAGACCTGGGTAATGGAAAACTGACAATTGCTTTGGTTAGAGTAAGTTGAAATGTAATTCAGAAGAAAAATATCATTTCAAAGGCATTCACCGAGCCAATTCTCAAAATTTATCTGATTTTGAATTTATATTTATAAATTGAATATCAACAATTTTGTTCTTTATTTCATATCAATTAACTCTCTTTAACTTTAAATTTTCACATTGAAATTAAAAATTCATGAATGACGTTGGCAGATAAAAATTCCAATCCATGAAAGATTCTTATGATATGAAACTTCATTCTAAAACGGCATTTGTTCTGTTAATCTTTAATTTTGTTATTCTGACCTTCCTCCATTACCCAGGTCTTACCTTAACATACACACATATCAAGATTTATTGCAGGACTAAAGTGTTTAAAGTCCTTAACAAATATGGATCAATTACTATAATATCATAGTCTTGCACAGAGCCAATGGATATACAAATGACAACTTGGACTTTTCCTCCAATTGATAATTAAGTGGCCAGTCAAAATTGAAAGCAAAATCAGAGACTCTGCCAAATACAAGAATGATGGTAATTTGCTAATGACATTAGGAGGAAATCAGTGCAACAAAAATGAGAAATTGCTCATAACGAGCAATTTCTCATCTTGTCACGCCGATTTCTTAAGCCTTTTGTTAAGAATAAGCACCTTTACTAAAAGAAATAATTATTGAACATCTTGGAAGTAGTCAAAGGTCGAGGACCTTGCAACAAAGTTCTTTTATCACAATTTTCATAATTCAAGTTAATAAACGATTTTGAAGGTTATTTTGGGGTGGTATTCTTTCAAGAAAAAGTTCCCTTATTCTTTGATTGGGCAACATATTGTTATCAATATCATAAACAACACAGTAAAATTGTTTAGTTCTATGGGTTTTACATCACATCAACCGTATTTCAATTATGCTCTGATGTAATAATGTTGAAGAAAGACCTAACTGCATATAAGAGCTGGTCCAGCCCAGTAGAACCATACATAGGCTTTAAATAGATAGTCACTCTAAGGACTGCCTCTTGCGAAAATCTAAGAGCTGTCACTGGGATATGAACAAATCTGGAGAAGGACCATGTGATTCCTCTACCCACAATGCCAAGGAGGCCCCTAATATCATAGACGAGGGAAATGTTTCACACTCTGAATAAATGAGTGTTCACTTGGCATCTGGCAGCCGATTATGGAATTTATGGGAGTTTTGTCCTTGAAAATGAAATGAAAACTAATTGTTTGTCGGGAATATTTCCCTTGATCTTCCAGTCCCAGTTCATTTCAATCCCACATTTGGTATTGTTATCATCATCTTGCGCTTTCTATTTGATCTCTTGAAATTGTTTTTTATTATGTTGTTTTTTGTTTGACCAAAGACTAAATGTTAAAACAAGAGGAGCCTGAGGGTCCTGGATCGCTCACCTGACACTTGTAAAGTGTTGGTTACAACAATGTTACACATGAGTAATGGACAAGATTTGTCTAAATTTGACAGTGATCTACTTTTGACCCCAAGTTACTCATAAACTGACTTGGTTGAGATATAACACGTTGATCATTTTGAGCAAGTTTGATCAAATTGGGCTGAAAATGTAGCTTTCAGAGTGTAAACTGGTTATTTCTAAGATTTCACTTTGTGAACTACTTTTTGATTCCATTCCACCCATGATCAAAGTCAATCAAGATATTATCAAGGTTAACATTTTGAGCAAGTTTGATCAGCACTCTGGATGTCTTAAAAAATTAAGCTGTAGACCTCTTCGATATACATTGTACAAACAGTGTTGCCTTTAGAATGTAAACAAGATTTATCAAACTTACGCAAATATTCTAAGAAACTTTGAAGGGTAAGAGAAAGCAAGTTCCAGACAGATTGGGTCGAATTGTTTACCATAATATTGTAAATATATGACCATAGTGACCATTTTTCTAAACCCATCCCATCTTCTATGATCTAATTCGACCCACATATCATCAAGAAAACATAATATGCCATTTTGAAGCAGAACTGACCTACTTTTTGACTCCACCTAACCATGATTGAAGTTGATCAATATATCATCAAGGTAAACATCCTGACATGTGGCTTCTAATGTGTAAACCAGATTTTCAAAGAGTGGACCTAGTGAACTTTTTTACCCTACCCCACCCATGATCAAATTCGGTCTAGATATCATCAAGGTAATATTTCTCTAGTGACCTACTTTTTGACCCCACACCACACATGATCGAACTCTAAGCAAGTTTGATCAAGATTGGGTCGAAAATGTGGCTTCTAGAGTGTGAACAAGATTTTCTAAGATTTGACCTAGTGACCTACTTTTTACCCCAGCCCACCCATGATCACACTCGATCGAGATATCGTCATGGTTATCATCCTGAGTAAGTTTGATAAAGAATGGGCCTTAAATGTGGCTCCCAGAGTGTAAACAAAATTTGTCTAAGATTTGACCTAGTGACCTACTTTTTGACCCCACACTACCCATGATCGAACTTAATCAAGATACCATCAAGGTTAACAGTCTGAGCAAGTTTTATCAAGATTGGGCAGCAAATGTGACTTCTAGAGTGTAAACAAGATTTTTCAAAGATTTGACCTAGTGACCTACTTTTTGACCCCGCACCAACCATGAGATATCATCAAGGTTATTATCCTGAGCAAGTTTGATCAAGATTAGGCAGAAAATGTGGCTTCTAGAGTGTAAACAAGATTTTACTAAGATTTGACCTAGTGACCTCCTTTTTGACCCCACCCCACCCATGATTGAACTAGATCGAGATATCATCAAGGTAAACATCCTGAGCAAGTATCAGGAAGAATGGGCCAAAAATGTGGCTTCTAAAGTGTAAACGCTGAAATTGTTGACGACGCATGCACACACGCACGCACACACGACAGACGACGGACATTCAAGTATCCTAAAAGCTCACCCTGAGCAGAGCTCAGGTGAGCTAATAAAAAAAAAGATCAAGACATAACAGCAACTCTATACATGTTAAGAGTGATAGAGCAAATTTTGTCAAAAAAATAAACAGAACTGCACACTTTGTGAACTAAATCATTTGCTTTTGTAACCAATGATACAAATTTTGTCTGCTGGAAGAGAAGCCAATATGTTCTATAAGCTAGTAAGACTATAAGGGAAAGTGTTTGGATTTGCATTCAGTTTCCAGTGAAGTTGATTACTGCCACAACAAGTTCATAAATCCTTTTATATCTTCACCCAAACTTTTTATTGCAATCGCCATAAACCTGCATTTGTCGCGCGTTACTGTCTGCCACAGTATATACAAGTTTCCCCAAAACTAATTTTGCCAAGCATTGCAACGAAATTGGAAACCGTCTACATGCCTAGTTTTATTGGAAATATACTGCAGGTTTCATTTAAATCCGCATTTCATCCATTCTTGTTGATGTTTTTACGGGGAATACGTCTACATCATTTCAGTGTTAACATGAAAAGTGAGCAGGATCTTACAACAAAAATGTTTAAACAGCATTGTTACAAAATTCCATTGGCTAAGCCTAAAGCATGTCTCTGACTCTCTCAATAAATGTTTCTGCGTACAGCAAACTATCCCACAGAAAGCACAGGTTAATTCCCAGATGCTTTTGCAGAAAAAGTCTTTTCAAACAATGGGCATAGATTGTCGAAAGAAAATTCTCTCACAATTGTTAAATTTCCTTTCTGTCACAATGTTTTTAACTGCAATCTGGAACAAAGGAATTTGAACTTGTTTGAAAGTTGGAACGAACTTGACTATCAATCTATCAAGCTTAACACATTACCACCTTGCAGCAGACGACTTTCAAAAAGCATTGTGGCTAAAGGAGAAATTGCTTGTCACAGGCAATATTCTCCTTATGCCACCATGCTTTTTCAATCTTTTCACATAATTATCAAAACAGCAGAACTGAAAGGTTTTTCACATGTCTGCAAAGTCTTTCTGAAGTTGTCTGGTTCAAGCAAAAAAAGAAAGTCTTCTACAGGCTACAGGTAGTAGGTAAAGAGCTAAGAACCTAAGAAGGTGTGCAACTTTGAAAAAAATTGACAATTTAATCCATAAAAACTTCACATAGCACCACTGTTACAAAAGGATCAATTACTCAGTTTTATAGCCTTGTCACAATGGTATCTACCTCTGGGTTTTTTTCTTACCCCAAGCTTATTTAGCACTAAACCCCCAATTCCTTGATATGACCCCTAAGGTAAATTTTGTTGCATTCAATATTCCATGTACAAGGTGTCAATATTCCACCATATTGGCAAAAATCAAGGGGTCCAGGGAACGCCCTGGTACCCAATATTGCTAAAAGCATATTTCTCCTTCTTTTGCTGTCTGCCAATCCTTCGGTGTGGACAAGTTTAAAAACAAAACTGATTGAAACAGAAATTGTTAAGAAATCAATTCATCAGCCTTAAAGGACGTCGCATCTGTTGAAACAGAAAGGAGCGGCAAATTGGCAAAAACAACCAACTGAACTTCACCATATTCACCATATTCTGGGAAAGGAATCATTTGATGGATTTGATTAATTGAGCGCCTTTGCAAGCCAACTGAAGAATTTGATACATTAAGCAGGTGCTGCGACAGAAAGTTTTCATCTAAAAAACATATTCCAAGAGAATAGTGTCAAGGCATGATAACGATCTGCAATCTTTTCAATCTTTCCAATGCAACAACCTTCTCAAATCATTTCAATCTGTTCTGGTTGGAACAACTTTTTTCACAACAAAAGGGCAGATTATTTTTCTAGTTCCTTAAAGGCACATACAAGGAGATTAATAATATATCAAACTATATTAATTGGTAAACTTTTGGTCAGATTCAAATAGTTATCAATAAAAAAAAACTCATCAGCACAACTTAAGTGTGAAGCCAACAAGCAATAACCCAGATTAGCCAGTTTAATTGTGAGATTCTTCACCCCTGACCTTGACAGTTCTTACACAAATGTTTGAACCAACCAATCAGAATTCGTTATTTTGAATATGTAAACAAACAGGTTGTTGATAAACATGATTGAATTGGAGACTACTATATTTCAAGCACAAAATAACTTATGTTTAAGAAGCCTATTTAATAGGGTCTCAATGCATTCGTAAATTAATTCTCATGAGCTTTATGAAAATGATAAAGATTTCCATATATTATTTTGGTAATTTATTTGTACTTTTCTCCTTTAATGTGCCTTTAATATTTTCCAAGTATCATTCATATACAGACAATAAATTGAAACCTTTCAGAAAGAAGCAGACATTTGACAAAAATTATATCTAATCACAATGATATAAAACTTTATGAAATCTCAATCATCAAATCTTTCATCAAAATCAATTGATTTTTCAATAGTTACTTTGATTAAAAAATGTTTATATCATTTGGTGCTGGGCAATCCAAAATTAGCTGTTTATTATAATAAGAATTTGACAAAACCCTTGGAAATGTCACTTACATCACAATCACATTGAAAGAAGCTCTTGTTAATTCCATCATCTTGTTAATCCCCAATTAGCACCATTACCTTGAACAGGACTCCAAAAAATAAATTTTATATCATTTGGTGCTGAGCAACCCAAAATAATCTGTTCATTATAACATGAATCTGACAAAACCCTTGGAAAAGTCGCTCACATCTAAATCGCATTGAAAGAAGATCTTGTTAATTCCATCATCTCGTTAATCCCCAATTAGCACCATTAACTTGACCAGGACTCCAAATGCCAAAGTAGCATACTGTAACACAACTTTTTAAATGTTTCCGTAAATCCGTGACAAGAAAATTACTTCAGTTGGCAGACTAATGAAAATTAATAACGAATCGGGAAATATGGCGCAGGCCCTGCCAGCTGTCCCCTCAATATTATTCCCCAACAATTACTTGCTTCGACTACATAAGTGGCCCCTCTCTTTGCCCTTATTTGAAACCAGCTGCGGATATTGATACTCGTTCTGGGGACTCACCCAACTCTAAGTACCCCTTTACCCTTTACCAAACGCCAAAATTCTTGACTGTCCCCAATTCAAAGTGTTTGCAGACGAAATTTAAAAATGTGATAAAATTGGAAAGTTATTTCCTGGTAGAATGGAAAAATTGTGGGGAAAGGAGAAATTGTTGATTAGAGCAATTTCTCCTTTTCCCACAATTTTTTTCTTAGTTGTCTGCAAAAAACTGGTTAAATGTCGTTATTGTTTGGTAATGGGTTAAGGGGATAAAAGATGCCCCATTGTTTCCCAGGCAATGGTAACAAGCAATTTCTCCCTTATGCTACAGAGATTATTCTAATCTTATGCAGAAGCTATGTAAAAATGCATAAGAGCATAGAAAAAAAAATCAAAATCGTTGTTCCTTGCATGATGAGTGCATATTTTAGTTTGTCTGCAACACATTTCAAAAGAACAAGCAAATCATAAAGATATAGTCATGATCATCTTTCCTTATTTCTAATTCATAAAGAATTAAATAAAAGTTAAGCATTTAGTGTTGATATGTATCATGCATTTAGAAATCAAAAGGCTTACAGTTTAAGAAAATCAAAAGGGTTTGATCCTCCCGAAAAGTGTGGTACCATGAAAAGGCGGAGCCAATTTAACAGAAAGGGGTCTGGACAATACAAAAGGGCAAAAGCCATATTTGCCTGTCTTAGCAAATAAATTTCAGAAATCCTTTGATATTTGCCAAGTGGTGTGTGCCACAAAAGTCAATGTGGTATGAATAAATTATGAAGAAAATAATATGTGGGGAAATGGATCATTTATTCAGTATGAGAAATGAAATTGTGCATGGACGTCGGAAATATTGTAAGCAAGTTGTAGCCAAACTATCACTTCATTTTTTTAAGGGGTTACAAAGTTAATTTTTGATTAACTAGTCAGTAAATGCCATTTTTTTATTTTCACATTTTTTATTAGTTATAATAGTTATACAGTAAATTTCATTAAAAAGATCACTTATCCATTAACCCTTATAGTGCTGGAACCGACTTCATGCTTATGCAAACAGGTTAGATCACAGGCCAGCCGCCAAGTTAATTGGCAGCTGGCCTGTGATCTAACCTGTTTGCTACTCTGCGAATATTTACTCATCAAAATTAAGCAGATATTAAAGGTTTTGGAAAGCAAACAACACAAAAATCTAATTTTGAGAATTACAGAGTATTCTAAGTCTTTTGAATAAGCTGTGCTGATTTTGCCACCCAAGTTTTCCGAAATAATCGTCTGCTGCCGATGCTTTCAATTTGGCTCAGTTACACCATCATCTATGAGGGAGAGGGATAATACATCACTGGGACAAAAGAGCTAATGTTTGCCCTGTGGCTTATTCATCACATTTTCACATCAGCAGACTACGAGGCCCTCATAAGTGAATTACACTGAGGGAATGTTTGAGACAAAGACAGTTGAGACAGAGACACATTGTGACAGCTTCTATAAAGCTCTAGATATAATTTGATGTATCTTACAAGGTCATATATACTTTCTCAGTTTTTTGTTTCATTGGTTGTTTTAACCATTAAAGTGCTGGAACCGACTTCATGCTTATGCAAACAGGTAAGATCCAGGCCAGCCACCAATTACTTGGCAGCTGGCCTGTGATCTAACATATTTGCTACTCTGCGTATCTTTCCTCCACAAAATAAAGCAGATATTCTAAGTTTTGGAAAGCAGACCATGATGAACTGTCATCTGATATAGCTTTCAATATCAACCCGCCCCAAAACTGACCCCATATGAGTAAATGGGTGATGTATATCTATTTGGTAGAGATAGATTTCCTATCTACCAAGTATTACTGTCAGTTACCTACGTCAACTCGACCCTCGCCCAATGAGATCTGATCGTTACTATTCTGCTAATTGTATTGCTGAAATTTCGTTAGGCATTGTTTTTCCCTCGAAAATATACTCTGATCAACGTAAAATGTAGCCAGACACCTTCCACAAATTATGTTGCTCTCTGGCACACCATAGTCTTCTCTATCATCGTGTAGAAGTTTGTGACACTGTCACACATCAAAATTCAAACATTCTTAACCCTTTACCAAACAATAACTACATTCGACGACTTTGTTGCATACGACTCCAGAAAACATTGTGGTAAAAGGAGAAATTGCTCATAACGAGTAATTTTTCCTTTTCCCACAATGTTTTCTGCCCTACGAGAAGATTAATTTTCAATTTCATCACATGCTGAAATGTCGTCTGCAACATCTTTCAATTTGGGACATTTGAAAATTAGCAGTTTGTTAAAGGATTAAAGCAGCTATAGGACATTATATTATGAAAATGACATGTTATCATTCTTATATAGGGTAAAGTCAATTGTGTAAGATTTTGTTGGTATTTTTCTAAAATGTTTCTGACCTTTATTGTTGATGTTGGTTTAACCCATTGCCACAGATCATGTTATATTGGGACTGGTTCAAATTGGAAGCTAAATCCCAAGTCATCCAACAAAAATAACTATTTCATTGCAATAGTTGGTAAAATGGCTTTCTTTCTATATAAGAAATTGTTTGTTTTTTTTGTCAGCCTATATCATAAAGACAAATTTCATCCTTGGTCACAATAGTTTTCTGAGCTCTTTACCACCTACAGACGACATTTTTTGTAACTTGAAGCAGACAACTTTTGAAAAGCTTTGTAAATTTGAGAAAAATCTTTCAGTTCTGCTGTTGTGATATATATGAATAGATTAAAAAAGCATTGTAGCAAAAGGAGAAATTGCTTGTGACAAGCAATTTCTCCTATTTGCCATAAAGCTTTTTGAAAGTAGTCTGCTGCAAGATGCAAAATTGTGGCTTTAGGTGGTAATGTGTTAAAACAAGTGGAACAGTTATGGAGAACAGGGCTTTACCATGCAGATGTCCTTTTTAATAACGCATTTTGATATGATCACGGAACAATCAGTCCAAAATCTAATTTTGTCCTCCTATTGGATCAGACAGGCAGCATTCATCAACTGTCCCAAATTGGTCTGAAAATCCAGGAACATATCCCTTTCAATGAGGAGTACAAAGCTCTTCATGATTATAATGTTCAGAAACATTTCAAATTCCTATTTACCCTATTATCAGATTCTATGCTGGATATTTTTGTTATTGGTCAAAATCTACGGTTGTTGCAACATGAGATGAGAAATTATGCTCTAAAAAATAAAAATCTATTTTGTCTATTCTTAGATTCTTTGATTGAGCATTCAGGGAACATTTCCAAACCAAAGTGTTACCCTTAATATATCTGAGAAATATTTCCCAAATGTTCCTTTTTGCTGGCAATATGATTTGTCCAATACAAATGCATACCAAAAACAAATAATTAAGGAAGCATCCAATATTTTTGAATGGTTTAACACAGAGTCAACAATTTTCCAGTTATGGTACAGCTTTCCTGAATTCACCAGTACAGGGCAAGGACTCTGAGTGTCTTGCCATAGGACACTTCCATAAAACTAGAGGTGCAGGCTCAGCTCAAACCCAGGACCCCTAAAGTTTTACATCCACCACTTTAACAACTAGGTTAGGCACGACCCAAAGGAAGGGTATACAAGAATAACATTCAAACAAGATTATGATGCTAAAAAATTCATCTGGGTACCGTTTTACTAAACAGTTTACGCTTAAGATTTGCGTAAGTCTAAAACAACAATTACTCTTACTTCAGTATTGGGCTAAGCAATATTGCAATGTAACACATCATTGGAAGCGTCTCTCCGAGAAACTTCCAATGATGTGTCACATTGCAATATTGTATTTCTATTAAAGACGCTATCCATGTTTATCTGTTATGACTTACGCAAATATTTTCCGTAAGTTGTTTAGTAAAACGGTACCCTGGACCCCCATGTTAAGCATATCTAATCCTTCTGCAACAATTAAACAAACCAATCTCCACATATGGTCCTTTTAACCCTTAAATAGTGCTGGAATCAACTTCATGCTTATGCAAACAGGTTAGATCCAGGCCAGCCGCAAAGGAAATTGGCTGCTGGCCTGTGATCTAAACTGTTCGTCTCTGACTATCATTCCTCAACCAAATTAAGCAGATATCAAAGGTTTTTGAAATCAGACAACACAATATATTTTTAGAAAATTACCCAGCATTCTAAGGGTAGGCATATAACACGGGTACAGTGCAATACTATAGTAAGTGCTTCATGTTTGTCATATATATTTGACTATAATCTTGCAGTGAACCTTCATTATGAAAGAAAAGGGTTTCACAAGACATCTACACGAGCGGTCAGAAGCGTGGGGCCCACATGTCGCACACCGGTCATCCAAGATCAAAGCAGAGTCATGTGGATGACTGGACAGTTAACCTTTAAGGGATTAGGGATCACAAATATGACAGCTGAGTCTTCTATCAGAAGGACATCCAACGAGTAAGAGGCTCTCTAGCAATCTCCAAAAAGCCTCCAAACGGTTAATTGGATTTTTACAAGAGTTTGATTGTAATTAAGTCGTTGAAGGTTGTCTGCCTTATTGCAATGTGTGCTTCGATCTGTTCCAATTTCATCTTTAATATTTCTGTGAAAAAACATTGTGATATTAGGTGTTTTGTTTTTAGTTTTTATAATATATCAAAGTTGTTGTTGCTTTATGCATGTATGTTAAGATAGTCAATGCTTTGTCATATCATAAACCCACTCTATTTCAAAGTTGTGTGTAATAATTGGTCAATAGTAAACCAACAACAGACTTGTAAATATATCCGGACAAGTAATACATTTTTTTTTTAATCATAAAATTGGTTAGAAGCCATTGTGAGCAATTTATCCTTTTGTCACAGTGGTTTCTAAAGTCTTCTGCAGATGTTGCAGCAAAGAGTAATTCTATGGAGAAATGGGTTACAAGATGCCCCATTGTTCCACATGGCATCAAGCAGTACCAGACAAGCCTGCATTCTCAGACAGATTAGGCTAATAGAAGTAAATCCCTGAAGATTTTCATCTATAAAAAACAAACAAGCTTTTTTACCATATCCCACAAAGACACTTAAACATTATCTCCAAAGAAGCCTAAAAAGCCATTCTTTATGCACCAAAAATGTCAAAGCATGTCATATGCATTTCTGGAGGACGTTTCTTTTTTATTGAGCCCAGTTAAAACCCCTCAAAACAAAGAATCCATTTCTGTCCCTCTCGTTTAAATGCCAAACTTAAAACCTCAAACTCCCTCGTAAAACAGTCTAGAATTGTCCCGACTAATCATTTCTTGGAATTATGCATTTATGCATTTTATTTTGAGGCCTTTCAAAAATCCATCATGGAATTCTTCTACTAAAACCTTACCCTTATACAAACAATTCTTAATGCATTCTTAGCAGAATACATTTAATAATAGAACAACAACGGTTACCTTATGACAAATCTAAAATGTGCTCATTTAAATTCAAATGATCTCTTTTCAAAACCTTTTTTTTTAATGAAGCAGGAAGGTTTTCAAATATACCTTTTACCTAATTCATAATCGATATGATATTATCAACTGCAATTGATTTAGAATATGGTAAGATATATGTCATATCCATTAGAATCATATCATATTCATTATACACACACATCATTGAAAGCCTTTGTGACTCTGGAAGAAATTTCTCAGCGCTAGAAATTTTTCATGTCTTACATTTCTTTTCCTATATTATATGTGAAACATCATTATTCATGATAAATAGCAGTTATCTTCTTCCCCAAAAATCAGTTTTTTCTTTTCTCTTTATAAATTCTGAATTGAATTATTCTGGTTGACATTTACACGAAAATATTGCCCAATCAAATCCCATTCCATTGTAAAGGAATTTCACAGTAGACTGCACATTTTCATTTTATCATATCTGACAATATAAACATTGATATTCAAATGCAAGATGAGAGGGTGAAGATAAGTTGACCCTTCTCACACTTAATTTCAAAAACCTATAAAAACAACTAATGCTGAGATGAGACAACTCTAATGAGTACAATGTACCTAAAATATAAGGTTTAGGGAATGGTAAAATGTATTAGTTTGGGAAAAATGCTTCTTATCTGGAGGTCTGAGCCGTAAAAAAGTCAAACTTGTGAAAAGCAGCCACCAAGGGAACAACATGAAATTGGCTGCTTAACAGAGATGGCTGCTTATCACACAAAAAATCCTCTCCAGTTTTGAAGTCACTGCTTTACTGTTGTTAAAAACTTGCCATGATTTCCCACTGAATCTTTAACTATATCAGTGCCTAAATAAAATACAAAGTCTTAAGTGGTTCATCAATGTTAAAATGATACCAATGCCATAAAACTTTAACTTTGACTTGAAAGTCTGCTGCCAAAGTCTCTAAAAACAAATTGACAAAAAGATGATTTGTTCCTAACAAAAAAGGTAACTTCTTCGCTATATTTCAAGATATTTACGCTGCGACATCCTCTGTTGCTTTTAATACAGATCATTTACGAGTTACTTTAAATGGAGGTGAAATTGGTTAAATGCACCAAGATAACGTGATGGGAGCGGAGCACACAAAGCGTTTGAGTTACCGAGGCTGGCATGTCAGGAAGAACCATAAAAAGATATTGAAAACAATCACATTTCATGTTTATTATTTCTGAAGTATACACCAGAGGGTTATTACGAATGTTACAACTCCCAGCATTCCGTCAGCAGATGACAACAGATAATCTATATCCGCTCCTATGTCGCCAGTAAGTCCATTTTTCTATAGTGACAGCAATGTTCCCAGATTAATATGCTGGTATCTTGATGAAGTTTTTCTCAACGAAAATATTCATATAAAAGGATTTTTTTAGGGTTCAGTGCAAAACTATAGTAAGTGCTTCACCTTTGTGAAGCACTTACTATAGTCTTGCACTGAACCCTTGATTTGCACATGCTGAGCAATATTTCTTTTAGTCTCAATTGTTCCATGAAATTCGATAAAAATCTATGGGGAAACAAATCCAAGAACATAATTAAGCCATTCAATGAATGAAACTCTTGTTTTGAATTCATAGAGATGTGGAAGCTGCCAAAAGGTCAGCACCTTAATTAGTCCAACTGCAAACCACTAATTAATTTGTTAAGTCAACTGTCCTATATATTTAAGGTTTTTTTGGACACAAATTCAAAAAGATCAAAATGATAATGACAATAATGGCATTTGCCATTATGCAGATGACAAAATGAGCCGACAGTAACAAACATGCCTGCAGAGTTGATAATACACTACACTATGATTAGATCTTTTAATATTTCGTATGCAACACTCTTCATCTATTATTCAACACATAATAAGAATGAAAAATAACAACAGTGACAGTGTCTTTCAGCTGACATGAATCATGGCAAGGTTATAAAGTCTCTAGCATGTCTGCTGGAACCAGTCTGACAAAAGTGACAAGATCTACTTAACCCATTACCAAACAATAACGACGTCTGACCACTTTGTTGCAGACGACTATAGAAAACACTGTGGGAAAAGGAGAAATTGCTTGTGACGAGCAATTTCTCCTTTCCCAACAACGTTTTCTGCCCTATCAGAAGATTGTATTACAATTTCATCCTATTTGAAATGCCGTCTGCAAACTCTCTCAATTTGGGACAGTCGAAAATTTGGTGTTGGCGAAAGTGATAATCCAAATTGAGAGGGTTCGCAAATGACTACTGCTATGTGATGTCTGTCACCTGCAAATATGAGTCATAAAAGCATTCTGCATTTGCTGCAGTAACTCAAATGATCATATCCCACTAGAGTTTATAATAAAGATGCTGCTAGTACATGTATATGCACCAGTAATAGGTTCATATAAAATCGTTGTTATAAGAAACCACAACTCAAGAAGGCAATATCTCATTATTGTCACCATGGTTTCTTGACTAGTTGCATACAAAAATGAATACGTAATTTCACATAATTTGAAATTGTTTCTGTTGTTTTTTACAAAACTATTAAACAATTCTAAAAAATTCCCTGATGACTTCATATTTCATATTAATTTCAGGACTTTACCAAAGAGACTGGTTTTGGGCCGACGATTTCATTTCTTTCCAGCGCTCTGAAATGTCTAATAACAAGTCTAGTCTTTGTAATAAACAGAAAATCCAACTTGCGATTTAGGTTTTAAAGGCAGTCTGATACAAAAAATAATAAGTTTATATGACTGTATAACAGTATGTGATATATGTTCATTATTCCAAACTCAATGAAAGCAAGAAAATAATCTGTCACTGTTTAACAAAATGGTTGTATGTCCTTCATTCTTTAATTTTTAGTTCAAAAAGGCATTTCTCCATTGGTCAAGCAATTGATATTGCACAACTTCTTGATGACTACTCCAGTTTTATCAATTCTATAATTCTCATCTGCTGATGCTCTCAAGTTCTTCCAGTCAATACCTTTCCAAAGGAAGCCAATTTGGCAGAGAATAGAATCTTCAAGATAGAGCCAAAACTAGGTCTCCCAATAATTAAAGAAACTGTTTACAGCCAAGTTAAGAGAAAGAGTCGGTGCTTCATGAAAGACTTGGCCATAATTTCTATTTCTCTTGCCAAAAGTGAAATTATCAGACTGTTATACAACTACTTTACAAACATGACATGGAGTTTATTTAGTTCCAGTCCATTAAAATGTCTGCACTGGTAAGACAATAGCATATCAGAAACATTTCACTCTTATTCAATTCAATAATAATCAAACATGAAATTTTGTATTGCTTTTTCTCTGAGAGCAAGATTTCTTAGATGGTACGGGTATATCAATCACAAAGTTTACCACTTTTGGCACTAGAGGGAGACCCAGAAAGTCCTGGTCAGAATGCACAAGGGATGACCTAGAAGTATGTGGTCTTGGTGGCACCAATATAGAGGAGCCTGGAAATCTGGTGTTAGAGGCCTTAGCCGTCTGCTGCCTAACCAAGCTACTTGGACCCTCGCAGCAGAAGACAAATAAACAACAGGATCAAGTCATATCAAATCCAGTTGTATAACAGCTTTCCTGGGATACAACAGTACTCTCATGACTTTCCAGTCATTTTGCATACCCTTAAACTAAGCCAATACCAAAGAACATTGCAGATTAATCATGACTATGACATCTCAATAAGGTCCTATTCTTCTACGAGTCTTTCCAAACAGAGCATCCTGCCTATTAACCCTTAGAATACTGGGTAATTATCTATGAATAGATTGTTGCGTCGTCTGTTTTCCAAAACCTAAAATATCTGCAGAATCTTGTTGAGGAAAGACAGTCAGAGTAGCAAACAGGTTGGATCACAGGCAAGCCGCCAATTTATTTGGCGGCTGGCCTGGATCCAACCTGTTTTCATAAGCATGAAGACGGTTCCATCACCAAAAGGGTTAAAAAGTCCTCAACAGGGAAGATGGATGCAATTTGATATGACTCTATGAGGCCCTTTGTTTTCTCAGACCTGTAATAAAAACCTTGTTAGTTGCGGATAACTGAATATCTGAGGGCTTTTTATTGAAACTCACCCCGGGCTTGGTTACAAAACACCGAACATAAAAGGGGCGAGCTAAAAGACTGGCTATTAGCATTTTATTGATTCCTGTGAAACATGGCACTGGTTTGTCCAGCCATCCCTTGACCTCTCTGTCCACATTTTAAGGCTTAACTAATAAGCACCTTCATAAGCACCCAGAGAGTCGTCTAGTAGTTTTTAACTTAAATCTGACATAAAGAGTTAAATTTTGAATAATTTTGATTTCAAGTCCAACCTATAAATATAAAGAATCAATACCAAAGTCCAGCTAATTTGTATTCTTTCTTTGGGTATCGAGAAGTATCGGTAGTTAACTCTCCGATATTTCCATCATTACTTCACCAATACTTCTCTTTTTTTTTTTTCATATGGGTTTTACATCACATCAACATTATTTCAGTTATGTAGCGATGCCCGACTCTTAATGATGGAGGAAGATCCCATACTCAACTGCCCATAGGGGCTGGTCAAGGCGGGTAGAACCATCGGCATTCCGTAAGTCAGTCGGGAGACTGCCTCTCATGAAAATCCACATCCCTCTCAGGATTTGAACCCACGCGGAGAGGGGCCATGTGATTTCAAGTTATGTACTCTAACCACTAGGCCATGGAGGCCCCCAATACTTCTCTGATAACGATTAGAAATATCAATTGTATGAACGTCTTTATGAATATATTTGTGAGCTATAAACATGTTTTTTGATGTTTAATGCTGAAAAAATTATGTTATGTTATTTTATGATATGTGCTATATTGCTTCTTTAGTTGCTCTTTATACCCTTCAACATGGGTATTTATTAGAATCCTACTCTTTATAACAAACAGTTATACAGTTTATCTCATATAATATGAAGATCCATTTCACACCTAATGTTTGGAGATTTCTAAACCAACCATTAAACTATTTTACAGTGATCTGAATGATTTTGGCCAGAAGACATTAAGAAAGATGGGAAACATACACTTCCAAAAATAACATAAATCTATGATCGAACTCTAGAGCTATTGCTTCAATATTTTTATCTTCAGCAAACAAACTCAAAAGTGTCTACGAAAGTGTGACATCCAAGGGAGCATCCGTTATGAACAGTGTTTATTGGCTGAAATTTTGGGCTGGTATCTAGGGGCTACTGACCCTTATGGAATGCCCCCCTCAACTCCTCTCTTAAAAGGTCGTAAAATCAGAGCTTTTCCTTCCCCCCCTTTCATATTCTTTCTGCCCATTTATGAATAATCAATAAGGCAAACCCCTGCTGGTGATGAATTTATCCAAGGTCAGTTTAGGTCAACAAAAGAGCAGATACTTTAAGAGGGAGAAAATCTGACCTATTCTAAAGAATCAGTTTGACAAATAAAATAATTCTGGCTAGTTTCTATATGTTATCACAGCAATAAAGATAGATGGTTCAATGGAAGAATATGGTGAAGGTTAACGCTTGTTACCACTTATAATGCTGGATAAATCTCTAAAAATAGATTTTTGTTTTGTATGCCATTCCAAACCTTGAATAGCTGCTTAATTTTGGCGAGGAAAGATTCTCAGAGTAGCAAACAGGTTAGATCACAGGTCAGCCGCCAATTTACTTGGCGGCTGGCCTGGATCTAACCTGTTTGCCTAAGCATGAAGTCGGTTCCAGCACTAAAAGGGTTACTAGTACTATTGTCTTGCAATGTATTTTTAAAAACATTGTGAATAAAACACTCCCACAGTCATTAGTTGAAAATATTGTGATAAAAGAATTAGCATTTATTGGGTGTAATTCAATACAAGTTTCATCGATCCCAGATATTTGTCACATTATTTATGAAACCACCACATCAGCTTTATACCTGACAATAGAATGGTAATACACTAGTGATGTAATACCAGCAAATTTACTGGAAATTACCTTGTTAACAAATAACTTGTCAATTAATAGAAGTAAAAGTTTCCAGCGCAACTTGAACAGGTCTCTGTTTTTTCTCCTTATTTTCGATATATTGCATAACATGTAAACCAGTCTAGGGGAATGGCATGTTTTATGTGTATATGTCAACAAGCATTAGATACAATCTGAACCCAGTGTCATGGGACTTCCCTGCCTTGACTAGCTGACAACCTGTTTTGTGTTAACCTTTTCTCCTACTCTTAGAATGCTGGGTAATTTTCTAAATATATATATTTTTGTGTGGAATGCCTTTTTAAAACTTTAATATCTGCTTAATTTTGATGAGGAAAGATACTCAGAGTTGCAAACAGGTTAGATCACAGGCCAGCCCTCAATGTACTTGGCGGTTGGCCCGGATCTAACCTGTTTGCATAAGTATGAAGTCAGTTCCAGCACTATAAGGGTTAAATTGATGCATTTTAGACGTACTTGTAGCAGACTATCTTTGGAAAAAAATTGTGGCAAAAGAAACAATTTGTCCATTTCTTTACAAATAAGTTTTTTACAAAAAAAATAATTGATCATTTATACATCATAATTGTCGTCTGCTGCCATTTCCAATTTGAAGCCGTCTTGGAAATAGCATACAAAGGAGAGGGTAAAAATCTTCTGTAATCATAGCAGAAATCTGCATTAGCAAGATCAACTTCCAACAACATTCATGTGAAAAAACACAAAACCTAGGAGTACTTATTTCTTCCATTAATCTAATGCTTCATGCATGCTCATTTTTAATGCACCTGCTGAAAGGGATTGCAAACAGGGCTTCTTCGCGTATCATCTCAGAACCCCATTAAAGGTACCTTCCTAATTAGAAATTTCTTTTAACCCTTTATCAAACGCCAACTTTCAGACTGTCCCAAATAGGAAGAGTTTGCAGACGATATTTCAAACAGAATGAAATTGAAAAATTATCATCTGATAGGGCAGAAAACATTGTGGGAAAAGGAAAAATTGCTTGATTCAAGCATTATCTCCTTTTCCCACAATGTTTTCCAGAGTCGTCTGCAACAAAGTGGTTAAATGTCGTCATTGTTTGGTAATGGGTTGCAGTTGAACAGTAGCAGTAAAACTCTAGTTTCCTAATCTGTATGTCGACTACACCTAAAGACATTACAAGGTTCACAATTCTCTTGTCCCAACTATCACTAATGGCAATCTTAACAGAAATAACAATTAAAGGTAAAAGAATGTTTTAAACAATAGGTTGTCTGTTCAATCTAAATATATATTTCATAGTGCATAAAATCAAATAAAGGCCGCATGTGCAATTTCTACAGTTGACTCATCATCAATACAATTATCATATTCTCTGCCTTTTAGCATTGCTGTCACATTAACATAATTTATTTGAGGACACTATGCAAGACTATATGCAGCCACTTCTGTTACTTTGAGAGCACATTCTGTAGTCATGCAGTTTCCTTTGATGCATCTAAGTTGATGCTCCACATTATATTCTTAGATTCAAGGCCTCACTGCAAGACAACAGAGTAACTCCTTCAAACACTTGAAGCACTGCTGAAGTTAAAGAATATAGAAAGTCCTTCAGAAATGTGAAGCTATAGTGTTGCACTGAACCCTTGGATTGCAGTAGACCCCAAATTTTGAAAATTTTATCACACTTTATGACGCCAAATTCACAAGCTACAGTATATATCGAAGGGTTCTATGTAAGACAATTGTAAGTGCTTCATTACATGAAGCACTTACTAAAGTCTTGCATTGAACCTTCGATATCTACACTGACACGCTGTAAACAATGCCACACTTTCAATTATAGGTAATACACATAAAACATGCACACGTTCCTATTCATTACCCACGCTGCAGGCTGGATATGATATGCTATCAAAGGTATCAGTGGATAAAAACTATTAATTATATCCCCCTTCTCCGAAATCCCATACACTTCTACATTCCTATGCATGTGCTCAAGATTAGACTCATTTTTCACAGTTGAATACAGGAGACTAGATAAAAGTCGCGACAAAAACAGCATTTGCTCATATTGAGCAAATTCTATGCAAGTCATGGCTTTTCCAAAGAACAGACAAGTCATAAACAAATCATGCAAACCTGATTTATTTGGACTTCACCACCATCACTCTTAAAACAGTTGACCAATTATGAACAATTTCCTCTGCTTCCAACAAAACTTTCAATAACTGATTTTCGATACATAATTCTTTTGCTGTTTCCATTGTAATTAGAGTTGGAAATTTCTTTTAAATTTGCATGAAATAACATTGTTGTTTGGTAAAGTGATGGACTTTTTACTATCACACAGCAAGCAGAAAACAAAAAGAAAATTTATTTGTCTATTCATGTGTGAAACTAAATAAAATTATATACCCAGTTGTTACTTTCAGCTGATAAAACAGCTTCCATGAACCGGGGGAAATGTTTTGTCTCCAGCAAAATATGGGCAATATTTTCTTTCAGATGCATTTTAAGTACAGGGCTTTTTTTCACTATATAACAGAGGACCCGCAATTTTCTTTTAAATCATGCAGTTTTCCCCTAAAAATGATTTTACCTCATGGGACTTTCTTTCTCCTTTGGCAAAGCCTGCATGCTTTTTTTCCTAATTACCCAATTTTACTATATAAGAAAGGGTTTCAAATTTTTCTCTTCTGAGTGAAAAAATGGCCTGAAGTAATACATTTCTAAATAGGGGATGTGCAGCTCATGTAACATGCAGAACTATAAGTCTAGATATGAGGGTGTGTTAGGGTCATTCATGAACAAAAGATAGGAGCAAATTTCTCTAATTTCCTCAGTAATTATCTTGTTAATCAGAAAATGCAGGCATATTAGCAACACTTTATGATCAGCCTAAACATCATATAAATCAGGAAAGTTTACTTGAGCAGAACCTTAGTTGTGTGGAAAGCTAATAAATAGGGAGTTAGAGGCTCAAATAAGAGCACTTTTGCGTTTTCACACATCAATTCTAAGTCAATTATAGTAAATAAATAATAGCATGGGTTTCTATGGTAAATGATTCAGTAGCGAGAATGTCAATTTGTCATTTGGTAGGAAGTTGGATGCATATCACTTTATAGTAATCACAGCAGGATATTCAATTGTGACATTTGGATTTTCTACAAATCACTCTATGATGATAAGACAAGGGGACCAAAGCATCCGTAGAGCTCATGCTAGTGCAGTGTGAACAATGTATAACAAAAATCAAAGCACTGGAGGTACAAAGTACTAAATATGTCAAGACCAAGCACATGATTAGAATAACGATTAACAGTTCATATTGAGGGTTCAGTGCAAGACTACATACAGTAAGTGCTACACACTTATGAAGCACTTACTAAAGTCTTGCATTGTTCCCTATGTGAACTTACAAATTTACACAGAATCAAAGCACTCAAAGGCATCATCTCAGATTCAGACATGATACCAACTTTACAAAGTCTGTCAGGAACAAAGAGTCAACTCACAAAGTATCCCTAAAATAAACTTATACCAAGCAAATTCTCTTTTTATCACAGTGGTTTTCTTAAGTCTTCAACTGGAGGTGTGTGAGATTAGTCATGAAGCAGGGCTTAAATAAATGCTTTGATACTTTATTAGCCATCCATAGGGTTCTTGCCTTCTCCACTGACAGACAAGGAAGCCCTGTATACCTGTGAAGGATGACACCAACCATTACTAAACGTGCTATCTTAATGCAATTATCACCAGGCTCTCCCCATCCTTTTATCAACCATCTAACTGTACTTCCCCCCTTCTGCACTTCTACCCTTGGCCTTTATAGACAGGATGATCCTATAACAAGGATTCAAGACAAGACTATAGTAAGTGCTTCACGTTTGTGCATTCATGTTGTCTTGCCATCCATTTAGCATTGGTGGTAAAGTTGACATCAAGAAGAGGGTTTAAACTTTAAGCAGTCATCTTGTTTATTATTGCTTTCTTTTCGACATTTTGAGAAATGTAAATAAAGATCAAGATCAAGAATTCTTTATTGACTTAAACTATACAGTTTCTCGTCAAACAAGCGCCAATAATGCAGAATAACAAGAAGAAGAAACAAATAAACAATGTACAACGCAATCAAGACTAGAAATACATGGACAACAACTAATGAAAAGATGAGGCACCATGGGATAAAGTATCAAAAAGTTATCTTATAGCCCAATTTCATGATATGAATCTAAAGAGTACCAACAACATAGGTTTGAATATCAAGAAATACAACCTTAACGATAAACGATATTTGAAGTCTCAGCAGGGCATTGTTGCTATATTCAGGGTGAAAGTATGTGCAACATGAAACTGAGAGAATACCTAGCCAATTAGTGAATTATACTGAATATCTGAGCTGTCAACTAACAGATTACACCTAGCAAGGTGCTAATTTATCATTAGTGTTTTCCCTTTAGGTGCTTTGCATGGAATTACAAAGCCTGCAAGTACAGTCTATTGCAAGTTTTTGTTTGAAGTTAAACACCCTTTTAAAGAATATTTCAGTTTAAAAACATCTATGGATCGAAACCTTTGCTATGACATTACATGTCATCTAAGCCAATCATCTTAATTGATTTATTTGCTAACAAAATAATGCATTCCAATTAAATCTTCCTTTTTCATATTTCCATTCTTAGCACTTCCAACATTCTTTATTTCTCCAAAGCATCTGCAAACAAATACAAAATGTGCACAGAACATGAATTACATTTAGTGGGTTCCAACAACAGTAATTCCTCCGCAATGTGAAGCACTTTGAACCCTCAATTTAGCAGTCAATATGAAAACATCTAAGTAAAATTAATCAAGTGATTTCTTTTAATTATAAAATGGGTTATAATTGCTAGTAAAGCAGATAATTTGAGAAAAGTTTGAGGAGTACAATTCGGCTTTCCAGTACTTTTTCTTTCAATCAAATATAAATGTTTCAGTCAAGGAACATCACATATTTTATCATTGTATACTGAATTAGATAAGTGTTTTACAAAAGAGAGCAATTAAGTTTCATTTTAATTGGTAAGGCTTGACTTGAATGAACCTATAAGACGCGATATCAAAGGTGTGGATTACAAAAAACGTGCAACATTTCATACCCACCTTTACCAGATACAGGCATTATGTTCAGAGCAGACAACTCCAAAAACAATGTGGGTCAATAATTTTGTCTTTTCATGGTTAGTACTCGTTCAATTCCTCTCAATATTTTCAAAGGTGTTTAAAAGTCATTTAATTCTCAAACATACTGCTTGTTTTATGAATACTTGCCTTTTTCTGTTTCAGTAGCATAGGTAAAAAAAAAGTATTCAGCCCATGCCCTTAGAAAGGTATATTGTTAAAAGTCCAAACCATTTGAAATAAATTAATTATAGGGTACATATGTTTGAACAACAACAAGCTATTTGTGAAGTTGGGTATAGACTTTTGCTTCTAAAGGAAACAATGCTTATGACAAGTCAATTTTTCCCATGTAAGATTGGTTCTTTTCATTAAAATCATCTTATGGTGCATCAAAACACAGTTGTGTATGAAGTATAAGGGTTTAGGAACAGCAATCTATTTTCGTAAAACTTTTTTGTGATGCATGTGTAAAAACTATGATTATAGTAGTTGTAAACCTGTTATTAATGCCACCACAATTAAACAAGAGAAAAAATCAATTTTCGTAAGTTTTCCATCTTCTAGGTAGAAGAATGAACACCTATTATTAATACCCGATAAACCCAATAATCAATTTGTTACCTTATATTGACTAATTTTGGGACTCCTGCAACAGCAGACTTTGGAAACCACTGTGACAAAAGAAACAGTTTATCTTTTAAAATCAATTTGTTCTCTTTAACTCAATATAACTTCTCTGCAAAAGCACAAAGAAAATGCAGTTTTGTATTTATATACAAAAAGGTCTTATTGCAGCTTTTCGATTGAGTGGCATCCTTATAAACCCTTTACCAAACGCCAAATTTTCAACTGCCCCAAATTGAAAGAGATTGCAGAAGACATTTTAGTTTCGCGAAATTGGAAAATAATCTTCTGATAGGGCAGAAAACAATGTTTGTTTCATATACTGTTGCTTTTAATTTGGACTAATTACAAATTCATATATGTGGGGAAATGGGTTTAACTGTGACCATTCTAGGTAAATGTTCTAACCTTCTTGAATTTGACAAAAGAACCAACTGCTTTTCTTTAATTTCTAAAAAGAAATACCAGTTTTGATACATGTAAACAGTTGTATACTGTTTCTTTGAGTTAGGACCAATCTTACAAAGGATACATGAAGGATTAAGTTAAGATGGAATTTCGCCTGTGTCTTTGCCACATGGGGACCACATTTTTACCAGCTCCTATTTCTTCTCATCAATCTTAATCCATGACAGAGAAAAAACAAACCAAACCCTGTGAGAAAGTGGGACAGAAAAACACAAACACATCATCATAAAACTAATACCATTACCCAGAGATATAGCAACAAAAACCGGTCATCCATAGGGTACTGTACCCAGAGATATAGCAACATAAACCAGTCATCGATAGGGTACTGTACCCAGAGATATAGCAACATAAACCCGTCATCGATAGGGTACTGTACCCAGAGATATAGCAACATAAACCGGTCATCCATAGGGTACTGTACCCAGAGATATAGCAGCATAAACCCGTCATCCACAGGGTACTGTACCCAGAGATATAGCAACATAAACCGGTCATCCACAGGGTACTGTACCCAGAGATATAGCAACATAAACCAGTCATCCATAGGGTACTGTACCCAGAGATATAGCAACATAAACCGGTCATCCACAGGGTACTGTACCCAGAGATATAGCAACATAAACCGGTCATCCACAGGGTACTGTACCCAGAGATATAGCAACATAATAGGGTACTGTACCCAGAGATATAGCAACATAAACCGGTCATCCATAGGGTACTGTACCCAGAGATATAGCAACATAAACCGGTCTGTACCCAGAGATATAGCAACAAAAACCGGTCATCCATAGGGTACTGTACCCAGAGATATAGCAACATAAACCGGTCATCCATAGGGTACTGTACCCAGAGATATAGCAACATAAACCGTCATCGATAGGGTACTGTACCCAGAGATATAGCAACATAAACCGGTCATCCATAGGGTACTGTACCCAGAGATATAGCAGCATAAACCGTCATCCACAGGGTACTGTACCCAGAGATATAGCAACATAAACCGGTCATCCACAGGGTACTGTACCCAGAGATATAGCAACATAAACCAGTCATCGATAGGGTACTGTACCCAGAGATATAGCAACATAAACCGGTCATCCATAGGGTACTGTACCCAGAGATATAGCAACATAAACCGGTCATCCACAGGGTACTGTACCCAGAGATATAGCAACATAAACCGGTCATCCATAGGGTACTGTACCCAGAGATATAGCAACATAAACCGGTCATCCATAGGGTACTGTACCCAGAGATATAGCAACATAAACCGGTCATCCATAGGGTACTGGTAAAATAATACCATTACCCAGAGATATAGCAACATAAACCGGTCATCCATTGGGTACTGGTAATCATGTAAGATCTAAATGTTCATGAAAAAAAAATCATTGTTTTCAGGGCTGGGAATCACGTGATCAGAAAGGACAGAGACCGCGAAATAAAATGGCGACTGTCGTCACTTCGACTTCTTAAAACTGGTGAATATCCTTTCATATAGCGATTTCGTGCACGAAATGAAACGCAGAGTACCTGCCTTACATTCCGATTTTCTCCGCTTGCTGGATGTAATGGTGCCAGATAAGCAGTTTCTTCAAACACTTGACAACAGTGTTCAAACCTCGCCAATCACAGTTGGATAGGTTCCAACAACAACTGTTGCACGAAATAGCTGTATGAAAAGATACTCACCGGTTTTAAGAAGTCAGTCGCCATTTTATTTCGCGGTCTCTATCCTTTCTGATCGCGTGATTCCCAGCCCTGTGTTTTGGAAAAACAGATTTTAAAAGGTTGCTTACGATGACTGATTTAAGGCAAGGCAAGGCACTGAAATTACTGTGTTTTGCCATTCATTGGGATGTGTATATCAATTCTAAGATGCTTGCAACAAAACTTTTCAAGGGTTCAGTGCAATACTTTATTAAGAGCTTGATCAAAGTGAAAAAAATTCTGTAATTTTGCAGTAAACCCTTTATTTGTAATAGACAAATTCTCTAGGCTCCCTTATCTACAGATAAGACCATTGCGCCAATATGATAACAGGACAAACTGTATATAGAAGACATTTTTTAAGACTTTTTTGGTACCACTGGTAAAACTGATAGAAAAAGACGTAATAAAGTAATCCCCCAAGAGTAACTAGAAATGACAATAATTATTGTAGATAAAAATTCCGCCTAATGAAAACCTGTCTGAGTCTACAATTGCTGGCAACAAAGTTTTTTTTATTCCCTTATATAGGTTTTTTATGACTAGTAGTGTTGGACCGGTGTTGAAGCACTTCTGGGTTGTTGTAGTCTAGAAAGTAGTTCTTGGAAATATTGAAAGCCCACTTCCAAGGTGTTTCCACAGGGATGTGTTACGTTACAGTATATACAAAGCAATTTCTAGATTCATAGGTTTGTCAAAGTCAAAGTGGAATTCTTTTATAACCAATCCAAAGCCAGCCTTTCCTAGGTTGCTTCAAGCCAGCCTTTCGTAGATCGATTCCCAATGGGATAAAAGAAATTGTAAAAATAAGGAAAATCCCATACTTGGCTGGCGATAACAACTGGTCAAACCAGGTAGAACCAACGGCACTCCATGAGTCAGTAGAGAGACTGCCTTCCCCCATTTAGAATTGTATTTTAGAATGGTAATTTAAACCTCTAACTCTTTCATGCCACACTTTGATACACCAGCAGCAAACTATTTAACCCTTTACCAATTGCCAAATTTTTGACTGGCCCGCATTGGAAGAGTTTGCAGACGACATTTTAAAATGTGATGAAATTGAAAAACAATCTTCTGATAGGGTAGAAAACATTGTGGGAAAAGGAGAAATTGCTCCCGAAGAGCAATATCTCCTTTTCCCAAAATGTTTTCCAGAACTGTTGTCAGAAACAAACTGGTCAAATGTTATTATTATTATTTTTTTTTTTTATATGGGTTTTACATCACATCAACATTATTTCAGTTACGTAGCGATGCCCGACTATTAATGATGGAGGAAGACCCCATACTCAACTGCCCACAAGGGCTGGTCAAGACGGGTAGAACCATCGGCATTCCGTAAGTCAGTCGGGAGACTGCCTCTCATGAAAATCCATATCCCTTTCAGAATTTGAACCCACGCATTATTGTTTGGTAATGGGTTAAAACATCATTATGGCAAAAGGAGGAATTGTGTCAAAACCCATCTGTATCCCTAATTAACAAATATCTTTCTTAAAACTGCCTGCAGCTCATATCGCAAACCAAACACCATATAGCAAGCCAAACACCATATAGCAAGCCAACCAACAATACTCAAAATATTCTTGATAAAATGTCCACAACATGGGGATTAGAAGACATTGATTATTTCACAGCGTACATTACATGAAAGACGTCTAATTAGACCTGGAAAAACGTTAACCAGTGTGTGACAAAGACCTATTATAAATAACAGTGTCATTTGACCTTTCGTGGCTTCCGGCTTTATGCGTTTTCAACCCCTTTTTACACTTTTACTTGATTTTTAGATTAAAGGCATACACAGATGGAAATCATGAAGCTTTACAACATAAACTTTTTTGGAGAAATTGTTGTGGAAAGAGAAAAAAAAAGGACGCTTTTTTTGTAAAAAATTATAAGTCTTTTTGTCACAATGGTTGCACGAGTTGTCTGCCTCAGGCTAGTTGTATGTTTTTTATATGAAACATGTCAAACTACAGGTGATAACTAATCAGGCGCAATTATACATCATTTACAATATTTAGTGTATTTGCATCAGAGGCATCATTTAGTTTCATTGAGACAAAAGCAGAAATTGTTGATATCTATCATTCTTTAATTACTAGGAGAAAGCATCATCAGAAATGAAAGCAATATGGAAAATCTGTTGTCTACCATTTTCACAGTAACCATGGAAACCACTACAAGATTACCAAGTTAAAATTCTAAAACGAGTTGATCTGCGCAGCTTTATCGAAAAAGTGATACATTTTCAGAGAGAAAAAAACTTTTAACCATTGCTTTGCCACAGAAATGCATTGTTTTGCAGGCAGTAATAACTACTTTAAACATTAGGGTTAGTTTATCATCTAGTTGATTCCAAAATATCAATGATTCGATAGAAAGAAAACCTACGTTATAAGAAGACGAAACAAAGTTGTCAGAATAGGGCACTATTATTAGAAGGTATAACCCGAGTGAAATGTTTTTTACCTATAAAAAGAAGCTAATTAATTAGAATTCCCTGAAAATAATGCTTTAAACCTTAAAGTGCTGGAACCAACTTCATGCTTGTATGCAAACAGGTTAGATCCAGGCTAGCCGCCAAGAAAACTGACGGCTGGCCGCCAAGAAAACTGGCAGCTGGCCTGTGATCTAACCTGTTTGCTACTCTGAATATCTTTCCTCATCAAAATTAAGAATTATTTAAGGTTATGGAAAGCAGACGACACAAAAATCTATTTTTAGAAAATTACCCAGCATTCTTTGGTCTAAATAATGTCTTTTTTTCTAATAATATGATTATAAGACTATCTATGGACCAATTTGAAGAGATGGCTCTATTGTTACTCAAATGATTAACAGCCCATAGAAATACTAATCCTTTAAAAGTTAGTTTGCACTGGTATCCCCCATTACAAAAAGTATTTTCAATGGTTTGATCTCATACTGCTATTAACCCATTACCAAACAATAACAACATTTTACCACTTTTTTGCAGACCACTTTGATAAACATTGTGGTAAAAGGAGAAATTGCTCATCTATCAGAAGATTATTTTTCAATTCCATCACATTTTGAAATGTCGTCTGCAAACTCTTTGAATTTGAGAAAGTTGAAAATTTGGTGTTTTGTAAAGGGTTTGAATGTTCTTGCAAGAACCAGAAAACGGGGATGATGCTATATTTTGGGGCCACCTTGGAGCCCTGACAAGCAGCAGATGCTATAAGGCCCTTGAATCCAATTTTCCACCACATTTAGAAAGCACCCGTCTGCTATGGGAAATGGGTTTGCTGGGTTCTGGGATATCCCGAGGCCCCCCTAAGTTTAGATGCTATATATCGAGGGCTCATTGCAAGACTATAGAAAATGCTTTATGTTTATGAAGGACTTACTATAGTCTTGCATTGAACCATCTCTATGTCGGTTCAGATACAAGACTATAGAAGATGCTTCATGATTATGAAGGACTTACTATAGTCTTGCATTGAACCATCTCTATGTCGGTTCAGATACAAGACTATAGAAGATGCTTCATGATTATGAAGGACTTACTATAGTCTTGCATTGAACCATCTCTATGTCGGTTCAGATACAAGACTATAGAAAATGCTTCATGATTATGAAGGACTTACTATAGTCTTGCATTGAACTGTCTCTATGTCGGTTCAGATACATGAATATAGTAGGTGCATCAGGTTTATGAAGGACTTTTTATACTTAGCATTGAATCCTTGATACATGGGGTCAGACACATGAATATAGTAGGTGCATCAGGTTTATGAAGGACTTTTTATACTTAGCATTGAATCCTTGATACATGGGGTCAGACACATGAATATAGCATCTCTTCCCCTTTTTGTGAGGAACTTGTTATGAGTCTTGCCCTGAATCCTCCATTTCATACTTCCTCAGGCAATAAAAAATGCTTGTCCATTTGTTATCGTCTTCACCATAGATATTTTCATCAACAATAAAATGCCTGCTGCTTGAAGATACTAAGTTCAAAAGTGGGGGGAAAAATTGGTTGACTGAAAGGAACAGCTAACAGTAAAAAAAATGCAAAATGAAATTTCTTTATAATGATATAGGGTATGAACTGTTGTTACAAAAGGATCAATTGTTCATCACGAGCAATTCATCTTTTTTGTCACATTGGTATCTAGGATCCTCTGCAGTAAAGGGGAAAAAGGGAGGTATCATGGAATAACAATAAAGCACAAGCACACAAGTGAAGAAGGCTTTCACTTGATATTATCTGATCAATCAAAAGATACCATGAGTATCGAAATCATATAGGTCTTTACAAACCCCAAGTGAATCAAGTGTCCAAACCGTGAAATGGAAGTATGATCCAATTAAAATCCACAGGCCATTTATTCATTCAGTTATTACTGTCAAATTGGAAGACAGTTATTATGAGATGCTTATTACTTTTTAAACCCGGAATAATCCATTTTACGTTTTTTATTTCTAACCACAATCTTAATAGCCCATTACCAAGAGCAGTCTGCAGAAACTTGCCTTCATAATGCACAGTGCCTTGCTAAACCTATAAACCTTTTATAAACTTGTGTTTATGCTGCAGCTACAGCAGATGATTTCAGAAAGCAGCATGATGAAAAAAAAGTTGCATGTTCTGAACGAATCCTCCTTATGCCAGAGAAGATGTCGCGATGAAAAAGGAGAAATTGCAAATGGTGTAAAAAGTTAACCCGTTGTATACCAAATACAGCAATTTGCGACTGGTACAGAATTAAAATATAATTCAAGATTAATAACAAGACAATTACATTTATTTGAAAAGTTTAAAAGAAATGGTTGCAAAAAAGGGAGATATTGCTCCTCATAAGCAACCTCTCCTTCAATACAATTAATATTGCTTTATTGTGTCCTCTGCGGCAGGTGCTTTGAACCATGTATTTATGAAGGCAGTGGTTAGGGCTATTAAACTAATCTTTCCATTAACCTGGCAATACCGGACATGGCATAAAAACAATCCCCCAGTAAATAAAGGTGTAAATTGCAGGGACTAGAGAAAAACAACAAAAAGACAAAAACTGCTGGGACGTAAAAATGCCAATGTCCAAGCTATTAATGTTTAATTAACCTTTAGGGCAAAGGCTATACCTGGACCAATAAAATTCAGCTTTTACCCTTAAACCCCATGCGTATAGAGGTTCATTGATTCACAAACATTTCATTTCTTGGTTTAACATAATCTCAACAATTTTTCAGTTATATAACAGCTCTCCTAAAATTCCCCATTACTAGTCAAGAAAGCTGAAGTGTCTTGCCAAAGGACACTCCTCCAAAACCAGCAAATCAAATGGGGTTCAAACCCAGGGCTCCCTTGTTAAAAGCCACCACCACCCCCCCCCCATCTGTAACCATTTGCACCCCCACCCCCAAACTACTTAATTTATGTTACAGTTAGGAAAAAATGAAGCAAGTGATTTTATTACATTTCAGAACCCTATTTTGTTGGTTCTTATAAGAATCCTCTAGGTACTGTTATTGAACATTTTATTCTTAAAAAATGTGTAAGTTCAAAACAACATTCTATCTCATTTTGAATTTGGGAAAAGCAATATTGCAAAGTAACACATCATTGGAAACCAAAGAACCTACCGATGATGTTTCCACATTGCAATATTTCACTTTCTTTTAAGATACTATTCATGTTTATCATTTTTCTGTACTCTGCTAGGACTGAGAGCACCCACAATATAGAGGTTATCAAACACTGAAAAAGATTTTGTAAGGGCTCCCATGTGCCTGTTATCTTTCAACCCCGCAATAAGGCCCTAACAAAAAGGCAATAGCTATTCTAACAAACTAACACAATTGAGAAACATTAATGGCTCAATATCTGAAGTTATCTAGTGGATAATCTTGATTCCTTTTTTTTGTTGTTACAGAAAAAATAAAACAGCAACAACATCAGACGGATTGTAGAGGTGGTTATCACCTGTCACATTGTTATTTCTTGATCAGCTGGACAAAGCCCAGATAAATGGGATTTCTTAATGTTTTATAGCGACTTTTACATTGTATCAACAATAATTCAGTTTTCTTTAGACCCTTTTAGTCCTGGAACCAACTTCATACTTATGCAAATAGGTTCGATCCAGGCTAGCCGCCAAGAAAATTGGAGGCTAGCCTGTGATCTTATCTGTTTGCCACTCTCAGTATCTTTCTCCTCAATAAAATCAAGCAGATATTTATGGTTTTTGGAAAGCAAACGACACAAAAATCTATTTTTAGAAAACTTCCCAGCATTCTAAGGGTTGATTTACAGCTCATTATCAATCGAGGGAAACCTAAATAGATTTGATTTTAGACAAAAGGATTGATGGAACTCTATAGAACCATAAGCATTGCTAAGGTCAGCCTGTGTTGGTAAGAGAAAATATTTCCTTGCCAACTTGTTTTGCTTGCAAATAACTAAATAAAAATCATGAAGCATTCAAATTCCCTATCCAAACTTTGTAACTCCCCAAGAGTCTACCAACAAACTTCTAAAAGAAAGTCAATTGACCATTTGAAATGGTCAAGTTGTGATTATCAAATCAATTAACCACTCAAAGTCACTTGACCACTTGATAGAATCTCTCACAACAGTTAGAAGAAATATGTCAGGAAAACCTCGATCAAACAGATTATGAGGATTAAGGCAATCTAAGGTCAGTTTCGTACCCTGACGCTAATGTTTTTCAAATGACTGGCTAATCTATTGGGAATAAACATGGTTTTAACCATGTCTAAACATTGACAATATTTGGGGTCAAGCCAGAATGGGGACTTGAATAACTCCATTACCAAACAAAACCATTTGACAATTTTGTTGCAGATCACTTTGGAAAAACATTGTGGCAAAAGGAGAAATTACTCTTAAAGAGCAATTTCTCTTTTTCCCACAATGTTTTCAGCCCTATCAGAAAATTGTTTTTCATTTTCATCACATCTTGTAATGTCTTCTTCAAACTTTTTTAATTAAGGACAGTATAAAATTTGTTGTTTGGTAAAAGGTTTGTCCAGAACCTAGTAAACCCATTTCCCATAGTCCATGAAAGATTGCTGGCTGATATGTGTCTCAAACTTAGGAGCTCTGTATTAAGTCAAACACACTTTCGACTTTTTAAGATGCAATGTTTAACCCATTACCAAACAATAATGACATTTTACCACTTTAATGCAGACACCTCTCGGGAAACGGAGCTTCTTTTCTCACAATGTTTTCTACTCTATCAGAAGACAACTTTCAAATTTTCATCACATTTTGAAATGTCTTACGCAAACTTTTTCAATTTGGGACAGTGAAAATTTGGCGTTTGGTAAAGGGTTAAAGAGAGGAATGAATCATACATTCCAACTTCAACATACACAATTTTAATATCCAAGACCTATTTTGTTTAAAACTTCACCTGAGTTTTGTAAAAGAAGATACATCTTAATTATGAAACGTTTTAAAGCTGTCAAATTAAAAGTGAAATTGCCCCAGCCCAACCTGATTTTATTCCTTCTTTCTAGAATTTCAATTAAATCTGTCATAATGAATTAACCTGTAACTGTACGAGTACTCATAAAAATGCACCTGCAGCAAATTTTATATAATAGAATAAATGAATTGTAACCAGTACTTTTTTTTCTTTTATCACAACATTTACTTTTAACCAATTTGAGTGACTGTATTGTTTCTAATCTTTTAAAAGCCACTTTATAGCTTATATATGTGGGCGAAATAGATTAACCTTATTAAAGTTACAATGAATTCACAACCAAAGACTTGTGGAAAAGGGTCACCAATGAACAATTCCAAACCAATGCAAAAATCTCAAGAACCCGCAACTTTAATTATTTTGTTGATAATACTGGTGTGCTTATGAAGACCAAATTCTCTATTTGTTTCAAAAGTTACTTCCAAATTATGTCCACTTAAACACTAAAGTGCACCAAATGTAAAAAGTTCCAAAAGCCCTTTAAATGTTGAGAACAGATTACTGTAGAATACACCATAAAAACAATCTTTGAAGGGACACACACAAAAACTTCATCATTGACTTATATACCATTGAATGATTGTGACAAATGGAGGTAAAGCTCATAATGAGCACAGTTTTGACACAACATATTCCAAGGTTGTTTGTTACACAGGTCAGCAAATACTAGGGAGAAGCTTTGGTAAAAGGAATATTTCCTTTCAGGAGCTAAATGGGTGTTAGATTTAATTAATGGCATGTATATTAGGTTTCTATAGAAAAATTAATACATATCAATACATGAGTAGAAAGGCAGAGATGAGTTAACTTTTTAATCAAGCATGTAAACAATATTTCTAAAGCCATGTCTTATTCAAAGTCAATCATTGCAGACCAAATTAATGATAATTATGAGTTATTATACATAAAAAAGTATCTTAATCAGTTTGCATAATTGACTATGATTAATTATCACTAATGTTATTGTAACAAAAGTGAAAATGTGCTCATTATATACCAATTCTTCTTCAGAAACATCCTTTCTTATGTTTTCAGCTGCACAGATCTTTGAATAGTTAAGTATTTCTAACACGGTTAAAAATTGCCTCAATTCAAATCAAACTATTCAACTCAAACCATTTCTTGAAGTAACTCAAACCATTTCTTGAAGTAACTCAAACCATTTCTTAAAGTAACTCAAACCATTTCTTGAAGTAAAGACTTAGAATAGGTCCTTGAATTGTGAAAGCACAGGTGTTTGTACCAATGTCATATTCCCCATTAAAAGGACAATTTTGTCTGGAAATCCTCAGAATATTATCCTCAAAGTACCAAACATCCAAAAATAGACATGTTAGAATTGGGGGACTGGTCCTAATTCCTTTTCCCTGTTCCAAAGCTTATAGATACAGTGTTAGAGCCTACCCCAGTAGTGACAAAAATATCCAAAAATCCTCTGATATCAACTAAGAAACATTGACATACTGGTGGTAAAGGAGCGTTTGCTCACATTGAACACATTTTTCCATTCAATAAGGTTATTTCAAATATAATTGCATTAATGACATTTATTCATTTAAGCCTTTTGTTCAAGAGAAAAGGGCCAAATTGACAATAATTGGTTTTCAGACTCTGGGGAAACTTTTCATTTGGGCACAAGTTTCAACATCTCTTAGTCATTAGGGACAATCTTCTACCACAGAAAAAAAACAATTACACAAGTATAGCATTTTTGTCTACAGAAAAAAAGGAGAAAAAACACATTTGAGCAGAATATGTATTGGTTTTATCTATAAGCAGATAATGGCTTTCTAAAATGTTGTAACAAGCAAATTCAATGCTTAAACCTCAGAATGCTTGGTAATCTTCCTAGAATAGATTTTTGCGTTGTCTGCTTTCCAAAACCTTAAATATTTGCTTAATTTTGATGAGGAAAGATACTCAGAGTGGAAAAAAGGTTATATCACAGACCAGTCAACAACTTACTTGGTGGCTGACCAGGATCTATAAACTGTTTGTATAAGCATGAAGTCAGTTTCAGCACTGTGAGGGTTAATGATCTGTTATGTGTTCTGGATCAAGATAACTTTTTTGAAAACATGGTTTCAGAGAATGAAAACTTTCCCTATGGTTTGATCAATTCCAAGATTTATACAGAAATATTCCCTTACATGTCTGCATATTAATAGAAAATAAAAAGATTTTCTTTTAACCTTATTTCCTTAACAAGTCTTGAATTGGTACCAAACTCTTGTTAAATACAGCCACACCTCTTTATTATATTCAGCATTCTATCAAGAATATGAAGATTCAATAATGACCTTTCACAAAAATCTGCAATTAAATATAAACACACTGATTATTGTTTCAAGATTGAAAGTTTGCCCATTGGCTGAGTGCTTGAATAGTTTCTACCAACAATCAAAGGAAATCAAGATAACAGACCTTCTACATGCATTATCTAAAAAAACACCTATGAATCCTATCTTGCAGGTACTCATTAGAATTGTCTGGTCGAGACAATTCTAACAAGTACCAACAACATAGAGTTTAGAGAAGCATTAAAGGAGATATCAAAGATGATACATCTCATATCTGAACCTTCACAATTCTCAAAGAAATGTTATTTTCTATACCGAATATTTCTTGACAGCCTTTGCTACAAGCAAGGAATATCAGAGTCTCCAAATCCCATATAATTGGGGAATGAGTCAAAAAGATGGTATACACATTATCGAGGGTTCAATGCAAGACTGCTGTAAGTGCTTCACAAACATGAAGCACTTACTATAGAATTGCATTGAACCCTCGTTATAACAAATAGAATCATTCTGTATACAGAGAATACGATAAAAGTTACACAGGTTACAGAGGGAATTGAAAAAACTTACCAATTAGTGGTTAAACTGTAATCCAGTACCTCACGAAATAAACCTTGCACACTAGAGCTGCAAATTAATTAAAATTCCAAAATGTGCTTTCGATTATGTAATGTTCCACTGGTAGAGACCTAGATCTCAAATCCACAAGGCAAACAGCTACAACACAAGTTTCCCTGTTATTTCACTAGTCAGAAGAAAAAAATAATAATCCAATTTCACCAAAATCTGCACAAAAGAGAACACTTGAGTTCACAGTCAATATGTGTTACAGCGCACAAAAAAATGTAAAATAATCCAGATCGAAATGCCAACGCAGTAAGAAGGCATTAAACGAATTTGAAACCACAATCATTAAAAGAGCAAAATGTTAAGTATGTAATACACTACACTATAATATAGCAGTATATGTTACAACTATTTCCATCAATTATGAAACCTTGACAGGCTTGTGGCTTTCATACAATGGAGAGGTTTGTATGTATGTCCAGCTGTATATCTGTCCAAATGGAATTAAAACAGGTAATCAGCTGATCGTCTCTCTAGTTAATGAAGTCGAAGGTAGGTAATTATCTGGAGTGGGCAGTTTGTCAAGTTGACAATTGACAAGCCGGGCTATCACCTTATGCTTTACATGTAACAGATTATGGTAAATCTACATAGTACAGCCCTTGTAACCCTACACTCTAATACAAATAACGTTATAGGGGCTTAGCCCTTAGAATGCTTGGTGGCTGGCCTATGATCTAACCTGTTTGCATAAGCATGAAGTCGGTTCAGGCACTATAAGGGTTAATTTAACACTTTAGTGCAATGAAAGTGGAGGACCTCTATGTTGTTAACCGTAGACCTTTCCTTAAACCTCATACTACATGAAACTTTAAAGTTTACAATTTCTGCTGCAGACGTCATTAGAAAACATTGTGACAAATAGATAAATTGCTCCTAATGAGCGATTTTTCCCTATATCACAAAGTTTTTTTCCCATTTTCATCCTGCTATTCAATGTCATCTGCTGTTGCTATCAGTTTAAATGAGTCTCAAATATGTATATGGGGGAATAGGTTAAGCCTTGACTTCATATCCTTCTTGCAATTGAAAAAAATTCACACACCAGATGACAAGTGTGACATATGAACAATAACGTTTTCTTTTGTAAAACTTGGAGGAGACCATCATGAAATTGTGAAAATTCTATGTAAGCAACAAATCTTCTTGATATCAAAGTGGTTAAAACAAAATATTCTACTATAGGTGACAAAGAGAATGGGTGAAGGAAGAATTTTAAGCAGAGAATATCAATATCATGACATTGTGATCTATATTTGACAACCCTTAAAATCAAATCACATAATTGTAATGTAAGAATCTTTTTGCATATCGTGACAATAATTTTGTTTAAAGGAAAAAGTGTACATGACCCCAATTCTCTCCCATTATCAAAATATTTTCATGAAATAATCTCCTTAAAAGGCATCAATGCATTTTATACTACAATGAGGTTAACAACATTATTATGCATTTGCAATCATAGCAAAAGCAAAAGCACTTGGCCCGCAGTTGAATGAGTTATTCCTTTCACAGTCTCAATCATTGAGAATCAAACCAACAAGCTTGTCTAAATAAAACACCAAAAACTATATCAATCTAGTCCATTCCTTCTTGCAGTTGAAAAGTGAATCAAATCAATCCATGCATATTTCTGGTAAGCACCAACAATTCCAAATGTTAAGACTTCGACACATTCTGATAAGACATAAGAATGACTTAGCTAATAAAAACAATTGACATAAAACACTCCTGATTCAAGCCACACAACTAATTAAACTTAATAAATCAAACTAATCGAAAATAAAATCCATTCAACAGTACACATTTCATTGAGATGATGATGATGATAATGATTAACCTCCCACCAGTTCAAACAATAATATTTGTCAAAAAGCAGTATTATAGAGAAACCAGTAGTATAGGAGGTCCCCTCTCACCACTATACTCCAGCCACTGTATGCCATCAAATCCGATAGTGCACTACAGTGCTGCTAGCTTCAGTCCAATACTCGTGCTGATTGGTCCTCAGGCTCTGTGTCCTTTATTCCGATTGGTCAATGCTGCTCCCAGCATCTTTATGATGCTGGTGACAACATTTGAAGAAATAGAGAGGACACATATCAACCTTTTCTCTTTCACAGAATTTTCAAAAGAAGCCTGCTATAAATAGTATTTCCTAATAATCTTAACATGAGGCGAGCTTGCTCATGAAGCACATATTGATGGTTCAATGCAATACTATAGTAAGTGCTTAATATGAAGCACTTACTATAGTATTGCACTGAGCCCTTGAAATACTCTATTTTGTTGTAATGTTTTCTGTAATTGAAATCAATAATGCTGTTTTCATCGACATATTTTTCTTATTTGCTTATATGATTGTATTCTTAAAAAATCCTAAAAACAAAGAAAGGGTTGACTCAATTCTCATTAGAACCTCTTACCTGAGGCATCTACATCATGTTACGTTAGAAAGACAAATTTAACAAATTTTTAGATGCATGTTGGTTACCTCAAGGTTATGCTATCCCCTATTAGGTGATAATAAGCACGAAGCTTGATGTTCTTCTTCCGCAATATTCACAAAACATACCTTACAATACTAAATGGCAAATGAAATTTGGATGTCCGTTGGCTATCGATTCGGGCAGCAACAAAAATGTAGATAGATAAACTTATAACATTCTGACAATATTTTAAGACTTTATCTAAGTTGCTTTGTTATATATTCTGTCTAATTAAGTCTTAACCCTTAGAATGCTGCATGATTTTCTAAAAACAGATTTTTGTGATGTCTGCTTTCTAAAACATAAAATATCTGCTTAATTTTTATGAGGAAAGATACTCAGATTAGCAAAAACATTAGATCACAGGCCAGCCGCCAATTTACTTGGCAGCTGGCCTGGATACAATCTGTTTGCATAAGCACAAAGTCGGTTCCAGCACTTTAAGGGTTAACTTTCATTCTTTATCCTTCCTTTTAGAGAATCTTCATATTTTTGGCCTTGATATTTAATGAAGAAAAAAAGCCTGCATGATGTATGTTGCCTCTAAGTGGGAAAAGGGCCAATTCCCAGCATGGACCCTAAAGGGTTCTGACTATGGTGATAAAATAGGGATCAGAAGGGGATCAACCATAAGCAGGGCAATGAATACTTGGGGTTTAAGTCTGAGCCCCTGCTTGTATACCTTACATTACTGCCAGTCCAAACTGCCAGTCTTAGTTCCTTTCTCTGATCCTTATTTTCTCCCTCAAAAGTAATTTTTATACATTTAGTGTTTAATGCTGTGTCAACAATTCATTCAGTTATATTGTGGTTTTCATGGGATTCCCTTTACTAGACTAGATCCCTGACTTGTCTTGCCAAAGGAAACCAGCAGGGTTGGTGGGGTACAAACCTGAGATGATCAGATCCCCTGGTTACAAGGCCATTACATTTGCAATGATAGAACCAACAGATAAATACTACATTAAGTAGAATCTGCATAAATCTGACACATTCATAATGGAATGGCCTCACTGTGAGAGCAACATCTCCTTTGGTCCCAATGTTACCAAAATCAATGTTATATGTGAATTACAGAGGTGTCTAAAGTTCTCTGTATAAGGGAAGAGGATAAACCCCATTTTCCTCTTCACAGTAATCCAATCTTTGCCTGCAAATCCAGGCTTATCCAATACATTAGTCAGAATGTTGAGGCCAGTCAAAATTTGGAGCAATTTCAATTCAAATTTGAAACAAGGGAGAAAACTGCTTGAAAAGACGGAGAGCAAAATTTATCAACTACTTGTTAATCACTCGCCCATTGATAGTTTTTCGCTGATTTCAACTGATAGCCAGATTATTTGACAGTGTAATCAGGTATTTCATTGCATTTATCACTAATGTCATTATGCCTCATACAAACAACTAAATCAACTCTTCAGTCCCCATCTTTTCCCTCATAGGAAATTTTGCTACTGATCTTTGAGCAACTTCTGCTCTTATCATAATTGTTGGGAGCTGCCTTACAAAAAGTATGTTAAACCAAAACACTTGATCATAGCAACATAAAGTACTATTATATCCATTCCTGTATACAGCCATTAGTCAACTGATCCTTTAGCATTCTGAATGGTGTTTAATGCAGTATCAACAATTTTCAGTTATGTAACACCTTTCCTTGATCCATCAATACTATGCTAGGGCTCTGAAGTGTCTTGCCAAAGGTCAAATCAACAACAATGGAGGTGTCGATGGGAGTCAAACCTGGGACCCCAAAGTTCTAAGCCCGGCACAGTAACCCATGGGCCAGGTTGGACCAAAATCTGGTGGCAACTTCTGCTCTAATTGTTATTGTTTGGGAGTACCTTACCAAAAAGTCTGTCAAACTTTAACACTTGACCATAGAAAATAAAATGCAATTGCTGTTCTCATGAAATTGCCTCAATACTTAATTAGGAAATGTTTTCCACATGTATATATTGAAAGTAAGATTTGTTTGCCTAATTGCCTTTTAATTTTAAACTGTTTTCAACATTATTTTAGTCATATTCCTGCAATCAGGACACCTATCTCCTCATATTTCCTAACCAGGACTGGACAATAGTTTGGTAGATCATGATAAATGTCTAAAGCCTAAAATTCTACATAAGACAGTATATCAGCATCTCTTACATGAAATATTTCAGAAAATAAGAGACATATCCTACAGCATTGACACTCATTAGAGCTCACAATATAGGGTTTAGAAGCAAAAAAAAAAGTAAGTTGAAAAAATATATGCCTTTTGGACCCCTTGAAACCACTACGACCAAATGAAGAAATAGGTCACAATGAGCAATTTCTAAATTTACCCTAAATTCTACAAACAAAAAAGTTTTTTCGTACTGTAACCTAGTCATGATATCACTTACTTTCTATTCCTATCAATGACGGCGTTCAAAATAGGGGATACAGTGTAACTGAATACTTTAGGCTGTAATTATTACACAAGTTAAACAATGATATGATGACACTATCATCTATACAATTACTATTAGGTAAGACAAGTGGCAAAGTGACAGTTTCCACCTAAGGGGCTATATATTGGTATTTCACCATGCAATGTGACACTATGAACTGTATGGCTGCTTTCCCACAATTATCCTTTCTGACATATTGATACAATGAAAGACCTTATTTAGTCACCATATTTTACTTGATATCATTCACGCAAACTTTCCTTGAAATGGATGACATTGTTTTCAATAATGACACAAAATCTACATTAATATTTATTTTAAAAAAATATAGGTCCAAAGACACAATTGCTTGTTTAAAGCATTTTCTCATTTCACACAGCTTATCTTAATGGAGAACAGGGTTTTTTGCATTAAATAACAAGGGCTCATAAATGACACCTACCCAATTAAAAATTTCTTTAAAATCATGCAGGTTCCCCAAAAAATCAATGTCACCAAAGCTTTTCGCTTACCCATTTAGCAATTTCATCAAAACAGTCACCCAAAATAAGCATGACATGGCCTCTCCCTAATTCAAGGAAAAAAGATCCTGGACTAAAGTTCCATATCTTTTAAACTTAAATTGCTGTTTTCAGAACTGATATTCTCAATAAGAACTGGGCAACTATGGGGGTTAGGGTTATTATTAAAGTAACAATTTAAGATAATAATCTACCCCCCTCTCATGTCAATTGAAGAAGGTTTTCATTGATTTCCACCAACCAGCCAGACAATCTGTTTGATAAAGATCAGCTCCTCTGTCCACTCCAGGCTATCAATACTGCTTACGATGGACTATCACTGAAACATCTGATTTATCTACTTTGGGGTTTAACATCACATCAATAATTTTTCAGTTATGTTACAATGCCACTCTTTATGATTGAGGAAAAAACCCTTATACTCAACTATGCTTTAAAGAGCCTGTCAAACCAGGTAGAACCAGTGGCATTCCATAAGTAAGCCAATCGGGAGACTACTAGACTGAAAGGATCTAAAATAGATCGATTGCTATGCTTTTTCCAGTGAATTAAAAGATATTTGTGTTTTAAGTCATAAATATATTCAACATGAGTCTAACTAAGAGTCTGATATTCCCTAGGCTTACTTCTACATTTCTTCTTTTAACCTTATACTGTTGGTACATACTAGAATTGTCTCATCAAGACCATTGCCTATTTGGGTAAATTCCAACGAGTACAAACAGAAAAGGTTTCATCATAAAAGATTCTGAAATGCTGCTCATACAAGATCTCAAGTCCACTTTTTATCAGGTTCTCTGTTAAATGCTCAGGAATCTATATGGGTTTAACATCACATCAACAGGGATTTTCCTTGACCCCCCTGATTCATGTTAATTTTGGGGACATTTGACTCCTTATCTAAGAATTGGGGGTTAATTTACTATATGAGTTTGGGGTCAAGGAAAACCCTACATCAACATTGTTTCAGCTACATGACAATGTAAGACTTAAAATGATTGATCAAGCTGGGTCTCATAGCCATTCTGTAAGTCCGACACTCTCCTGAGAATCACTGTGATTTGAACCAACCCAGAGAGAAGCCATGTGCCTAAAGTTCTGTGCTCTTAACTGTTAGCCACAGATATCTCAAATTTCTAACTCTACCAAATTCAAGCAAATTCCTTTGCAAAGAACCAATTACATAAAAAAGTTATTTCCAATGATGATAATGTTCAGTTCTACTATGATAAGATATCAAAGGAAAGATTCAAGAAAACATAATTAATGAGTATCAACAACAGTGGATGGCATAAAGATTACCAAGAAATATTATATTATATTGTAAGGATCACAAAGAAATATTATAGAAATATTATATTGTAAGGATCACAAAGAAATATTATATTGTAAGGGTTACAAAGAAATATTATATTGTAAGGATTACAAAGAAATATTATATTGTAAGGATTACAAAGAAATATTATATTGTAAGGATTACAAAGAAATATTATATTGTAAGGAATACAAAGAAATATTATATTGTAAGGATCACAAAGAAATATTATATTGTAAGGATCACAAAGAAATATATCGTAAGGATTACAAAGAAATATTATATTGTAAGGATTACAAAGAAATATTATATTGTAAGGATCACACAGAAATATAATATTGTAAGGATCACAAAGAAATATTATATTGTAAGGATTACAAAGAAATATTATTTTGTAAGGATCACAAAGAAATTTTATATTGTAAGGATTACTAAGAAATATTACATTGTAAGGATTAATAAGAAATATTATATTGTAAGGATTACAAAGAAATATTATATGGTAAGGATCACAAAGAAATATTATATCATAAGGGTTACCAATAATTATCATATTGTAAGGATTACCAAGAATTATTATATTGTAAGGATTACCAAGAAAACTTTTATTGTAAAGATAACCAAGAAATATTTTAAAGTAAGGATCACAAAGTAATATTATATTGTAAAGATTACCAAGAAATATTAGTTTGTAAGGATTACCAAGAAAAAGTTGTAAGAATTACCAAGAAGTTGTGTGGTCAAGTTATTTTCCAAGTAACCCAAGTCTGGTGGCTGGCAAATTGTCTCTATTGTCTTTGCACTTTTGTGAAGGTCTTAAGATAGTCTTGGATTGAGTTCTCGAGTTCCCGCCCTTTTCCTGTAAAGGTTTAAAAAATGTACATTAAACAATCAAAGATTGAGTAACCATTGTTTGGTTAAATAAATCTTTATACACTCATGTAATATCGCCAGAATTTAAGCACAAGTTTTGAAAATGCACTTTTCAAATTGCTTTAAAAGCATGCATTTTTTGGAAATACCAAATGTTAAGACACATTTTTTTGATTCCATTATAAGCATTTATAAAAAAGACAACTATTGTTTCCTGAATAAACAAGCTTAAAGGTCTCTTTCCAAAGAAAGGAGAATAACCCATGTAAAGGGTTAATATGGATGGTAGTCTGGTTTTGATATTACTATGAAATAGGCAATTTATTTCTCAGAAATAAGTATCTTGCATCTAAATGAAAAAATATCAGTAATATTCAAAACAAATAACCTTATTTAACACTTCATTTAAAATGAAAAGAGAAGACATATTTCAACATTATTTTCAATTTTAACCCAGCACCAGTCCAGGAAGAAAAAACAATCTTCATCGTCTAAAATGTTGCTTCTATTGCTTCATTTCACGCCCCTTATAATTGAAAAAGGGTGCCAGCAGTTAGCAGTATATTCATAACGAGTATTTTCTTAATCTAAAACAGAAAACTTTTGAAAGATTTTGGTGCTTTATCCACCAAGCAAATGAGTCTAAAAGATTTCAATGAATAGGCAAGCATCATGATCAAGCAGACATCATGGCAAGTGATATTGCATTTATGATTTATGCAAAAGAAATTGTGACAAATAAAAAGTTTTAACTTGTTATTAGCAAGTCTTTGTACTTGTCTCTACAATCTGCCTTTAAAGAGAAAATTAAGAATACATATTGTGCAATTCATCAAAGTTCTTGATTATTGTATATAATAACCCTCTTAGTGCTGGAACTGACTTCATGCTTATGCAAAAAAGTTTGATCCAGGCCAGCCGCCAAGAAAATTGGCGGCTGGCCTGTAATCTAACCTGTTTGCTACTCTGAGTATCTTTCCCCATCAAAGTAATGCAGATATTTATGGTTTAGGAAAGCAGACAACACAAAAACCTATCTATAGAAAATTACCTAGCATTCTAAAAGAGTTAACATGAACAAGTTGCAACATATTCAAAATATGATCTACTAACTGATGCCAAAGCATGAGTATCTTTGAAGGAGTTGAGAATCCACATCAACCCATGCAACATGGAGTACCAATACAGAGGAACTTTCAACCTTTACTTCATAGTTATATAAACAAAACTAAGCTATTCCCTGAAATAGGATGCTGTGTATGTTGTTATTTGAAAGCAGTAGATCAGATTAATTGTTAACAAAGTTAACAATATATATCTCATGTTTGTAGGCATCGATTGTTACAATAGGAGTGATTTCTCCCTTTGAACAATATCTCTTAAATATTAGTGTCGGTCATCTTTAAACCTTTTCACAGTGAGTCACATGCATGTACAAATGAATATATGATGTAAAGGGTGAAATAACCATGGTGAGGAAAGAAGCAATGAATGTAACTGTAACAATATATTTGTTTTATTTTCTTTTTGCCACAATTTTAATTCCAACTTCATTTCACCTATTCTTTTGAACCTGATTTCAAACATTTTCAAAGATGGGTTTATCATTTAGATCATCAATTTTGTTAAACATATCATGATTAATAAGATATGGTTGACAAATATCATGATGGATTACAAGAGATGGTGGACAAAGATCAAAGGTAACTGTTTGGGAAACATTTCATCTTATTAACACTCAAACCATCTTTTTTCTTTGCCTTTCCCTGCCCCTTGTACTGTATCAACAATTGTAGTGCCAATACAGCAGATAGAAGAAGAGAAATTTGGTCAAAATGTGATAATTCTTCATTGATCATAATGATTTAAATGCTTACACTGGGCTATAAACAATGTCAACGTCATGTGGCTGCTATTTGCTTGGCCACTGTGCCGAAGGACATTTAAGACAAATGTTGTTAGATCTACTTCTAAGACTGGGCTATCCTGGAACGTTTTGTCTTCAGCTCACAAATCAATAAAACAATTGTTTCAAAATAATCATCTTTTTTCATTTAAGCCTGCCGTCTTGAGTACTAACCCTAACACCATACGGGAAAAAAAGTTTATAACCTCATCTAAGCATTTATTCCGTTTTGATTGTTTTTTGCATACCCCAATCAAAGATGTGAGTAAATCGATTACTGATAAGTGATGAAGTCCCCAGTATGTATCTACGAGTACCTACCTTCTTTTTCTAATTCAGATCTTCTTCAATTAATTGCTTAATCACCGATTCCAACATCGTTTTGGCGTGCTGAAATATGAAAATGGCGGTTATGAAAATAGGAAGTGAAAATACCGACGATTTAGTAATGGATCACATGAATATACAAAGCGGATTCAGTTTTAACACAACCGTAAAGTGGCCTGGTGACGTAAATGGGCTCATCATTGTGCCGTGGATCGAGATTTAACACAATATGAATAATATACCCAGGTTTTCGTCATCATAGTGCCGTGGATCGAGATTTAACACAATAATTATAATATAGCCAGGTTTTGGTCATTATACTGCCGTGGATCGAGATTTAACACAATTAGAAGTTTTGGTCATAATTTTGATCCATTACTAGCTCAACCGTGAAATACACGCGTCTGGAATCGCGGAGTGATACATTGATCATCTGATCAGACGAGCCGACTAACAACCGTGTGTCAAATAATGGATGATGATGCTGTAATATAATAGATCCAATTGAGGTTATTAAAAAAATGAAATATTGATCGAATACTCACAAATGTATTGCAAACACGTGAAAGAAAAATATCGTCAATGTTTATTCATTTTTCATGGAGTTGTACAAGTGTATAGAACTAAGATTGCCCATCCCGATAATAACAGGAAACGGGAAATAGACATCACGTCACAACATGATGTCACACGTGTCTTCCCGTAAACCAATTAAAACGCTGCTTACATGAATGACAGGGCACCTTGCAATTCCGGTCGAAGTTTTGAATTACTCGTTTTGATTTGAATTTAAAATTTCGATTCGCTGTTGCTCACATATCAACTGTCTCGGGCCATGTGATGTAATAAGAGTTTAATGCACACAGGAAGCGAATTATTCAATTAAGTCGCGAGTAAACCAATTATTACCACACTTCCATACCACTGGTCGTTAACGAGCATTTTGCAGCTGAGAAAACCATAGATACGATAAATCTCGTAACGTCTTGTGTCTGACCTTTGGTTGGCCACTTTTCCGGATGATCAAGGAGTAAATTTGGTGTTCAAGAGAATTCAAGATAGAATGTCGAACCATATTTAACGTCTTTGTTTTGTTTTTGAAAAATCTGCCACAGAATTCTTAATTAAAACAATACTCCTGTTTATTTACCATTTTCCCATTCGTACCGAAATTGCCATTGTCAATTTGAACTAGACCATTTATCCCAGATCGAGGGTTCAATGCAAGACTATAGTAAGACGTGCTTTACAGTCATGAAACACTAAAGTATTGCAATTGGGGGAAACGGGATTATGAACGAATTGCATGACAACTTCTGCCAAAAATGCAAAATGCATTCCGACATGAAAATGAATTGATAGACGCGTCCCGTTATGAAGGACAACATCATATCATGACATAATGCCAGGAAAAAAATCAAACAAAATAGTTTCAGACATGCGAACTCAAACAAACAAAACGATCATGCATTGGGAGTTTTTGCTGTAGATCCAAGGATATTTAGCTTGTTTGTCTAACAATGTTCATTTTTTTTTAAATATTTATTTCGTCTTGCTATATTTGATTCAGGTTGCTTTGATGGTGTATTAGCGAAAGAGAAAATGAATCACAGTATAAACCTCTAATCTGCATCTGCACGAAATGCATTTGTAAATCAACTATGTTGAATTAAATTGGCTCAAAATTAGGATCATTACAATTTGTTTCTCCTGGCTTGTAGTAAGACTTACGGAATGCTAATGTTTCTACCAAGCTCCCCACAACTCTTAAAGACAGCTGGTTATTGCGTAATTTCTTCATGATTTTCAAGCTATCGCAACGTAAAATGACTTGGAATATATTCTACAAAGTGTGGAAATCCAACAAAACAAATAAAAATACAGAGCATATTTGAGTCAATATCTCAAGTCCAAGGAATGTATTCAGAGGAAGAGAGGTAGTGCATTTTCATTTTTAAATAATGAGAGTGAAATTTATGTGTGTCGGTTTTAATAAGCCAAAATCAAGACATGAACATGGAATGTCAACGGACGGAGATTTTTGCACGCAAAGTTTTTTTTAATGCCAACTCATCATTTCGAATCGACTTCATTCAGTAAAGAAGAGCAATTCTCAATCTTTCCTGTACCGTCATTGAGTAAACACTATGCCAACATATCCATCAAAGACAGAAGAATAAACCGACAGTACTGATGATTTAGACGGTGCTGTCTATTTTATCTACATTGGTTTTACATCGTGTCAACACTATGTCAGTTAGGTTGCGAGGCCTATTTCATAATTATGGAGGAAGATCTCAAATGCAACTGTCCATAAAAACTATTCAAGCCAGATAAAACAATCTGCATCACCTATGTCATACGCCATTTCTCCTTTTGAAATCCTAATGCAACCAACGTAAGCAGGCGGTGTAAGTTTGAGCCTTAACCAAATAATATTTAAAATTTATCGTGAGAAAATAGTATATTGTCTAAAGCCTGCTTGAAAAAAAAACCTCCAATGTATCACTTTATCATCTATGTCCCTAATGTATCTATTAACCCTTGTTCAAAAGTTGACTCTTCGGCTTGTTCAAATTGGAAGCAAAAACTGACGACAAAACGTAGTTAATGATATATATATTCCTTGTGATGTTGGGTAGAAACTATTGTTAAACAATGATACATTGCTCTTTAGGAGTAATTTATTATTCTGTCCCAATGTTTTCTTTTTGTGAGGAGAATAGGGAAAAGATGGGCATAATGAAGTGAAGGGTTGATACGTTTGTATGACCGATCCATTGTAAATCGCTTCAACAAGTGAAGGACATTGGAAAGATATTGTGCTGATCATAAAATTGTCGCCCACTGCTACTGTTAACCATTTTCCTGTAATAAATATATTTGTGCGACGACATAATTGATTAATAAATACAAGCTTGATTGTTATTTCATAGATGTCGACTCTTGTTAATGGGTTTAGGAGCATACAGTGTTCATAAAGTATAAGTCTTATATAGGCATTATCATTTATCAATGCATTCAGACTTAACTATCAATGGATTAATTAAAGCCGGTTTTATTAACGTACATGTCATTACCATCTCTTTTAACATGACATATATTATCATGCAGGAAACGCAACTTATTAATTAAACATGCGCAGAACTTTTTTTTCAATTTAATTGGAACGAGACCCAAGCATGTTGCATTTGACAAGAAGCATCGCAAAGAAATGCTGAATCAAAAGAAACCAAACAGCTGATGTAACTTTGAAGCATTTTGGAAAACTGCATGATCTTAAAGAAACATTCAATGGGGGTCCATGTATGAAGGCTACTTTGTATGATACGTTTTTAACATGAGTCAGTCAAAATGGTGGTAACATATGCACTTGCAATTTGAGTTTTTCGGAAATAGAAAACCAGCTTTAACACTTAGAATTCTGGGTACTTTTCTGAAAGTAGATTTTTGAGTCGACTGCTTTTCTAGACGTTAAATATCTGCTTAATTTTGACGAGGACAGATACTCTGAGTAGCAAACACGTTTGATCACAGGCCAGCCGCCAATTTACTTGGCGGCTGGCCTGTGATCAAACGTGTTTGCATAAGCATGAAGTCATGGCCAAACGCTCACCTAATGCCAAGCAACAATCTTCATTGTTTGATCTTGGTTCTAAACAAATGTACGGACGTTTACAGGAAAAGTTATGGCAACTAGGTATTCACTTAACGACTTACCTTTGATTATTGGCTAACCTAACAATTCTGGTAGCTTCTTCAAAGCTTTCGATTGCTGGAATTATTCTTTTAAGAGTAATTTATTGAATAGTGTTTCATTGCCCAATGTCATCTATTTTCAGATCAAATCATATTTTAATTAAGACATGCACAAAGTACATCATCTTCAAGACATTGAAAGTCCGAAGTAATATCAAAGTATGATGATACCATTAGACAACCGAAGCAAGGGGATTCAATGTAATGTGAAAATAAAAGTAATTTGTGAGAAAGCCCCCTCTTGTTCTTGACTCGGAATTAACATTGTCATTACACGCTGACCTTCTACACTACCGCCGCAGGTTTTAATGATCTCCCTGAGCGATCGTATATTATGACAAAGGTCCATAATCGCTTGTCATAACGTGCCCACTTCAACAAGACCTTTCTCTTTGACAGACGTGTTTGAGGCAGTATTGTCGTTTTGTAAGAAAAAAGCCGTTCGAAGCATTGTCGTAAATGAAGAGATCGTTTGTGATAAGGTGTCCAACCTTTGAATATCTAACTGTGCTTTTTGTGTTGCCGCAAGTATTATCGACATCATCATTTTGTTTTCTTCCGATAGCAAACGGAAATAGAGAAATGTTGTTCTAACGAATATTAATAACAGCCATATAATGCTTTGGAGATCATTGTGGCAAGAGAAGAAATATCTTCGATGGTTTCGATGTGTTTGCGTATCAACTCTAGAAGCGTGGAATCACTCTTGAATGATGCTGATGTAAAATGTCAAAAAACATTTAATGTACATATTGTTTCTTTTGATTGTGCTTGTCATAATTATTTGTGAATATGTAAGCAACAGCATGTATATGTTACGCTAATTATCTTTTGAACTTGAACTTTCATAAACTTCACTGTTGCTCCTGCCCACTGTTACGATGTCACGGTCCTATATTTGGTCTTTTTTGCTTCTTTGCCTGTACGTACGTCTTTGTTATTAAGTGGCTTAACAGAGAAAAGGGTGTATCGCTAATTGTTCTGGAAAATGTTTCCATGTTTTCACATTCGCTGTTCTATCACGTGGTGCCATTGTCGGTAATTACAGCCATAATCGTCCATATTTCCCCGGTGTCATGTGACTCGATCAGAGATAGAACGTTCAGTGTAAACAGCTGGCACGGTGCTAATGAAGTTTCTCCTTTAACCCTTTACCAAACGCCAAATTTTCGACTGTCCAAAATTGAAAGAGTTTGCAGACGACATTTCAAAATGTGATGAAATTGGAAAATAATCTTCCGAAGGGGCAGAAAACATTGTGGGAAAGGGGGAAATTGCTCGTTCCGAGCAGTTTCCTCTTTTTCCTAGATGATTTCCCAGAGTCGTCTGCAGCAAACTGGTTAAATGTCGTTATTGTTTGGTAAAGGGTTAAAACGGTCCAGCCATTGCCTCTCCCCGCTCTCCGAATGACAGCCGACAAGATTTATCTCCCCTGTGGGAATACCCTCGGTTTCTTTGTCAGAACGAGGCTCTGTCCTCGCATTAGTATTCGTAGTTTGGGAAATATCATATTTGAAGGGATTCCGTCTTAATAATTCGAAAACTGTTATCATGGGGTTGGCTAATTCTATTAAGAGCCGCTGGATTGTATTTTACTTTGTCACGGAAGAGTTTTTTCAAACAACTAATTAAATCTCGCTCATTCTTTTTTCGTTCTTTATTTCGTTTTCGCCGCGGATGATTCACAAAGAAGAAAGGTTTTCATAATTAATCTTGGAGTGTAATCGTTATTTAAGGGTTTGGGACAGACACTTCTGGGGGACTGAATGTGGTATTCTGGCTTGGAAACAATGAATATAGAGTGGAGCGAATGTGTTTACATAATGAAGCAAGGCACATAGGATTGCACATTATTCCAAATTGTAAAATTGTTTTCTTTTCCCGAGACAATACTGATTGGCATAACTCTATTTCCTGGTTCGTTTGTTATGGTTTAATATCACTTCAAAAGTGGCTCGATAAAATTGCATTGTCCGGCTGGTAAACCATAAACAAGACCCCAAGTTTGAATGTGAATTCTGTGAATTTAAACTCACATAAAGAGGGGCAGTGGGATTTCGTGTTGTGTAATATACCGACTAGGAAACGGAGGTCCCTATGTACATCTACCTAATAAAACTAGTTTGTTCACTTCGAAATTGAAAGAGCTTTACGACGAGACTCTGTCTTGAAATATTGAAATATTTAAGAGGGAAACTATACGTGGCTCAGAAAATACGGTGAAGAACTAGGGAAGAAACGAGAAAAGAAAGGGTGAATGCGCTGACCGCTGTGATGTTACTGAAGTAATCATGACTGAAAAGCGACATCAAACGTACACACAAACCCCAAAACCCAATACATTTCTGACATAATTTGGAAATCAAACTGATTCGATATTTGCAATGCAGAATACTTCTGAAGCCAGTTCAACAGAAGGAGATGTATTTCCTAATGAGCAATTATCATTTTCTTATAGTTGTTTGTTCTAAACGCCAAACAAAATACATAGTTCTAGTAAACCTTTGTCTTCTGCTCTGGCTTTCAATTTGGACCAATCACAAATCCCCCAAACGGAGTAAATGAGCTATGAGCTTTGCCTTATTGAAAAGCTGCTACAACTCGCTGACGAAAACAACAGCTGCTTGCAAAAATATGACAAAAACATGATAACATCGTAATATTGGATAGAAATTCTATTAGAAACCGTTGTTACAAAAGGATACTCTTTATGAACTATTTATCGTTTCGTCTTTATTTCTTTCTAATTATCAGCCTTTTACCAGCCTCTATTTTGATAGATCGAACTGAACAAGTCAGCTTAGTTAACCACCATCATTCGTTTATCCCCTACAACATAGGCGTAGGAGCGTTTTCAACATTGGGGGGCCAACTTCAGATGAGGACTGGTCTAAGAATAAATGTTCTTAAGCTTCCTCATGACTAATCATGCGTCTACAAATTCAACATCATTAAATGAATTAAAAGAAAGGGTATGAAATGTGTATCTTAGTTAAGACAAAATAACCAAAAGAAAAAGTAAATAGGATTAGCCAGGTCTCGATCTCACGCTAAAAGGCTGTTGGTTATTAACTGGAAGAGACAACCATTATGCTATCACAGCCACGAGTTCGTCTACATAAATGAGTATATTTAAATACAATATAGGGTCTGACTGAGTACGTTTTGCATCACTGTTTTCGTTAGTCGAAACTACTTTCCGTGAGCTGAGATTTCACTGGATAAACCTGATGTATTCAGATTGCTATTTTCGATGATGACGTCAAAATGATTTGGTTATTGTTGGTAACAAAATGCGAATAATACACTTTTATATTAATTCTGCTGTTAAATTCCATTTCTTTCATTTTTTCTTTCCAAAAATCTTCATCTTCCATTGTGAATATTGGGGGCCAAAGTATACGACTTCCGGTACAAGAAGTTCGAAAGAATCAACAAAGTAAATATTCAAAACCATAGCTTACTTTCCAAAAATATCAACCAAACATTTAGTATACAATACAGCATAAGATTTTTCAAGAGCTTAACTTATTCTTATGGAACAACGACTTCCGGAAGTAATTCAACTATAGTGTCGCACCACATGTTACACATCAAGCGTACAACCACACAGACGCGAATTACCGAATGGCCAAATAAAACATAAACAAAGGCAATAAACAATGGGTCAGCATGACAAACAAGTAATTGGGTGATTTACTACATGATTCGACCACCCTCCAATTGTACCGAGCTTTGGTGCATAAATGAAAAGAATGGCTTCAGATCAGCCAGTTGGCTTTGCAGAGGCTAATCATGAACGTTACTTACCGTCGGATATCGCAGTAAAGCTTAAACATTGTTGATGCGATTTAACCCTTAGCATGCTGGGTTAGTTACTAAACATATATTTGTGTGTCGTCTTCTTTACAAAACCTTAAATATCTCCTTAATTGTGTTGAGGAAAAATACTGAGAGTAGCAAACAGGTTAGATCAAAGGTCAGCCGCCCATATATTTTTCGGTTGTCCTGGAACTAACCTGTTCGCATAAGCATGAAGTCGGTTCCAGCAATATAATGGTTAAAACCAAACAAAGAGTTAAACTTTTTTAATGTAGATGACATAAAATAAAGATCAGGATGATTCTAAGCGTTAGTTGTAATAGGGGTTTAACGTCACGTCAACGATTTTTCAGTTAGGTTACAATGCCTAGTTCATCATGGATGAAATGCTGATACCTGAGTTGACTGCACTATCTAAGCCGATGGTACTTTTCTAACATTTGTCTCATGCCGTAACTCGAAGCAACTGAAAATGACACACAAAGACGGTGACAATAAAATATTAATGATATCTGAATAATCATGAAAATCGTTGTGAAAAAGGATAAAGAAACAATCCAAATAATTATTGTACTTTTGCCAGAATTATTTTGTTTGACCCTTTTCGAAGATGTGTCAAAATCGAGTAACATGGCTAAGGGACAAATAACATACGTCGTTAGCGTAAGCGTTACATTTGACGGCTGGGCCGTGAAACGTCACGCTTCTCGAGGAGGTAGAATATGACGGCGAATCCGTCATCGACGTAATAAGGTCACAAACACGTCGGATACGCCATTACATACTAATTACCGAGTGTTTTGGGTGAGTTGATTGTAATGATTGATAACCCGACACCTTACCGGGCGCCCCGAGTCGGTGACGTCAAATTAAGACGGCGTAATGATTTCTTTATTTGTTTATTTATTTGCGGTTTAAAATCGTGCTGATACTTTCTCAGTTGTATCGGAACATTACCCAATATCATACTTAGTATGACACGAACTCAATGCCTGGGAATGCCTTTAAAAGTCGCAATACTACATCTGCATGTGTAAACCAGTGAAAATGGTAGGAAGACATTTCTACATATCTGTGTCTTTAACATGAATCAAATATTGGTTGCGAGCCCGACATTGAGTACAAGAGTCTTAAATAAAAAATTTAAATTTCTCTTCCATCAAAGCAGTTATTAATATGCGAAAAATGCGGGGATGTTGTCAGATGTACTGAAGATTTTTTTTTGTAGCAATGGCAAGGAAATACTTGTTACGGTGAGAGCGCTGACTGCAGTAAATTAACTAAAATAGTTTTTAAAACGTCGAAAATCCCACTCAAAATTAAATTACAGCAATTAAATTAACAGTAGGCGACACGTGCTTTAAGGTGTGATTTAGATCAGCCCCTGAGTGTTAATCAAGAAAGCTTCTCTAATTGTTGTATCTCTACGAAGATTATTTCATGACTGTCATACTGAGGCACTCGCCACGGTATCCGAGCATCTCTATATATTCATTCCTAGTACCATTTCTACTATCATTACCATTATCATAAACATCATTCAGTACTTTTATTATTTTATTCCATATCATCACTTATAAAGAGTTCTATCATAATTACTAATTTGATACATCTATATTCAAATTATAACGTTGCATTTCCCATTTCGGAAATTACGTCAACGTGAATACTTTAAAAGCGCGCCACGAATAAACGCGAAACTTAACGACGTTGCGCGTGACGTCAAAACACGTGCATAAGCATTCACGTTTCTGTAACGTCACTTCCGTTGTTTGAACCGTTGAACACGCCATTCCCAGCTTTGCAGACAAGACAATGAGCCAGCAAACAGAGTTTGAAATTGTAAGTGAAGCACCTTATGCAGATAAGGTGCTTTTCGACAACGTTCTTAGCTGTTACGACTGGTCAAAGAAAATAACTGCAACCTACGTGCTTGGTGAGGCCGTTACGTGTACAACTTGGGACTGGGTTGGCATCTTCCGAAGTGACTGGCATTATCTTAGCGACTATGTCTCTTACCGCTGGGCTCCGAATAGGTCGCCTGACTGCACATCCCCAAGGAAACGATCGATAGCTTTTCCAGAAGAAATTCATCTGGTTAGACCAAACGGAAACGATAAGTACCAACTCATTTACGTTTCATCATGTAACAGGGTGACAGGAATAAGCAGACTCTTTAAGATTGCCGACCAAGAAGACTTCGGAAACTTCCACCTCATGCGCCTATTTAGAAATGTAAGTCTCAAACCAAAGGGCGCAAAACGTATGAAACGCAAAAACGAAGGAGACGCCAAGAATGGCCCATCTACATCACAGGGAAATATCGTAGCAATCAAGGCACCGGGAAATCAGAAAATACTTGAGATATTCAGAGACGACCACAGCCTCGTGGACTTAACGGGTACAGACTTTCATAACAAACTTCGCATCGTTGATTATCAGCCCGTTGTTAAGGAATATGAAACTCTGACACCGACAATAAACCAACATATGATCAACTTTCGAGGAGCTGCTGGTCAGATTACCGATATGGAATCGCCCTCTACTTCCAACGATTTCGCAACTAGCCTATGCACATTGCCCATCTTCAGACAGCCAGCATTGAATGCCATTGGGTTCCGAAACTTCCTCCCAATCAAATCGGGTCCAGAGTCGTTCTTACTCGCACTTCAGTCCGCACAGGATCGATATACGAATTACTTCACAGCCAAAGACCTCATCAGAGATTTCATTGGAAAGGACCAAGTGAGGGAGAGAAAACTGTTCGACCTCACAGAGAAATACGTTCAATCCATTCCGCGCAATCGAGGATTCGGGCATTTCGGCACGGGGCAATGCGACAACAACGCCGACAGCCTGGTAGTCAAACTGCACGCCGAGAACCGCATGCTTAGGGAACGAGTCCGCGACCTGGAGGACCAGATAGCCACAAACGAGACCGACCATGTCTCCGACTGGGTCGTGTTTGAGCCCAAGAGGATGTACAGGCTCAACAAACTCGTCGTCAAACAGGGCAAGATCATCTGCGAGCTCATGCAGAGTGTCGAGGACAAGACCAAAGCTATCACGAACTTCCACGACGAGACAATGGCGCTGAGGAAGATGCTCAGGAGCGCCGACGAGAGAAACGCGCATTTCAAGACGATGGCCGACGATCTGAACACGAAGATGAAGTGGTTGCTGTCTAAGCACATGGCCGAGCGCAAAAACGAATGGATCAGTGTTACAAGCGCGAAGACCCTAGAGGATACCGAGACGCAGACAGTCGAACCTGAGCCTCCGGTGGTGAAGTCCCAGCCCTCCTGCTCGGAGCAGCCAAAGGGGAAGAAGATGGTGAAGAACAAGCAGATTTCGAAGATCATGTGTGCCGAAAAGGAGCAGCCCAGGTCCAAGCTGCACAAAGGGCGCCGAGAGGCCGAGCAGTGTCCCACGTGCGGCCTCAAGTTCTCAGCCAAAACAGACGCCAAGGCGATCGAAGAGCACATCCTTTTCCACGACCGAAAACAGAAGGGAAAACGTCAATAGATGACGTTGGTGATGTAACAATACTTAGCTTTAACCATTATCATATTTCGAAATAGTGATGAGGTAATCGTAGACATTAATATATTTCTTTTTCGTTTGTTTTGTCACATTGTCAATTTACGTTCCCGTAATTTGTATTACTTCTTATTCTTATTCGATTACCTACCTCATAAAAGCGGCAAAATGAAGGAACCAACGTTCTTAATCACATGGTATAAAACTTATCTTGCAGTTGACAATGGTTTTACTCAGCCGAGTCCTTTCTTTCAATGTAACAATTTTCAAATACTTTCTATATCTTAACACGAGAAGCATACCATTCAGTTAACAATCGCCTTAGGTTCTTTCGTTCATTCCGTAACGATTTCATTGGTTAAAGTAGGTTGGTGGTTTGACAAAAAGATACTATTAATTCATCATTGGTAATCAAATTTTGTAAATCAGTCTTTCTTCAAAGACTGTTTCACACGCGTTTATGTATCATCTTTTTTATTTTGTTATATTTTCTTTTTTTAACATGTGTTTTTATGTAAATGTGTCGTTTTATTTCAGTTCATGTACATACATTTGTATTATTTCTCACTTTGTTTTAACTTTGATATTTGTAAAGCTGGCTTATCATATGTTACATCACGTTTACTTTTGCACCTCGGATGTCTATGGTAACATTTTCGGCATTTACTCTAAACCGTTAGGAAATTCATGACAATGAGAACACCACCACATTGACGATACTCATGTTTTCACGACAATCAAGGCATATCATTAACCCAGCGTGCTTTCTTTTGTAAACAACATTGACAACAATCAAAGGCGACACATCATATCTCTAGCATTAATTACTTGCACAAAATCACTTAGCAAAGAATCGCCGCAACGTAACGCTAAAAATACAGTACTGACATTTACAAAATTACAAAGTAAAATGGAGTCACATGATAACGCTAACGATACTTACTTACACTTCAATGATGATAACAAAATAATGACATTAATTAAAGTCAAACAAATTTCGCTTAACATGCTAACATGTGTTTTTGCACAAACGTATTAAATAAACGAGACGTCACGTAGTATTGTCAAATATACGAATGTGTAAGAAAATAACGTTAACTGTAGGGCATAGCATATAACAACCGATAAAGGTGCTACCTCATATCACTTGAATTATGAAAGCAAGGAAATACAACATTTTGTTTGAAGTACTGCATTAAACTAACATAATTCATTAAAGAAACACCTTCGTGACACTGACAACAACTCCTTATATATCCTTTGCGTATGGTATATTTGTTTGTCTATATTGGTGAATATGAGACGAATCCAAGCAGTACACAATGTATTTCTTTTCGTATTCTCTTTAGAACATAAGTTACAAAACAGACGAGTCACATGTTCACACAATATAACTAGCAAAACTAATTTGAACGAACATCAAGCAATTAAGAAATTTCGCTTTATAATGCTGGTGAAACTAATTTGCACACATACTACGAAATCCAGATAATCCCTGTCATATCGCTAATAAAATTCACTTGTGTGTACATGACTGTTCAAAGAATAATTGCTGTTATAAGCTGACAATACTAACGAACATGCTGTTACGAAACCAATCACTCACAACATATCGCTAACAAGACTTATTTGGACGAGCATATATCATTCAAGAGACGTCATTTCGTATCGTGACTATTCTTACCTGCTCGGATAAAGAGAAACAGAGAAACCGCTTCAGGTCGCTCAAAATACTTGTGAATGATTTTTGCTAAAAAAAAAGCCACCGCATGACACTGACGATACTAGCTTCCAAAACTGAGATCATATCGTTAACAATACTTATTTGAATATTTGAATGCGCTCTACCCATAAATAACAGAAAGCGTCAGTGATGCTCACCTGCATGGTCACTTAGACATTCTGATACATTTGCTCTAACGAAAGTGATACGTGGCAATATATTGCTTATACTAATTATTTGAAACTACATGTATTTATTTGTTTTAAATTCAATATTTTTAATATTTTGTTGTTGATATTTTGTATGTTTTTGTGCCTCTGTGATAACTGTTTTTGAATAGGTCTTTGAAAAAAAAAAGATGACGAGTTTGTGTAATAAAAGCAACATTAAGCGGCACAGTTTAATCCAGATGGACGAAATCCATCCCTTCAGGAAATGTTGTATAAAACAAATCTTATATATACATAGTGATAAGTCACTGCCCCTTGTAACGCAACTTAACATGTTTGAATAGGACTTTTTAGGAATCATTCCGATAAAAATAGAGATTGCTATTGACGAGCAAATTCTATCTTTGTTCGTGATATTTTCAAACTCGTCTTATCTTGAAATGCTTTTTATTTTATTTTGATAATTTTCTCCGTTTGATGCACTTGATCACAACAATGAATACCATATTGTGTGATATATTAAGACGTTTTTTTTCAATCTCCCGATTGTGAAAATTGTGGGTCTTGATCGGACTGTGTTATGTATTATTTTCTGATCTAATGTGACCCAACATATCGAGGGGTTCAATGCAAGACTATAGTAAATGCTTCATGTTTATGAAGCACTTACCATAGTCTTGCATTAAACCCTCGATATAGATGTGGGTAGCTATTTATCATAATGTGTTTTTTATAATGATAGTCCGATACAAATGTCTTATCTACAGTTTTCAAATTAAGTATTGACAAAACTTCATCTCGAGACATTTAAAATTGTACTTTTTTTTTAATCATTAAGCAGAGCTCAGTTACAAGATTTTGGATGGGCTGCTTTTATCTAATGTATTTCATGTATAGAGTTCTGATTCGTAATGTGTGGTTATGTCATTTCATTTATTTCATGTATAGAGTAGTGATCCATTATGATGTATTAACTTTATTTTAATTATAGGAGAGACTTTCAACTACGAAATCAGTATATAGAACTTCATTTGATAATAAGAACACTGTAACAATTTATTCTTAAGTAATTTGTTCACTATTTTTCTAAACTGTTACATTACGATTTATTCGCCAATGCGTTCAATTCATGTTACTTGTCGATTTGTATTTATTTACGATGCATTCATTATATGTGTCAGTGACTGCAAAAATCAGTCTTATCGACAAAAATTTAGTTTTATCATACAATGTGTATTCTTCTTTATGATTCGGAAGTTAATTTAAGGTCTATTTAATATACAAATTATATTCTCTCGGTCTTTTAAACAAACTATGCAAAGAAGTATACACCATTTCATTTTTATGTTATATATGAAGGAGAGCTATGTAAACTTCTTCTCATTTGAGTTATTTGACAGAGCGACCAACGCTGACATATTCAAAGAGTTAATTTCGTCTTAACTTTTTGAAATAACTAATTATGGCCATCTTGGATCTATGGCCAACCATATTATAAGATGAGAAGAACTCGATTAAGATAGAAAGTGCCATGTATTGTATTATTATTTCTATTTTGTTTTGTTTATTTACATTTGTTATTTATTTATATCTATTTTAATTATTTTGTGTGTGTTTTAACACACAGTGTACCTTTCACGCCTAGATCCTTTCAAAATATTTCTTTTAACTCCAGTAAAAGCACAGCGAGAAATGTCGCTTAAGACAAACTTGGAATGCACTGGCTATTCAAATAATAGGCTACGCGACAAATGACAATCCAATCCACGAATCATCATATTTACAGCCAGTTGTCATGTGGTACGAAACTAACCGTTCTAGATCAGCATGTATAGCATTGTGCATTCTGATGCGAGACGACACATAACACAATTACTAGAATGTCATCATATTGGAATTAATCTAAATCACAGCATAAACCCGGCTAGATTTCGATCAATGTCTAAATAAATCATTTTGTTTGTTACACGAACTGGTCTGTTTACGTTAAGAAGAACCAGTACGATCTTACACTGTAAACAAATAAGTGTTATTTAAAAGTTGGCACACCATCTTACATTCTCTTTTCTCCAGCAGAACTGCTTACAATCAACGAGTTATTTGATAATTTTCTCTATTAATACTTTTGTATCCATTAAGGTGCTAAATTTAGCCCATCGGTTCGAAGACTTACTACTCTACTTCTAATTTGACGTCATAAGGTCAGAATACACAATTTGTGCGAGCAGATCATGTTCGGCTGTTTCGACCATTTTGGTGTTTTTAATTCCTAGTGCGTATTTCACGTAATATCTCGAAATCTAATTTGACATTGATATTTCCCCCCGAAATGCTCTATCAATGTATTTATGCTTGTTTTAATAAACCATTGACCTAAGTTGGCTTTACTTATTTGTTGTCTTTCAATTTCAACTATTCACCTCTTTCTTGATTTCTGTTTGACTGTTGAGAATGAGGGACACGAATACCATACCAAACTAAATGCTTGGTTGTTGGCGAAGTGGTACAGACGTAGAACGTTGGCCTCTTGTAGCGGGGTCCCGGATTCTATCCCCGTTAAGCAAGGTGAAAATTGCCGGGACTAGCTATCGAATCGGCACAAGTATTGGTTTAGTGTCCAGGAACCAGTCATCGACATTGAATTTAGTAAACTTCAAGCTTCTGTCAAAATCGATGTAAAATGAATAAGTTTAAACTAAATACTCTGTTTCATTTAGAATTTATCCAGTATGACTTAGCTGTTGCACTAATAAGATTCGCCCTGACAAACGAACTCATGGGCAGCAGAGAAGATTTATGTAGTTCTGAAAACAGCGAATGCAAACAAATCGTTTTCCTCGGTCTATGTTTAAGGTGCAAGATGCGATATGTTTCCTCAGTATTTCGGACATTCAACTGCCGATGGAGTAGGTATGGAAGTAATATCCGAATTGTTGGCCCGATTGTCAACCGTACGACTGAATTCGGACTTTTTTCAACGTTCGTTTGCTCATCTTGAGCAATTTATCCTTTTGTCACAGATGTTTCAAAAGCCTCGTGCGGCAGATGCGACAATGAGGTGTAATATTGTAAAACGGACATAGTGGTAGGTTTACTGCCCCATACACGCGTCCTATCATAAAACTTTACGACCACCTTGTCTGACCACATGGTCATTTATCACTTGATTCGTTACTACTACCTTTGTTGTTCGAAGTGCTGTCACTTAAAAGTGCCCCAATGTTGCAGTACTGATCCTGCATAAACGGACAGGAATATTGCTATTGTTTGTCGGTGTCGTGATTTTAAACGATATTTCAGTTATGGCCTTACTGGTTAGTTTATATTTGGTTTATATGGGTTTTGCATCGCGTCAACATTAGATATCCATCAATTGGCCTAGCAGAACGACCAATCTTCTCAGACGTAGAACTTAGCCCAATGAAGGTCTAAGGGTAAGAGCAATTGTGCGATCCGTCGAGGAAAGGGTCCAAGGAATTACACCCATTTGGAATTTGTACTTGTGTGTTCGTGACGAGTAGTATTTCCTTTCATCGCAATAGGTTCCAGTAAATATCAAAGTTATTGAAACTTAAACCGAGGCTCATTTTGGCATTGTTCGTCAATCTTCACAAATATTCTTAACATAGTTGTCGTCTGCAGATATTTCCTTATGAAGGAACTAGTCGCTGGTCAGACCTTGTTCAATACCTAAGGGCACCATTCATGACCGGAAATGAAGGCGGGAATCAAACATAAGTCACTAATATACTTTAAATCGTACTTTGTCATGACAAAGACCTAAAACACACATAAACCAAAAACGTCAGTGTTTGTTCATTAGGTCTTTGGTAAAAAAAAACCTTAATTCCGTAATGTTAACTTTGTAGTCGGATTGATTAAACTTTCAATTTGAAGCCGTCTGGCCAGGTTCTTTAATAACAAAAACGAGGTCAAACGGATTAATATCTTATCAGGGTCGGGTGTAAACTCGTCATTTTCATAAAGAGGATTAATGGATAACGGATTACCCTTTAATTGCCCTTGTTTTGAGGTTTTCTCACCTCGGGTCCCTGGTCACGTAAAACATAGCGAGATTGCGCGGCACCAAGAACCGCCGAATACCTTTGAACATCTCCGAATGGTCCGAGAACGTGCGAGATCTGGCGCGACTTAATGACCCCATATGAGACTGTATACGAGTTGGTTAAAAAGGTCTTTACCCCGCTTTACCCTTAGAATGCTGGGTAAATTTTTAAAAAATGGATTTTTGTGTCGTCTGTTTTATATAATCTTGAGTATCTACTTAAGTTTGGTGAGGAAAGTTACCCAGAGTCTCAAACAGGTTAGATCACAGGCCAGTCGCCAATTTAATTGGCGGTTGGTCTGGATCTAACCTATTTGCATATGATATGCATTAAGTCGGTTCTAGCACTATATCGGTTAAAGGGACTCGCAACAGACGACTTTGAGATCTCCACTAAAAGATGATATGCATCTTTAGCTAACTGATTGCAGATTATTAGAAATAGAATTCCTCACAGCGAGCAAATTTCTTTTGTCACAATTTTTTAAACGTTGTTTGATATCGCTGTATTTGCATACTACATATTGAAACACTTTGGGACAAGAGAAGGCCAGAGATACTATTATGAGACGAAGGGGGTAATGGCTACTTAATTTGTCATCGTCCGTTTTTCGTTTAAAAACTATCACAAAGAAAACGATGATTTACGAACCAATATATATATAGTTTTCATATTGTGCAGACTTTAGTCTCAACAAGATACATAATATGATATTGAGGATCAAGAGTAAGGAAAAGGGCTAAGAACAAATATCAAACTTTGTATCTTAACATCTCGATGTTTAATTCATCGGCTGGACTTTAAAGGTGCTTTGGTGTGACAAGACTTTCTGACCGTACCATCGCTCTTCCCCGCCCAAAACCTATCTTCGGACTTCTTTCCTTGCGATCGTAACTACTTGGGTATTTCCATTGCTACTTCCCAATTTTCTCATTTCGTTACGAAGGATGAGGGCCTTTTTGATTCTTTGAAATACGATCCAAAATACCGTGTGACCCTTGATACTTTCTTCCACAATCGTTACTGCTCGAAGTTTTCCGTGACCTGAGAAATACACGTTTTCATTGGATGAGTTCCCTCCGATATAACTGCGTTTGAAAGGAACTACCATACTTCTACCATTACTCAATGATCATATATGAGAAACAGCGTGGAACCAAACCTAACACGTACTACATACAAGACGGACACCCCGTTATACTAGCCAATACCACTAACTTCGATATCTAAACGGTATGAGGCCAAAATTTGACATGAATATATGAAACACATCGAAAGCGTCGGACATTTAAGGTCAGATGCTGCCGCTTCTAGGCGACAACTTAAAAGGCCGTTTGGAAAGTGGAGTTAAATCGGATCCGGTGATCAAAGGCATTGAATGCCTTGAATTCTTAACGACACAATATACGAACTTGCTTTGGACACAATGCAAAAAAAAGTTCTAGGCGAAGACACAGCCGCCTCAGAAAAAAGCCTCGAACAAGCCCACCAACAACACAGGACCCTAATAATGATGGAGGAAGAGCTCAAACTTAACAGCCCATAAGGGCTGGTCAAGCCAGGATGGAACATTGGTAGAACCTCTAATAAAATATGCCAAAGCCGTCATCGGGATGGAATGCTCAGTGTATATACATGCAGTACACGGTTCCCAGAGAACAATGAGGAAAACGCCATTGCTACTTCTGCGTTTTGTTTGGTCCAATTCAAGGCTAGACAGAAACTCTGGCTTGTTTGGGTCATTCGGATTTGAGTGCTTTAGCGGATGTCAACTTAGGCGAAAGGTTGTCTACAACGCGAGACTTCGTCGATCAAACGGGCTCTATGTTTGCCTTTTCTCAAATTCTATATCGACAGTAACCGTGTCATATGAAATACTCCGCTAACCACTTACTCCATGGGATAATCTGAGAAATGAATAAGTAGAAATCGTTGTAAGAAAAAAGGTTCAATTATGGGCATTTTCATTTGAGAATAAATAAGGAAACGACGGTGATAAAAGACGTAATTGCATCCGAGTTTTCATTTGACTGAATCCAACCGTGAACCCGAAAAGCAAAAAGAACATCTACATCAGTCAATGTTTAACCAATTAGATTCACGGATTGTTAGGTATAAATCAGGTAGATCGAGCAAATGTGGTGGTTATGTCTACCAGACCAAAGCATAAATTGATATTTCTTTTTTGTCTTTTGATAGTGCCCTTTTCCATAATGTTTTGTATCCATTTCAACAATAAAAAGCCATCAAGTCGCTATCTAAATAACACATATCGCAAGAGAGGCAGATCACTAATGATACCGCAGACTACTACATGTACTTGCTCCATACCATGTCCGAAGAGTTATCGATTCTCACAAGCCATAGCAAACATTAAAATTTATATTTTGTCTTTTGATAGCGGAATGCCGATTTCAAAAATATGCTATATCCATTTCAACAAGAAAAAGACCTTCAAGTTACCACCTTAATGAGAAAGAGGCATGTCATTAATGATTCCGCAGTACTTCATGCTCCGTACCATGTCCGAACAGCTATCGATTCCAAGAAATGCTCACAAATGGAGACAGGGTCTGTGACTATGTTTGCCGGACAGAGATTACAAGGATGTCTTCTTCATCGCTTATTCCTTCCAATTAGACCCGATCAATGGCCAGACAAAAATGCGCTAAATAAACACCGGTCGAGGGATGACCGGTCCGGAATAATTCCTATTGATTGGACACGAGGCTGGACAAATGTTCGACACAGGAATGTCTTGTCCCGTCTTCCATCTCCAGAAATTGTTCTTTTTTTAACGCCATGCAGTATGAATGGTGTTTGGCGAATCGAAGAGTCTGAAATTATAAAGCATAGGGGTGCTCCTAAAAGACACAGGGTGAGTACTTATCTTGGGGGTCAATGCTCATGCAATGCTCAGTTTTGAGAGAATAGTTTTGATTCCCGAAAAAGAACAGATCCCTGTGGTAAAAGGTGCAAACGCGATTAAGCTTGCTTCCCGTTTACAACAGTCGTAGCAATAAGTATGTTTAAACCTATAGTTATAATTGTCTTCCTGTTCGATTTTAGTCTTCAATATCTTTTGCATCTTGTGATGATGAAAGGCTCTGTAAATTACATGTACATGTATACACATGACAAGTGTTATTGGAAGGGATCAACAGTTTTATTTGAGTTATATTACGATTTGCCAGGATTCATTTGCATTAGGCAATGATTCTGTACGTGTCTTGTCACAGGACACTCTTACGACATCAATTTAGTCGTAGGGATTGAACCAAGGACGCCGAGTTGCAAGACCACAACCTTAACAGAGTAGGCTTCGCTTGAAATAATATAAAAACATTGCAAAACAAGAATAAGGAGGGATTTTACCCGTCGTGTCATTTTTTACTTTTTTAGGTTCAAATGTAAGGCATCAGTACTGATTGGTCAAGCTTATTACGATTTTACACCACGTGGCAAACAAAACTAAATGCATCACAACGGCATGCCAAACTGGATTTTAGAGGGAAGTTCGTCTAGCTAGTTACATCCTGAAGCTGAAATTGCGTTTTCTCCTACTACTTAATTCATATTCACCGTCTGGTGACCATTTCGATATTTCAGTAGGGCCGATATAGACATACGGGATTGAGTGTTGTGGTAATGGGATAAGAGTATTCCCCACAGAAATCAGTCCGTCTGTCAGAACGTGACGGACGAAGATAGACGCTGACGGATTGTTGTTGGACCGTAATGCCGCACATTAACGCGAGTCCGCCATAAATAAACGATGGGGAAGAAGGGCGTGGGGCGATGGTTTTCGGTAAAAGATCAGAAGTGTTTGGTCAGTTTATGTGAGGTTTTCGATTATGGAACCATAAAAATATGAAGGGTCGACAAGGTGTACTTCATAGAATAATGCCTTTTGTCAGAAGTAAGTAAGAAAAGAAAAAGGCCAACAACTAAATTTTAATGATTTATACATATACGCACAAACCATATACTGTCATCCAAACTTACTCATGAATTTCCATATATATATATATAGAACCTTCCCAACATGATAACAAGGGGCATTGATATCAACGCATTTTGCTTGCTATAATATGGCACATGGAATAGATAAGTAGGATGCGGACTGCTTTTTTATGAAGAGTATTCGGTTCAGTTCAGTTTTGTCTATTGATTGAGGTTAGCGCATTTTGTTTCGGTTCCGCAACGTCTTTGACGCACAACTGGTCACAAAAATCGCAAAGACCTTCGACAATCATTTAAACACCGTTTTAAACTTTGCGAAGTGCAATACTTCTTCTGTCTTTGTTCATTTCATTCCTCCACCAACAACTTTTACCTCGTCCTATTTTCTTATCCATCTCTTTATCTTAGTAAATTACTTTATAGACTGGAAACTGCGTTTTTAAAATGAATTTGCTCTTACATAAGATTCCACAGGAACAGTTTAACGTCGTTCTTTCAAGTTTCAGTTACTTTAGTTTGCAAGGGCTTTCGTGTATTTACCGGTATTATATTTAAGCCGTTATGTGAGAGATCTGGCAGCGAGAGGTTTAAACTATATGGCAGCCAATCCAAAAGTCAGTAACTCCTTCTTTTCAAGCCCAAGGAGAAAATCAGGACTCGTTTAAGCCTTTTTTTATAAGCTTCTAAATGGTTTAGAGAGGCTTTGCATGATCCGAGATTACCAGACACATTATTCAACATAGACGTAGTTTGGCGCAAGTTAAAGGATGGCATAGGACGACATTGGACTAAACGTAGTAACTGATGAAGAAACGGTAAGTGTTGTTTCCTTGAGCACGGTCTGTGTTTCTTTCATTTCTTGTAATGATTCGATAGTATAATCGATCAGATGTTAATCTTGCAATTGTAAGCTCATCAGTAATTGAAGCATACACCAAATGTCAACGCACTTTTATATGACCATGGTATCCAACGGCGGGTGTACTTCATTTTACCCAAACCACAAGTTCGAATTATGAAATGCTCTTTGATTTCTGGATATACAAGTACCTTCAAGATTGGCTATACATAACGTGACACACAGTCCTTTGATTTGAGCACGCCTCTTGGAATTCATAATTGAAATTATTTCTGACAAAACGAAATAAACTGCTCCTGTAGTAAATGAATTTGTTTTTTGGATTACATTTGAAACCCAACAAGACGAGCGTATTTTAGTTTTATAACAAATGAAAGACTCGTCTTTTTTCTTTTGGTGACGATAAAAAATGTCGGCGATTTATCTAAAGAACGAAAGAAGAAATAAAAATCAAGCCCACTTATGCCACAGCAAGTGTTCCGCGTCACGATGTCAATTTTCCACGTGTCGAGTGCGGTATAATTCCGACTTCCGTACGTGCTCCGGGGAAGATAACAAGGGTTTTAAACCTACTCCATTATCGTCGAGGAGCTTGGAAATGATGGGACTGACACTTTTAATGATATATCACAGCGCCTTTTGATATCGATTGAGCTCATTTCGTTGTCCTCTTGCGGAAACAAATCACACTGGTGATTTAGTTCTTCTTTTTATTGTTGCGACCTTTGATATAACGATGTGTGTCCCATTTCTAGAGATGCGATGGTACAATGCATTGAACAGACACTTGATTAGATTCACCCAAGCTGTGTGTTGTTGTTTCAAATACCAAGGATGTTTATAACTATTCGTTCTTTCGTGGCCATTGGACACAACTCAACATTCGATGCTAGGCCATACTCAGTCATTCTCAGTTTCGACTGGTTATATTCTCGACCATTCAGAACCAGGAACACATTACATGAATGGCCGCCAAATCAAATAGTTGATTTAGTATATAGCTAGATTGGTTAACCATTCAAGCATTTGATTGAGTGTTGACTACATCTCGTAAAAATGTTGAATCTTAGATGACGAAATCACAGTCGACGGGCGCGCAATCGCGCATGTCCAAAACAGCCAGTCTTCGACTGCGATTTCCCTGTCGATTGTTAGACGTAACGCATGGGTTATCATAACAACCCAAACCGGAAAGTTGATGGTTAACTCAAGCAGGGTACACAGTGTGGCTATCATTGACTAAAGTAGGTAAAAAAGCAAAAGTACCTTGATGGCGCCATCTTTTTCGGACATAAGAGCGTAACAATTGGTCACTTGATTCCCCGCCTGTGTATTTAGGCTTATTTAAAGACTTAACAGTGGTAGAGCAGAGCTTTGAAGTGTCTTGCCAAGTCAACATTCAGTTATAGTGTGCCTTTCCTGTGATTAACCTGCACTAGGCTAGTGTCTCCTCAAATGACGCCCCAAAAAGGCCAATGGCGCCGAAGCAGCTTGCACCAGGGACATACAATCTTCAATCTAATCATCTTTATCATTGGGTCACGCAATAATTCTCTCTTGGACAGTTATAATGAGAAAAAAGACAAGACATCATGCTATTGGTATAAACTCTGCTCTAGGCATTGGTCTCTGCTACACTTATATCGACATCTACCTCAGGTTTGAGATCGCCTTAAAACATAACCAAACAATAACGACATTTGACCAGTTTGTCGCAGACGACTCTGAAAAACATTGTGGGGAAAGGGGAAATTGCTCTTAACAAGCAATGTCCTCTTTTACCACAATGCTTTCTGCACTTTCAAAATATTATTTTTTTCACATTTTAAGATGTCGTCTGCAAACTCTTTTAATTAGGGACAGTCAAATGTTTGGCGTTTGGTAAATGGTTAAAACATCTTTCAGACATTTTCGCCGTGTATCTTTGGCATCACACCATACATGAATATTTCAAAGAATTAAATATGAATACTATAAAGTATCATTTCTATATTCCCTTAAATCCCACACCACAGCTTATACGTACGAGATCGAATTGTTACAAACGTATTATACGGTAAGCTATTAGAACCGACCCTGGTAATGACGTTTTAAGTGGATGTAATAGACATGACAACACTTGTTGAGTCAATTATCACGTGACTGTCAAACGTTTATTGCGCAATGATGACCAAAAGTGGCCACGATTATTCACTTCTAACAATTGGCCTTTGAACCACACAGTTGAAAGGTAAGGGCTACTTACTGAAGTAATATGGCATTTTAAACTATGCAATTGTTTATAGGATCAAATAAGTATATCACAAAAATGAACTGGAAGACTCCATCGTAACTTGGCATTCACTAGCAATAGTAGACGATGGTAGTTTGATTGTCCAGGGACAAGCGTTACCTACTGAAGCAATATGGCACGTTTGGCAATTCATTACACGACTATATTAGTAAACCAACCGAAATAACTACAAGATTCAATTGAAACTTAGCAGTCACAAACAATAGTATACGTTTGAATCCTGATGGCCCAGGGGTAAGCATTACCTACAAAAGTAATATGTCACTAATTGCAATTCAATTAATCATATGATTATACCAGTAGATCACATGAGATAACTATAAGAATCAATCGGAACTAAGCATTCACTAGAAATATTAATCGTTTGGGTCCTAATAATGAGCGTTACCTACATGCGAAATGTAGCACTATTAGCAACGGAATTAGTAAATTACAAGATATACCTTAAACAGTCCAACGAAATTTATCCAAATTGGCCAAGTCCAAAAGTAATTGATAAAGGTAATAAAGGGAGTCGCAATAATCGTGTCTAACATCTTTAACAGGCTTAAAATAAAGCAAAACGTGGCGTTTAAAAAACGTTTCGCAGCTTAATGTAAGCAATCCCTTTGTTTTGGATATATTAAAGAACACGATAACTGTATGTACATGTAATACTCATTCGGCACATTTTTAATGCTAGTAAAAGCCTTGATTTATCTCAAATAAGAAAAGCAAAAGGAACAACAATCAATGACCTTGTTACAATTCCAATCAAACTAAGATGAAAAATATAAACCATGCTCGATATTTTTTACAGCACGTTGGTTCGTTTGGGCTTTTGCTGCATATTTACCTAACATGTGCGACAAGTCCAAATTGAAAGGAACAACAGTGCAATCTATTGAAAAACATAAATCGTTCTAGTCCTTTATTTATCAGCGGTCATGCAATTAATGAACCATGCATTTAGATAACTGAATACAATTAAACGATCGCTTCTTTACCCATTCTGTGAAAACGTTGGGAACAAGTGCCACGTAAAAGATCATGCAATAAATATACAGAATGGACAATTATAACGTTTGTTGTAATTCTTTGCAGAAAACATCGTGACTTGGAGAAAAGTTTTACAATTCTAAAGCATGAGTCATAGCAACAACACTGGGACCTCGTGTCAAACATCCATAACTATTCAAGTTGATATGAGGTGACGATCAATGCAATTTCGTGTCCAATTATATGGTCATCTCTATCCGTCCCACGCGCGGTCCCGAGCACCCCGGGGCTGAACCCGCTTCTTCATGACACCAGCTTCATGAAAATATAGAAACGACGGTGGAAAACGCATAATTGCTCATTTGAAACGACTCATAGATTTGTCCTGATTGTATCTGCCCAATACAATAGAAGAAAATGTATTGTTTCTTGTTATTTCTTTTATCGTTTGTTGTCGCTTACAATTAGGATCAGGAGGGGTCTCAATCCAGAAAATCATCCTGACGTCCAATGAGGATTCGTCACAGGGTGCACAGTGGTGAACAATTAACTTGTTTTGCTACGATGTTATGGTTTGCACTCCATTACACCTCAAATGGAGGTTTTCTTCTTATACAAATGTTAACCGCAATTTAATCAAATGACAACTTCAATCGCAGTGATAGTATATATTTTCATTTATTTTTAACCCAATTTTCCTATTTTCAAAACCTCTTTCTATTACAAAAAGGTTGCCGATTGAGGGACATATAGCCACCACGATTGTTCTTTGGTCCTTGACGGAAAGCACCTTTAAGATAAGAAAACCTTCTGATCATATCGGAGATGAAGTAGGGTTTCATTTTATCAACTTGCAACTAGATTTATATATCTAAATCGAACTTGAAAACAGTCAGTATTCAAATATTCAATTCAATAATAGACATAATCTGTCGTTTCCATAAGCACCATTACAACATATTTATCATTCCATACCGAGGGTTCAAAGCAAGGCTATAGTAACTCCTTCACAACAGCGAGGGAGTTACTATAGCCTTGCATTGAACCCACGATACATCGTTTTACAACACACAAAGTCAACGATGTTAACACTTTAGAAATATAATATGTTTTAAAGGTGCTTGTTCACAGATATGGGGATACTTGGAAGTTAGAAATTAACTTCTTTAAAACTGCACATCAGCTGTACTGTTACGAAAAGCACTGAACAAATGTCATCGGGACAAACGTAGATTGTTTTTAATTCTTTAATGTGTGTGTATGTATTGAATAATTGAATAAGCAAATATATTTCAATCAAATGGCTTTGAATCGATAGGGCTCTGAAGTGGTTTGCCATATGTCACTCACGAGAAACCAGTGGTGGCGGTGGGGCTCTTATTCGGGACCCCGAGTTCTAAGTCGGCCACCGTTACCACTGGGCCATGAAGTACCCCTAGTTTGACTTTCAAATTTTCTCTTCTGTACACAAGTTATTTTAAAATCATCGTTGTTGTTTCTGTCCCTCTCTCCTACTTGAGCGTTAGTGTTTTGACTAAGAGAAAGTCCCCGCCGTCTGAACAATTGATGTTGTTCTAGCAATTAGCGAGCGGACAAATGTCCGTGTTTATTCGTAGCCAGACCAATAGTTATCGTGTAATTGCTGCTTGTAAGCGCCATGTCCATCTCTCAACCCCGACGGGTTGACGCACGACCAATAGCCACTAATCTGGCTAGGACAGAGTGGAAAAATCGATATAAGGGAGACAACTAGGAAATCCATAAAGCTTAATGTGGTGTGACTAAGGGAGATAATAATTGTTTTTTCTCATTAGGGATTTTTCTTAACGACCTTTTTTCTTTAGTAGATATTCAGTTATGATATGCCGTTCAACGCCCCTAACTAGCATTTAAGTACTGTGTCATTAGAAACGCAATTAAGGCAATCCGACTGCTATCACAAGCTATGAGTCTTGCGAAGCCTAGTGGTTTAACTGTTTGTCCTGGGATTCGGAGGGGGCGGCGCAGGACTCGAGCATCTCTGATACATGCGGTTTCGTATGAGTGTCTATTGTGCAAGACGTTTCAAAACCGTAGCTTAGTGGTGATGAATCTTGGAAAGCCGTAAAAACTTGATTTTTTCTATTCCTCGAAAAATAAAAGAATCAGTTAGATAAGCTTAGTTATAGACCAATCAAATCTAATAACGCGTGTATCATTGTTATGTCATAGGGTTCACTTGAAACAAAGTTATATGCAAGGAGTGATGTGCCAAAATACTAGATGACATTTTCCATCTAAAAGCTTCAATGGATTACAAAAATCATTTAGAATGAACCGAAAACCAAGTAATCAAGATCTTCCTTTACGTGAATTTTTCCGTTCGTTGCAATGTGTATAGTAAAGAAAGAGCCAATAAAACATATCTGGCACCATCCCAAACCGGCCATTACGTAGAATACTCCTACATTGTATATACAACCACCTTTCATCATTGTTTTCTTTGTCCGTTCAGCTAGTTATCATTAGTTGCCATCAATAATCCTGTTATTGCCGCTTATTTACAGTATTGGTGTTGCCAAACAATAGCCAAACAGGAGGAAATATGATTGTATAGAAATATAGAAGCCTATGGGTGACCGTACTGGACTGCAATTATTCATCGTATCCAATAAGTTCAAAAGTTTATTAGCATACAATATATATCACGCATATTGCAACGAACCAACCAAAAATACCTCTCAAATACACTATCACATGCGATCAGTGAAAACACGCTGTCGTTTACTGATCGGTTGTGCTGTAAATATCTCCGTATACACTGTAAGTTCTTTCTGACAAAGCGTTTGGCTTTCAAATAAACATTCCACGTACAATACGACACAAACTTTATGTAGTCGTGTAACGGAGATTGAGGCATCTATCTATTTTGCCGTTGGTATTTTCAAAAGAAGTACAGATTATTATTTTCCCAAGCCGACATTACGGTAAGCGAATTAAGTCCTGCTTCAATAACTAATTGAATTGGGAGAAAATCACCAATTGGCCGAAATAACCAAACAGATTAACGATATCACTATATGTACATTAAATATGAAGTTTATCCGACTTCAAACTGAGCTTTCGAGGTGGCAATAAATGACATTGATCAATCAAAGTGTAATCAGATTGTCGACAAACTGCCTCACGAATTGCTTCAAGAAATCAGTGCCCGAGACATTAATTGGTTAGTTAGGAGACGAAATCATCCATCACCATGCCAACGGGCAATCGAAGAATCGCGAGCAGACGACAAAACTGGACATACTAACCGGAAGTTATGATCTTGGAACGATCGGTCTTTGTCCAGACGAATTCGCGATGACGTAGTACAGATGGCGGGACTGATATTGCCCAGGACCAAATTAGAATGGTTCCCTAATTTCTCTGGCGGGGTCCAGCGGCAATAAAGAGCGCCATTAACAATCAAGTGTCCGTCTAGAATCAGAAACAGGGGCTTCATGATATAATTCTCCCGTAAGAGTGGTCTAATGAAAAATTAAAGGTAGAATACCAATATTCCGCCATTTTTAAACTCATTCTTTCGTCGAATTATTTTGTTTGTTCTCGATATACATCGGTCGGGGCCGGAACCATTCGGTGTTAAGCGAATAGTTCCGGCCAATGCCGATGAATACCGAGAACGACAGAAGTAATCCGACGAAGGAAAGGAATTCAAAATGGTGAATTATGGTTATTCTACCTTTAACGGATTTTCTGTATTTTGATTGAGCTATATTCGAATCTGCCGTGTCAGATTCTAGAATCATCAACAAATACTGGAAATCGAGTGATAAATCGGTTGGGCTCGATCAAAGACTATGAGATGTTTATCGTCATGGCAAACTGGAAACTGATTTGTCATTTATTTGTTAGATCTACTTGGGTATCATTCATGTATAATTCCGAAAAATGCCCAACAAGATACACCCGATTTTTGACATAAAGATTACAATGGTATTCGAGTGTCATAGTTTGGGGTTTCGTTATTGGTTTCAAGTGAAAAAAGGTAAAGGTTGTTTTATTATAGTATCCGCCCTATTGAAAGGACCAGCCAGTTTGTTGGCTTATGAGACACTTTTCACTGATTATACCAAGTACATCCCAACTTCTATCACTATGCCAGGCGCCTAGCTGATACTAGTCGGTAACCATTAAATTTAACTAGTTCGCGGCTCACGAACCGGCCATTTTGGAACAAGTCCCACGAGAAACATTCTGTTGCGCTCACTGCATTTATCGATGCGTCCTGGTTTTTATCCTAGTACAATAAGAAAAACGATATAATCACTGCATAATTTGCGATATAAAATCAAATCAATTCAAAATTGATGAACGAACAATTTTACAAATTCGGTAACTTATCGAACCTCCGACTCCTGAACAACAGGGCTGCCAACATTACCACTGACGTACAATCGGAATTCCTCGGAGATATTGGTGGGCCACACTGATCCAGCTTGCCGGAATTTGCCGAAGAGTTCCGAGTGAATAACGTAAAGATGTCAAATCTAAAAATGGCGACTATAAATGATATATTAGAGAGGGTCATGCGTCGACGTGTTATTTCCTACTTATCTACCGTCGCTTCGTTAGGGAACCTTAAATCGTCATTAGGTAGAATCGTGTTCATACATTCACGCAACTGGTTCGTTCTGAGATCCTAGCCTGTACCAAGTAATCACAGACATTTACCGTTAACTGGTCGGCTGCTTACAAAATAGAGAAAAAAAGAATTAAAAAATGAAAGCGAATGTTTGAAAAGAGGAAGAATCTTTCTTGTAAGCACCTACCGAACCATTAATTGTTTCTCATACGTGATTTCTGTCTCACTTTTAAAGATGAACGTTCCATATAAATCATAATTTCAAATGCCGTCTGCGATTTATTTTTCTTTTCGAAAAATGAAAGCATTGTTGACATGGTGTTTAGATAGATATAAGGCATGGTATATGAGTGTGTTCTCCAATCTAACAGCAACTTATCACTTATTTGAAGAACACTTTCTTTTAAACCGCTTTTTTCAATTCGTCTGTAAATTCTTTCAATTTCGGAGGATACCAATCTTGTGATTTCGCAAATAATGTGTTTAATACACATCATCACTATGGAGTCAAAATGTCGCATCTTCTACACCGTGATGAAAAGAATACGACCATTTGGTTGCACAGCAACGACCCTTCCTTTCTCACGCATGCGCAAACGCATTTCACGAGGGATAGACATCAGACAATAACTACACTGTACCTACGGACGACAATTTCTAACAAGCGGTTCGTCTGGTCGGCGACAATAAAGGGATGACACATCTATAGGACAGTTTCTATTCCGAGCACGCTCCTGTCTGTAATGGCGCGCATTTATCTTGATTTACCCATAAATCCTCATCAATCCGGGCCTTTACGCGCATCAATTGGCTATAAGCCTCGTTCTGACAGTTTGTATCCATCGGTTGCCGTGGACAATCAATCAGATCTCGCGTTCCTCAAAGCTACATGGGTTTGTCTTTTTCTGCGAGTTGTGACAGTTTGATCGTTGCTTGTCAACCCAGGGTCGGAGCCAGCAAAAAAAAAAAAAAAAAGTAAAAGCCTTTAAGGAATCTTGCCCAATCAGGGCAAAAGTTTTAAGCCAATCCTTGTGTAAAGCCAATAGTTTTACTCGACAATCCCCGGCACAAGCCGGTGGATGTACCTCGTAGGTAGTCCATGAATACACCAGAAATCCTGGAGAAATTCGGCTGTGTTCCGCCGAATGACACACTTGATTATAGCATTACACGCAGCGACTTTATATTTATGCAAATACATAAAAATTGGTTAAATATCTCCATTGATTGCTGATATTTACTTATTACATTTAAGATTATCCTATCAACGCATCTGTGTTTCATTTTTGCTCAATTATATCTACTCGACAACTTCAGGCAAACGGACATGCCCTTCGTCGCCGCCATGTTGCTGGACTAATTTCAAAATGGATCCCCATCACCTCCGAGGTTAGTTTGATAAATGGCCGAGGTGTTCCGAATGCAGCGAAGCATGTTCTCTCCGATCTCCGACTGGTTTAGTACGGCTTATTTAGCCAAGCTCAATTCCAAACGTGCATGTATTTGCATAAAACCTGCCTCACGAACTTTTAAGGCACTGTCATTGTGATGCTAGAAGGCCCTTCCAAATGTTTGTTTCCCTCTGTTGGCAATATAAACGTATACAAAATGACAATATAACCTCTTTTTTCACAGAGGTATGAAAACAAATTCCTGAACACATTTGTGTTAGGTATCAACTTATCAATACATCAAAACAAACGTGGGCAACCAACTGATGACGTATACCAGAAATAGAACTACTTATCTGAGACGTTATTTTGAGTTACTTTGATGCAGATAGCGAATGTCCGCCAAAAACTTCATTCTAATTGAGAAAATTGAGATAATTAATATAATCGAGATAACCTCTTTACCTCGTTCCTGAGTATCTCGATATCTCGACCCGTTACCCATGATAACTCGATTAGCGTGATGGATCTACGAGATATGGAGTATAATGGAACAAGATTTACAATTTCGCGGCAGATAATGAACTTGCGTGCCTAACCCATTACCAAACAATGACGACATTTGACTTGTGTGTTTCAGACGACCCTGAAAAACATTTACCCCAAGTCATTGGCGGCTGGCCTATGATCTGACCTTTTGCTACTCTGAGTATCTGTCCTCAACAAAATTCAGCAAATATTTAAGCGTTTGAAAAGCAGACGACACAAAAATATATTTTTAAAAAATTACCAAGCATTCTAAGGGTTAACAAGAAGCCATTGCTCTTGCTAGCAATATGTTTTGTTTTTTTTTCACAGAAAGCTCTCCAATCAAGCAGAAGATGAATACGATGCTTGTTGCATTGATGCACACAACAGCGGGAAATGAATGATGCCGCTTTTGTTTGCGAGTAACCTTCAGCGTTGTAGTGTGACTGAATTGTGTTCGTTTTGTTGTGCTTAAATGAAGTTGACGCTTCATTGAGAAATTGATTAAGCAATCCCGTCTCCTTTTCACCGCTGAAATAAAGTCAATAGCCGGCTAAAATATTTGTCTGCATTTTAATTAAAACGCCGCGGAATCATTTGCGTTCATTACACTTAATTAATTATCAAAGATCGATTAATTCCCGAGAAAGAACCGTCTTTTTTTGCAGTTCTGTTGATCGCTATTGAACCGAACGACGCCACATGAAAATGTTACCAATCGCCTGTTTCGAGAGTATTAAAGATAATCGTAAGAGGGAAATTAAATGCTATATAAGAACTTTGAACAACCTATTAAAACTAGATGCTAGGTTTTTAGTCTGAACAACTCGATAATAAATGTATATCTTTATATGGACTCGTATATTGTATTATTGGACAAAGTAACGAGACTTTTACAGAAGATAATTTTGAAATCAATAACCATTATGGTAAAGAATATTTTTGAAATTCTACACTTTGGTTAAACACACATATTTTGTTTCATAAACGTTACGGCATTCTTTGATTTACCAGTACTAGGCCAAGGCTCTAAATTGTCTTGCAAAAGGATATTTCCTTAGCACCTGAGCTACCGTAGGGGCTCGGACCCAATCTGAACACATCGGGTTTATCCAATGAAAACACCTCTGAAATAATAGGGATGACGCCATATTGGTTTCCGCGAGAATGACGTCACTTTACTTTCGTTTATAAAAATAGATCTTAAATGTGAAATCTAAAAAGTCGTTAAATTTGATTGAGGAAACAACTATACATGTCGCAACAACAATTTCGCCATTTGGTATGAGTTATTGATAAAAAATGATTAAAAAGGATGTCCAACACTTTCCATACAGATTGAACTACTTGACGTGCAGCTAAGAAAATGTGTTAATTGCCGGATGCCGATTTACCCGAAAAATTGTAACCCTACACTTATATCCGAGGTGTATTTCACAGCTCACGGAAATACCCGAGTAGTTCCGATTGGCTCGGACCCTGTACCCTATAGTTCTAAGAAAACCACCTCAACCACCGGGCCACACGGGACTTGAATAATATATGAACAGCATAATAAGCAAATGTTGCCTTTGCAAGTTGCTGCGCACGTAATCTTGTTAAGAAAAATAAAATAAAATCAGTAACTAAGACCTGGCTTTGCATCTATGACATATGTTAAGGCAACTTCGAAAAGAGAGTTTAATGAACTTGCTCAAAGGTAGCAACGACGAATACAATGCGTATCAATCAAATACTATCAGCCTTCCGTAAAACACTCATACAACATTTCAACATGAACTGCATTAAGCTATTTCCGAGACTCTGTAGCCTTTCCATATGAACATCAGTGGTCAGTGGTTGTTGAAAGACGGGTTGATCATGTTGCTTTGACTTCATCAAACGTCAAAATGGAAATGGCCGAAACAAGCCTTGAGCTCAGGACCTTGATGTTGCGAATTGTGCTATCGATTGCTTTTATGAGGCTCGACAAGATGGTTTAGGACCAGAATAACGAACGGCTAATTACTTTGGATGTTTGAGTCAGATAGAGTAAAATATTAGCCTATCAGACTATAAAATAATTTGGTTTGACATTTGCCTTTTTTTAAATGCAGATTACCCATAATTCGCCGTTTTTAAACTAATTCGTTCGTCGGATTACTACGTTCGTTCTCGGTTTACATCGGAAGGGACCGGAACTATTCGCTATAAAGCGAATAGTTCCGACCCAGACCGATGTATAACGAGCACGACCGAAAGAAATTAAATATGGCGGATTATGGGTATTCTATCCCAAAGCATACACCAGCTTCAAATTCTGAACAACATTTTCTGGAAATGCCGTCGGTTGTCTCTAACGAAAGCACCGTAAAGATTTTAGCAATAAAACATGTTTAACCCATTACCAAACAATAACGATATTTGATCACTTTGTTGCAGACGACTCTGAAAAACATGTGGGAAAAGAAGAAAAAGATCGTGACGAACAATTTCTCCTTTTTCCACAATGTTTTCTGCCCTATCAGAAGATTTTCTTTTCAATAATATCACATTTTGAAATATCGTCTGCAGACTCTTTCAATTTGGGACAGTCGAAAATATGGCGTTTGGTAAGGGGTTAAAAGCAGCGTTCGTGCCGATTCAGCGATGCTTCAATAAAGACAATCACAACACATTACAAGACACACTCAGCCCCCGAAAACCAAATAACTCTTCGTAATGAAAACTTGTCAAAACTAAAGAGCATTTCACAGCGTCGAACAATAAAAATATTTGTCAGCTTTCCAAAAGGAAATTTCCGTCAGTGTCCAAATTAACAGCGGGTCCATCACGTTCTAGAATGGGCAATATGAAAAATAAGCGCTTAACTTCATCAACGCGCTTTTTCTATTCATTAGCAAACCAAGGCCGTATTTGGTAATAAGCCATCGGACATAACAAAGGGCATTAATTGTATTTATGGCACAAGGCGGCGCTGCGACACGGGGTTCCGGTTGATGTATGGCGATTTGCCATCGATGTCGAGACATTCCGAATGTTATCGGACCATACGAGAACCAGAGCAATTGGAACCCTTCGGTGATGGCGCCAGGTCGCACTAATCGGGCATGCCGATCTTTACCGAAAGGTTTCGACTAATCTTGAAATTGGAGGAGTTGGAAGTGATCTCAGCTTAAAGGAGGAGAGCCTAACATTGTTTTTTGCATTAACTTTTGTATTTTGTGTTTGCCATTCACTGTTATAGATTTTTTCATTAAGTTAAGTTTAAATGAAAACCTTAGCGCCGAAAATCACGTGACAATAAAATATAATAAGATTGTCATAAACAAGCGGGAAATGTTTCTTCTTTCTATCATTGTAAGGTAGCGATCCAGATCAGCTTCGGCTACTAGTATTTTGAGAAGATATGGCCCATATCAATGAAGCAGTTCTTTCTTGAGCAAGAAAAAGCAAGAAGTTGGCAGATATGTATCATGATTGGCCCATGTAACCCAAACAGTCGAGTTCTGGACATTTCCCAGCACAGCGGATCCTGAAAGGTTGCTACTAATGGCCAACTTTTGGCAATTACAATGGAACAGATATTGCAAGGACGTCTATTACGATCCACATGATAATTAGACCCAACGACGTATGCTACTCCAAACGTTATTTACGGCCAATTCGCCAATGATGGTTTGACTTTGATTAGGCAACACAATTCTTTTTAACCCATTACCAAGTAATAACGACATTAGACCGGTTTGTTGCAGACGACTCTAGAAAATCATTGTTGGAAAAGGGAAAATTGCTCTTAACGATGTTTTCTGACCTGTCGGATTTCATCGCATTTTTAAATGTCTTCAGCAAACTCTTTCAATTCGGGACAGTCATAGATTCAAAGTTTGGTAAAGGGTTAAATCTTTGGCCATTTATGACAAAGGGGTTCCCAAAGATGATTTGCATTTCTGTTTCCTTCGTTTGCGCCTTAGGCCGGAAACGATTATTCCGTTTTCACTGAACAGCGAGCATGCGCACTCGCGAGTTTCATCGACGTATAAGTACAGCTGCAGGAGCAGTTTTATTTCGAAGGCGTAATGGAATGTGCATGACACGTGACTGTATTATGGGTCTAGGCTTGCTGTTAAAAGTATTAAAATGCGAAGGAAAAAACACAACTTCGGAATGAGTAATGTGCACGGATGTCGCAATAAAAAACAACTCTATTTTTGTCTGAATTAGATAAATGGAAAGAACAAAGGCGATGCAATAAAACGAGGCTCTCTCTAAATTAGAATAACCCCGAGTCCTTAAAAGGTTCCATCTGTGTGACCCTTAGACCCAGTTCTTTCTTCTTCCTTCCCTCATATACATTGTTCTTCATATGTTGTTAATCGCCAATGCGACACACGATAAGCAGTGGGGTCAAAAAGAGAAATTTCTCAAAACAGACAAATGGAGAGTGGGCTTGGAACAAACACTTTATTATATATTATGACAATGGTGTCAAGACGATTTCATACAAGAAAAGAATTTGTTCTATACATCAGAAAATATCATCAGTTCCATTATCGTCTGTTATTGCTCTAAATTTGGCCCTGTCATTGAAAGTCACGTAATAAATGGAATAGTCGGTATGGAATGCTCATGGATATTGGATCGCAGATCTTAAACTTAAATAGCTATTATCTAATCATATTGCTGATCATGAAGACAACGAGTTTCGAAACAACAGTCACAATGGGTGCTAGTTTAAAGTTGTTTTCTGTGGATACTTTTATCATGAATATCAACATACAATGAGTTAATGTGAAGCGGTTGGTTAAATCAGTGACTATATGCATATTCATTCAAACATGCGTTATGTCTTGATATCTATTTCTGCTGGTGCCATTGATCTAGCGTATGATTATCCCGACTGTTGTTGTTGACATTCATTCTAGTTCACCTACACATGTTTCCCATTTACGGGACAGGTATGTCCTTTTCAGTCGCTTTCCCCATTGATCAGTGGTGCGGTGTGATGAAAAAGAGGCCTAACAATATTAGTCACTGCAAACCGTAATACATCCCATAGCAAACACGATCCTATGGCATGCCTTAATCGGCCAAAAATGATTTTGATGTAAGCTGTACTTGAAACCATCGCTAGAACAAAAATAGTTCGATGATGACGAACCCCTTTTTCTCGCGATGATCTTAATATCTGTTCCATAATGTATTCATTATTTTTATAAATGTGTTCGTGTCAGTTTGTTAATTTGTGTTCTGACTTTTAGTCTTGATCTTGCATATTGATATCACCCTGGAAAGGAAAAGGATTATGAATCATAGCATTGAAGCCTCCCCTTTAAAACGGCTACATTTGATACATTTCATACAAATCCCCTTTCCATCCATTAAAACAAAGAATATCCTATGAAATATGAAAATGGAGTACATCAAGCAGTACACCAAGCAGAGAAAAGGGGGAATCATGATGCGCCTATATTGCATAAATCTTACATGTTTTTCGCAATTCCAATCAGGGCGAACAAAAACCTAATACAAATGTAAAGTCAATGAAGGTTTTCACGCACATAACCCCTTTTAAGCGGAGAAATAAAGTTCCCGATCGGATCATACAAACTGCACATGCTGATCTAACATCTTACACCAAACATTTATGTTAAGGCTCTTCTTTTCAAGGCACAGCAAAAAACAGTCCGTTGGAAATGTATCGTTCGCAAGCGAGGGTAACTCTATCCGTAAAGGCTGAGCCAGGCGGATCAAAATGTCCTTAAAAAGCATCAATAACGCATTACATAAATGTGTTTTTTATGCAAGGCCAGTCCATTGAACATGGTTTCTTTCGCATTTTTCTAAACGCACGAAAACCGATTACAAAACGCCACGTCTCATATTGCACTGTAACACTAGCGTTAATTGCATTAATATTCGTACGGGAAATAAAGGAATCGCGGGTATCCCGCAATGCATCGCAATCACGTGACCCGTGATTTCTTTATGCGCGCGCATTCTCCATGACGATTGTCTCTCGAGGCGTAAGCAGGGCAACAGCGGGAACTTGCCACCCGACCGAGGTTATTAACGTTTTATTGGAACCTAAACGGGACGATTCAATCACAGACCGGAAGTAGCTTGACAGGAAATGCGTCCATGCGCATGATCAAGTGAGTGGAACGTACGGTGCGCTCAATGTTGCGCTTTTAAAGTAATAAACGTCTGATAATATGGCGATAGAAGGAGGCGAGCTACATAAAGTCACGCCTTCGGGTTAACCCATTGCCAAACAATAACGGCTTTTGACCAATTTGTTGCAGACGACTCTGGAAAACATTGTGGGAAAAGGAGACAATGTTTTCTTCCCTTTCAAAAGATTGTTTTTCATCACATTTTGAATTAGTCGTCTGCAAACTCTTTCAATTTGGGAAAGTCGAAAATTCAGCGTTTGGTAAAAGGTTAACAGTGTTTCGGTCTCGTGTGATTTAGGGGAGACGACACCAAAGCGTCCAATAAAAATATCAAAACAAGTATTGAGGAAAGTCTGCTGAATTGAAATTATTTTGACAATTGGATCATCCTATTTGAATCAGTCAGATTTCCCGTGTCGGGAAATGAGAGAGTTTTTTTTCTTTGATTGTGTTATATTTCTTTTTTTTTATAAATCTCTTGAACTTTATATCTATTATAACAAAGCTAATTGCTCACGTACCGGTGGAAGAATTTGTCAAGCTGGGAAGAAACCATCAGTATAATGTTTATCAGACGATGGACTACCTCTCAAAACAAATCAAATCTACTGGAACTGGGATTCGAACCCACATAGAGAGGGACCTTGCGCTTTAATGAATCCTTGGTTGAAGTGTAGCCCGACAAATCATTATGTATAACAATTAAAGGAAATAAAATCGAGAGAAATTCGTTCAAAAAGCCCCCTTAATAACGACTTTTCCCTTATAAACAGCGGTTGCTGCCTTTATTATTCTTACACAATCAGGAGAGATTTTCCTCGAGCAATTTGGTTAAAAGAAACACTTAGAAGTTACTTTATGTCCTTTAGACTGGCATAAAACTTTATTATCGTGCGTTAAGAGCTTTTGCCAGACATGTGAGTTATCGATATTTTCCAAAATGTGCATTTCTTCATCGTTAATAATATATAATCATAATAATCAAAGATAGCTCAAAATACTTGTACTATCTGTTGTACTTAGGTTTTTTCCCTATGCTTCCTTTTCTATTAAAAAACATGATTTGAGAAAAAGCCTCTCAAGTCAAAACGTTGCGTCAAAAGGACCGCTACTACAAAGTCAACGGTTTTAGTCTTTAAAGAATAATCTCTTCCCATTATATGCATTCGTTTGTATTACTATGTGGCATGATGCGTCAAGAATAAATGTGATCAAAAAGGTTAATTTCTACAATACGCAACACGTAAATCCCCTTTTTTATAATGTTAAATTAATGTCTGCTGCTAACAAACTGGCTCAGTCTCTGTTATTCGAAACCATTGATTCCGGTGCCGTCGACACTATGGGTCCTTTGTACACTTTTAAAATAATGCCTTGTTTCGAAAGATCAAAATCAGAAAAAAAAGTTTTAACCTCAAGTGAGATTATTTGTTTCACATCCCATCCACTAATACACACGTCTTGAATGATTTAGAATTATAAAAAAAACGTGTTATATAAAAGCGTAGCATTCCCATACGAAGGAACATACAGGATGATTTTTTATATACAACCGGTTTGCAGTTATCCTAGAATGCCTAACCGATTCCTTGAAAAAGTAAAAGAGGAAAAGGGTAAAAATCGTATGGGCTATAAGCCTAAAAATTTGTCGATAGCCATCTTATGATGAACCTAAACAAATGACCTCAAAACGTTGTACATGTTGCCATGGTGTGTGTTGGGTAAATCACCAAACAAAATAAAAGATAAAAAAAAAAAGATAGAAAATGGATCCAACACTGTTCTCTCAGTAAATAGAAAGGGCTTGCTTAAACGTCTGTTTATCCAATGATACAAGTCCATTGTATACCCCTATCATAAAGTAAATTAAAAAAGAAACATAATCCCATTCATGCGTTAAGATGTGTTATTGCATACCATCACCATAGGGATACATGAGGGAGCCATAAGCCCTTTACTCCCTGAGACAATAGCACTGTATACCTAAATACATGGAACAGGCTTGCCAACACGTATATCTATTCAATGAGACATTTTCATCGAATACTCCTAGCATAACGTAAATTCGAGAAGCCATAAAATCATTCATGTGTTAGTAGACTCTACTGAATACCAATTTCATAGTATTAACTAAGTCAGCCGATTGCGTTTTAATCTAAGGATTGCTTGAAGAAATAATTTCTTTATTCTGGTAAAGTGTCACTTTGTGACCTATCAAGCAACTCATCTGTATCACTCATCGTTATTATTCATCAGGGTCGCACCCAATTAACGTTTTAATTGGAAAGATGCATGACACGAGGGGCAGCTTGCCTCTAACAATTGAACACGATAAGACTCTCCGGACGTTATCGCTGCATATGACAGAAGTTTGAAACAAGAAAGATTGTTATCGTTAACGAAATAATTTTTGAAACTTCGAAAGACGAGGGTGACATTAACACGATAACGGTTTTCCTTGCCCTTATGTCGTCATCTGTCAACCGGGTTACATTAAAAGGCCGTCAATCATTGGTTAACCACTAGTCAATAACTGTCACGTGCCGTTTTTTCTTCAAAACGCCAAAGATGGCCGATATTTTAGAAGCTCAATGATTTCGTTGCTGTGTTTTGAATGGCTGAAAGAACTAATCGTATTCTGGATCTTTTTCAGTACAAAGTACAGAACTTGACACACAGTTTGGTATCCTAAAGCATTGCCATCATAGCTCTAGGATGCAAGTTGTCCAGGAGAGCATAAAGTTTATGAAATCACTTTAATAACTCATCGCTAACTGATGCCGAATTTGACTTCGTTACAAAAAGAAAAGTTGAAGAAATTTAAAACAGCTTTTGTTCTGGCCAGATAGTAACTTGACAGAAATGGGAAATATGTCCTTTTGTGGACAATTCTGCCCCCCCCCCCCAACAAAAATCTCAAGTCTTCTACATCAGTGGCCGACCTATCGCGATCGGGTCCTTTGGTAAGGATTCCAATATGTTTATCAATGACGAACATTAAAGCACTATGCCCATTATGTTTGACGTAACCAAAGCCTTAACCATAAACCTAGTATGAGTAGTACTTCTGGTACTTCGGGTTATTATGCTGAGTGTGCCATCTGTCGAGGTATCGCTGTTATCCTATACAGTTGCCTCTCAATTTCTCATTCAAAAGTACGTCTCTTGTAAACACTGAGACAAATTGAAAATTCTTCTTGAAAGAATAAAATTCTTTTTGTTGCAATGATTTGCATGTAGACTGCTGATTATCTGTGTTTGTCACTCTCTGATAAAGCGAGGAACTGTTTACTTTTGTCAATTTTGTGGTAACAAGAAAGTACTCAATTATAAAACACTTTCTTGACGAAATACGCATCCGGTACATATATCGCTTTGACAGATAACTCCTTCATTCATGGTGTGTACCGCCGTGTCAACTATTTATCAGTTATTTAATGGCTTTCACGTAAATCACTTGAACTAGACAAGAGATCAAATTGGTCTTGCTCAAGCAATCAACCATATGAACCACTGTACTATCAGTATGATGTTTAGCACAAGAAAGAAATGAAAATTCCCCAATGCACTGTTGCGCAAACAGCGCAATAACACCGGTAATATTATTTACTTTGGCCGAGACCGCTTCCAACAAAATATATTTGAAAGGCAGAGTAAGTGTCATGTTCCCGCAACAGCTTGGAGTTTTGAGCGCTTCAAAGTTTGGAAAGATGTCCGAAAAATCACATACTTAACATTGACATAAGCAATTTATTGATGTATCACCATATCAAAGAACGAAGAACCAGTCAAAACACAATCAGTACTCTCAGTGCTTTGAAAGCCTCAAAGCTATAAACAATAGTCCGCCATAAATATTGACATAAATAAGAACGCTGGCACTCAAGCTAAATGAGTACTCCACCCATAAAACACAGGTCGCTGACAACTACCAGTAACCGAAAACCATAATTACTCAAGGCAGTGTATCGATATGAGATGCTTTTAAAACTCGATCGTAAACAAGCTATGGTACTCTATTAGTCCTGTATATCTTAGACAAGCGCCTGTTATCATGGTGTCGCTGAAGTCATTCCATCCTTTTTAGACTGACAGATTCTTGAAGCGTTAACTTACTGAAGCAATTAGTGTTTGATTTATAAATACAAAGGATGGCAGTGCAAAGAAGGGGTCAAATAAGAGGCGATGGTTGTGTGGATATGATGTTGTATTAACATTACTAGCAAAACACTATCCGGAATCAAGCTGATCGTTCTGGATTCTGATTGGACGATACTCGTCTCAGTCGAATATCGACCAATCAGAATACGGAATATCGGGAATGTCTATGAGCGTATCTTGTAAATACACAGCCGGGACTAAAGAACATTCAGACACAAATTATACAACTTTGGGGACGTAACCAGTCAATAATGAACGTTGTAATTTGTTAAGACAATACGATGTTTATGAAGAACTTTTCCTTTTGTGATAAACCCTCTCATTTAAACAAAGCTGATTTCGAGGAAATGTTGCCTTCATTGGGATATTTTGCCTTTTCAACAGTTTTTCAGCAGCATTGTGGTGGCCATCGCATCTGTTAATGCTTCTATTTTTTTCCGTACCCGTGCTGCAAACCTTTTCTGGTATGTTGATTGCTTTCTCACAGTAACAAATTTGATAGCTTGTGAGCAATGGATACATGTTTATATCATGTCTCATTGATCGTATGAAAAGTCGGAAAGAAGATTGGCCAATTAGTGGTTCTAACCGAGGAGTCTTGTTTTCAAAGTCCATCACGCTTCAAACTGAGTAACTAACTTATTTGAGAAAAAATATTTTAGTTTTCATACAGTCACTTCTTCAACTACCTTCTTACACCGTTAACTAAAACTGTGCCGTCTACAATGTTTAAAGTTGAATCAGCAATAACCTGTTTTCGAAATACGTTGTCGTAAATACATGTCATCCATAAATTGACAGTTTTTGACATATCCATTACCGTAAACAGTCTCCCGCCAAAACACGACAATGTTGCCACTAAACGATTCCATCAAACCGTCATATCGAACCGCCACAAGGGAGTTGGTTAATACAAAGACACCTTCAAGATGATTTGTTAAACAATACTAACTTCAGCAGTCACGCAAGACTGGTAACAAATCCGAACGATTGCTAAGATCGGGATTGAACGACGTTTTTCAAAAGTATTTCAGTCAGTTGACGGTCAGTGCACCTATCCATGGTACTGGTGTTTTCTCGTCAGCAATAACTCGGATGATCCAAGCTGTAACTGTGTAGAACGAAATATCTACATCTAGATCATTCGGAGTACGTCACCACTTATACTTTTCAAGCCGCTGACTGCTGAACTTCACTTACATATTCTATCAGTTGTGAGAGACGATTTAAGATTGCTGCATTGATTTCATCAAACGTCAAAAAAATATTTGTTGGCAGATATCCGACTTTTGATCTTCTTTTCAAATAATACTTTTTAGCCCTAATATTCGAGTATACTCTTACACAATAACATCTTCTATTTTGACGAAAATTAATGGGATAAATAGTTAACGGGAAACAGAAGCTTGATATCATCTCCGCTCCTGAAGAGCTTTCGATGACCGCGCGTTTTCGTTCACTATCTCGCAGATCGGAACTCTTCGGCAAGTTTCGGGTCGCCTAATTCTAAAGTTCGTGACCTATCCGATCAATAGTTCGAATGACGGTTATAATTCGAGCAACATGTTTACACGGTGCAGCAAAATAAACACCTTCTTCAAATAAGATGATAAATATAATGACAATTCGGTCTTTCGCTTCCGTTAAAGCAGTTAGAAGGGTACTCGAATCAAAGTGAAAAGTAAACAAGAGTAATGGTTCTTGTGATAGGATCAGTCTGTAAAATCAAGCAGGTGGCGATGTTTGTCGAGCTCTTCGCATCATAAAAATGGCCGCCAAAGGAGACCCATATATCAACTAGAGTGTACAACCCGGAATTTGATATAGGACTTTCGATGATTGACGATGAAACGAAAAAGGTTGTTTTTATTAATATTTCAGGCCATCACCTGTTTTTTTATGATGTCAACTACACAGTCATGACCGTGCGTTAATTCCAACATGGTTACATACGTATTGCGGCGGTGATGATTTCTTCTTTACCAATTTTACACAGTATTCCTTTCATACCAATAGCTGCTTGCAACCGTGAAATCGAAAGAAAGGCTAGATACTATGAACACTTATTTGAGAACAATGCCTCGTACGAAGGTTTGCATGCGTGATCAGTCCCAGTAGGTCAATCATTAATGATAAAATAGTACAAGAAAATAACAAGAAAATGACAAACAACTAAAGATGAAACATTTGGACGACAATCTTACATGTTAACATAGACATAAAGTTACTCTTTTTTGTGGTACAGGCCACATGATCCCAGACATCGGTAGGAAATACCCAACCAATCGGAAACCTTCAGCGATTTTCAACACTACCGGACATTGCCGAAGTGTTCCGACTGTTTGGAAACTACGGAGCGGAAGTAAATCCCTTTGCAAATCAGGGGAAATGCCTTTGAAAGGATATATCGATTGGAAAGGGAGCCTGATTCGTATGGCTCGTGTGTTTAATTAACGGGGCCCGGCGAGTCGAAATTAAAAGTCACGTGATTATGTAAATGAGGAGACGGATAAATTATTTCATCATTATTCAAGAATTCTTGATGAATATCCGGGCCCGTATAGACCCCTTCGCATGTTTGGTCCAAAACATATCACCACCATATTATCGGCAGTGTGTGACATTGCAAATATATATCCATACACTTGAAGAAAAGATTGGTCGTAATTGAATCGTTTCTCTTTTTACATCACTATGGCTTTAAGATTTGTGTTTTTCATAATGCTATGATAGAAGATTTGTAACGACTCTGTAGATATTCATTCGGAGCACAGTTGAACATTTAACATAGAATCATGAATGAGCTGAAATAAGTCCGATATCTTGGATTTATAATGATATGATATCTGTAACAGTTGGATATTTAACATAGAATCATGAATGAGCTGAAATAAGTCCGATATCTTGGATTTATAATGATATGATATCTGTTACGATTTGATAAAACTTTGGATGCAAATTTGACCTCTAAGTTTATAAATAATTACTTATGGGCGGGCATAATACCTAGTCGCCCAACATGACTTAAGGACCTATGTATAAACTACTGATAGGATCATACGTCTACGTAACTCGGATGATCCAAGCTGCAACTGCGTGAGAGTGAAATATCTACGTCTGGATCATTCGGACTAACGTCTACGCAGTGTTCTCCCCTTTCAGTAATAAAGCGGACTGCAGGCTAGCAAAGGGAAGTAATCCTGTGCAGAGTTAGCAATGTAATGTTGATTATTCTATTTCATTTTATTTGTTGTTTGAAAAACAGTAATAAATAGAATTGCTAAAAACAGGATATCATTATTATTTCCTTATCAAAAACATAGATAACTGGTATGTTATTGATATAACATATATTTTCCTCTCTGTAAGATTGTATTAAAACAGGAATTGGCTTCAATCAAAATAAATATCAATCATACTTGGGTAAGGGAAATGATGCAAAACAAATCAATCAAAGTCCAATATCAAGTTTTTATATCACTTTGATTCACCGTGACATGCATAGAAAGTGTTTTCAATACTGTGTTAAGTTTTTAATACTGTTGTTAGTTGTGAATTTTGTTGAAAATGAAGAAGACGGGGGAAAAGAACAATAAGACAAAAAGAAGACAAACGTGAAGCGATAAGAATTCCTATAAGAGAATTTCAAAGAAATAAGAATTAACAAAAATGTTACTGTTACTAGAACTCTTACCTTTGTAGCCTTCGGTTGTCTTAAAGTGTTGTTCAGAGGGTGAAAGCCTCAATGGTTCGTTGCTTCGTTATTCAACAAACACAAAAGTCAACAAGCACTAGGTATACGTCAGTGCAATTTACGTGCGTTTATATGCGAGAAAAATGCTTATATGTTTTAAACTTACTTTTTACACATCATTCTGTATAACACGTAATCCCAAATCGTCCCAGATAAATGATAACTCTTTTCTAAACAACATTGGAAATATTCACGATATAGCATCGTTTGCAATTATCACTTGATAAATTCGTGAATTTAATTCAATCTTACAGCCGAAATATATCACGATTGGATTCATACTTGCATAAATCAAAATGAAACAATAAAGAGAAACATTTCCATAGGAAAAACATTGTAAAGCTATCACGTGCATCCCAACATTTTCAAACCTTGGCTGTGTTCAAAGACGTTCTGCTATGCGTGCGCTCGGTTTCTGGTGCCCCTTTTCACGCAGTCTCCAATTTTTAAGACAGGGGGCCAGACAATGAAGCGACCGCGAACACCTACTCATTGAACGAGGCTCTGGCCATACCGGCGCGTAAGGTGAACCGTGAACACACGTGCCCGCACATGAACGTACTGGTGTCACGCGCCTCAATTAAAACAGTCAGCAGCCAGTCCATTCAAAGGCACATGAAAGGATATGAGAACACATACATTACTGAAAAAATATATGGAGTTCGTTTATTATGTTCATAAAAGTCATGAAAATTAATTTATGAATGCTTTGAGACCCTATCTAATAAACTCCCTTAACATAAGTTATTTTCTGCTCGAAATACAGTTGTCTCGAATTCAATGATGTTTATCAACAATCTTTTTGTTTACATGTCTAAAATGTCTGATTGGTCAGTTAAAAAACGTGTATTACGTGACCAGGTCAGGGGTAAAGAATCAGGCAATCTGAATTGATAAACTGGCTAATCTGGGTTAATTCTTTTTGGCTTTCAGGTTTAAATTGTTTTGATGGCTTTTTTTGTGATAACTATTTGAATCTGATCAAAAGATTACCAAATATTTATAGTTTGATATTGCATAAGTCTCCTTTCACGAGCCTGTAAATGTTGAACATTGAAAAGCAAGACAAAAGGCGCTAGTGTGACTTGTGTTGTGGTTGGAGGTTGCAGAACAATTTCACCTGTAAGCACATTGCTTTCCATTCTATACCTTTCAGAAGACGACACTCTTCTATACAATTACGTTTATATCCGATCCGTTCTACAATGTCGTAGACTTACAAACATGTGTGCAGAATACTCGATTCACCAAGTTTTCTATGATTTACGATATTTAATTACGGTAATCATTCACAGGCCGAGATGCAACGGCATAAAATTTATTTCAATCAGTGATCGTCTTAATGTTGCGAACCTGCGTCTATCCGTCACCGTTACCTTAACCCTTTACCAAACGCCAAAGTTTCAACAGTTCCAAAATTGAAAGAGTTTGCAGACGACATTTTAAAGAGTGATGAAATTGAAAAATAATCTTCTGATAGGGCAGAAAACATTGTGGGAAAAGGAGAAATAGCTCGTTAAGAGCAGTTCCTCCTTTTTCCCACAATGTTTTCCAGAGTTGTCTGCAACAAACTGATCAAATGTCGTTATTGCTTGGTGATGGGTTAAAGTTGCATTTCCAACTTTATTACGATGCCAGGCTCAACAAAGGAAAAGTAGGACCAAGGTGAAGTCGGACGGCGTGCGTTACTGTCCATAAGGACCGACAAAGATTGGTATAATCGTTGGTATTCTGTTTGTCGGAAGAGCAAAATGCATGCAAAATAAAAACCCTGCAAAACTGTGATTTTGAAAGCAAGCGGAGATGGACTTTGTTCGGATTTCAATCTCAGATTCTTAACCAATCGTCAAAAGAGGTCAAAAAGTAATGTTGATATTATTTAATTTTATAGACCTAATACATTTTCTCGTTATATAACGTCATAAACAACATGGAGAACACAAACGTTGTAATTTCATTTAGTCCGTGTCTTCCCATGTAATCTACCAGTACTAGACAATCAAATAGAACATCCCAAAACGACTGTTTCTATAATGAAACAAGAACAAAAGACCACCGCAAAACAAAAACATTTAAGCCGTTTTCTGGTATTAAAACCTCTATACCAACCATAACACTATTGCCAAACCGCGTTTGCACGGCGAAAGACACTAATCTGGGCCGTTGTGTGCTCTTAATTTTTCTTTAAAATGACCATGACAAAAACTCGCTCCCTTCTTGTATGCGTGTTTTTAGGTCAGTGAAATTGGATTTCATGCAGAAGGGAACGTTTTAATGTGATTTTTACGGCAGTTATTCAACCCCTGTTTTAACTCCCCATTGGGTAATCTTATAATAAAAAAAACCCTCTTAAAGACCATGATTTAATGCTCATATCTTTACAGCATTAGAGTGTGAGTATCATTTCAATTAAGAGAGGTTCTATACGGCAAAATAGGTAAACCAATTTTAAAATAAGTTCTACCAATAGTATAGCCATCATTGTCAAAAAAAGGAGCAATTATTTAAAAAACCAAAAAAACCCAAAACATAAATCGTCAGCTAATGCCATTTTAAGTGAAGCTAGTATTTGGTATATTGTTAAACTAACTTAATTTCGACAAGCCATGTTTAAATCAAGGATTCAACTTTACCAAACGTGTTGGATAGCCCTTGAACCAAGCCATTGGCGGTTTGTATGTAACATATCCAAAGGCATGAATGAAATAAATGACAGTTCAAAATCGAAGGCAACAAAGATATAAGGCAATAATAAGGTACATTTGTCAACATTTGGTTACTCCTTTAGTATTTGGCAGAAACTAGCATGGAGACTCTTGAATTCGTACTCGTCCTTTTTCTTATTTTGTCTTGTTGTTCACTTGTATAAAAGTAAGAAATATCTATAGATATATAAGAAAAAAAAACAATCAATCATATCTTAGGCTGCCTCTCTTTTCTGGAAGACTGGCGTTCGTATAAAGTCGGTATTTGCTTTATACACCGCGACTGTATCTTATTGAACTATGGTTGCTTAAAACAGAAATGACTGTTATGAAATCATCGATACAAGGATAACTTTTTCTCAATCTCTGGTTAAAGGCACATAAAAGGAGATAAGTACAAATAAATTACTGAAAAAAATATATGGAGTTCTTTTATCATGTCCATAAAAGTTAAGGGAATTACTTTACAAATGCTTTTAGACCCTGTTAAAAAGATTCCTTTAACATAAGTTATTTTGTGCTTGAAATATAGTTGTCTCCCATTCAATCATGTTTATCAACAGCCTGTTAGTTTACATATTCAAAATAAAGAATATTTGTGTATCAACTGCCAAGGTCAGAGGTGAAGAATGAGGCAATCTGATTTATTAAACTTGCTAATCTAGGTTATTTCTGGTAGACTTTCACGTCCAAGTTTTGCTGATGGTTTTTTTTGGTGATAATTAACTTAATCTGATCAAAAGTTTACCAAATAAAATAGTTTGATATAGCATTAATCTCCTTTCATGTGCCTTTAAGCTTTCGCAGTACGTGTATAAAGTCCCGGAATAAGGTCCCTGATATACACTACTTCTTGTATCATCTTCCCAACAAATTCGATGCCGGCAAATACCTCACGAGTTTCATCTCAGACAAGCGCTCCTTTTCACGATTGATTGCTTTATGAATCAATACACTTTACAAATTGTTTTCGTGTAAATTAAGATTGGAAAACCCCGAGAACAAGATGGCTGACCTTGCGTGATTTATTGTGAACAATGGCCGCCTTTAATATATTTCATGTTTGACGTGCATAACTCACCATTCATACCCTGGAAAACGGCAGTGAAGTATTTATTTCCATTCCTGCTAAAGTTACTCCAACGAAAATCAATGGAATTTTATTACAAGTCTTTAGAAAGCATGTACAAAATAAATCATTGCCGCTTTTATGACCTGTTGATCTGTGTGAATACTTGATTGGATCAAGTATGCTGCGCTGGTCCAACTGTTCCATTTGTGACTCATCGAGTGAATCGAGTGAATTTGAATGCAGTAACCGTTTAAGGCCAGAAATCACCGCCGATCCTTCCCTCTAAAATTCCCCTCCTGTTTAAAACATGTAATCATATAAGGAAAATTAAAAATCAAATTTCCTTTGGACGTTTTGAAGGTCGCCGTCAAAGATTAGTTATAACTCAGATACAAAGGAAAAATACTTTCAAGATAAATGTGGGACTTCGTAAATGACACATAGAACCATGATCTCCAATTGAAATTGCCATATTCATGCTGGATGGGTCAAATTCCGATATTCATTGAATATTGGAAGAGCTGCGCGAAGTTTGCCAACGGTCCTGCTGTAACTTGACGTCAACGGAATGGGGGGGGGGGCTATTTCCATTAATCATTTCCCTCTTTAAGCAATTGGCATTACTTTTTTTGAAAACCGTGTCAATTGGAAGAGGACGAAATGGGAGAAATTGATCCTTTTGATGAGCGAGTCCGCCATTGATTGGAAGTGATAATGTGCGTAACACATAACTCCGAGCTATCAATTCGTCATATCTCTGGGTTGCCTTGGCAGGTCCGTGAGATTTAGAAACCGCTAATTTCAAAACGGCTCATGCCATGGCTATTAGATCATAGTATTATTAAATGGGATGTGTTCGATGCTTTGGTCATATATACTCAAAGTAAGCAAAACGTGCAGCCTTATTATGACAAAAACACTGGATATCACTTGATACGTCTTGGTACCTTAATATGTTGTAGACATTTAAAATACCACAATGAAAAAAGGAGGTTTGCTATAGAAAAGCAAATTTTCCTTTTGTCGTAACAAATATCAGTAGTACTGAAACGATATTTTGGATACTTCATAATTGTCATCTGTACTAAACCGTTTTTTTCACAGTTCCTAATATTCATAAATGGGAAAGAGTTTAAGACGGGCTTTTAAATGAGCATATAGATATTTCCAAAGTAGAACTTTAATACTTCGGCTTTTCTCCACATTTGTTCCATGGCATTGACAGTTTTCTTCTTACGTATACGTTTCTTTTATACAATTGTACAGGGGTTTTATTTATATTTGTATGAGGAAACTGGTTTGCAAATGTAGGCAGGGATATGGGGGAACTCATCAGTGGATTAATCAAGAAACTGAGCAAAGTAGACCGGGTTTCTGGTCAAAGTAGCATCTGGGAAATCTCCGGCTCCTGGCTCTTAATGAAACCTCTGGTGGTATTGGGGTATTGGCATTAAACTTGGTAAGACATGGTGGGTCAGTTCAATGACTCAGTTCTCTAGTTAAATTATCAATATTCCAAAAAGTTACAATTTCATCTAGTCAAGACAGTAAAAATGTTACAGGTACAAACGATTTGTTGGCATAATTGGTCAAGACAGGTAGAACCATCAGTATTTTTTTTAAAAAGACAACTGAAAGACTACATCTATCAACAAATACAAAATGAAAACCCTGTAAAAATACTTTATTATAAAAATGATGTAAGGTTACAAATGATAATTTTTCATAATGCTTATTCAAAGAATCATCTAAAAATGTACATATATAATAGATAGTCAGTTTTGACATATATTCTATCGCTGTATTAACTGAGTTGTCTATATTTTGGTAATGCTTAAACATATTTGAAAATTTGGTAATGCTTAGAGAAATAATAAAAATAGTAAAAAATAACATTTATCTAAATTCCACAATTCAAAGTTAACAGTCCAATAATGGGATATCAATTATATGTATACAGCACGTGGTTTATTGGTCGGTTGTAAGTTCATGCCATTTGGAATAGTGCATTTCTCTTTTATTTTGGTTAAGAGTGCATCTATTTATGGTTCCTTATAATGCTACACCAAGACTACACTGTGACAGTATTCTTTCCTCAACTATTGACAGCTATAATTATCTGTGTCTGATTACTCACAGTACCTTGGTTATTTATTTTTTACATAATCTCATGAATGAACTACATTTATACATAGACTACATTTTGTATGAGGTTAAACATCATGTCAACAATTCTTTAGTTTTATCAAGGTTTGATTCCCCAATACTAGGCTGGAGCTTTGATACATCTTGACAAATCTTTACAAAACCAGCACGAGGATGGGAAGCAACAAAGTCTTTATATACTACTTGGTATATGTCTTGGATCTTAATTCGACATCTATTGCTTCACTTCAAATGATTAGAAATGTCAATCATTTACAATTGGTTATCAAGTGTAACTAATGGTTCTTATAGCTAACACTCTTGTTATTAATATGAGCACTTAATAAACACAACTTAGTAAGAACAACTTCAATGCATAGTGTTAACTGTTAACATGATATTTTGATTTTAAGTTGCTTGTTAAACAACTGTATACATAATGTCCATGAATATATCAGAAACACTAAGAAAACATGTACATGTATGTAAAAATGAGGTCCTTAATCAAACAACTGGTGATGAAATATACTAATAAGCCCCTGTGTTTGATATTTTGGCAGATCGAATAAAAAACAAGAAAATTAGACATACTTAATGTGTTTGCAATAAAGACTTAACAAAACTGATACAGGTTGCAAGACAATTGTGACAAAAAGAGTTTCCTTCACCTTCATCTGTTAAGGTAGAATACCAATAATCCACCATTTTGAAACTCATTCTTTCGTCGAATTACATCAGTCATTCTCAGTATACCTTGGTCAAGGTCAGAACAATTTGCATTAAACTGAATGGTTCAAGATCCCAACCAGGGTTAACAGAGAATGACAAAAGTAATCCGACAACAAAATGAGTTTCAAAATGGCAGATTATGGGTATTCTACCTTAATGTACATGGCTCATTCTTGAGCATCATCTAATGTGTCCATAACTCATTAAAATTATATAAGATTTCATCAATGGACAAAATTGGCATCAACAGCAAAAAAAAACCCAATAAAGAATATGTACTTAACAAAACAAAACTATGTCTAACTGGGCTAAAAACCACTGAGTCCAAAGGAGATGCTCCTCATATACAATTTCTTCTTTTGTCACTAATAGCTGTCATATTATCTGTTTCAGGTTAAATAAAGTAAGTCATTTTTTATGAAGGTGGGTAGAAACCTTTGTGCCTAATGGACCAATTATTCATTAAGAGCAATACATATCTTTTTGTTACAAAGATGATCTTCAGCCTGTGTGGTAAAGATGAAGAATAATGAAGTAAAGGGTTAACAATGACATTATCTTGAAGCCTTAAATGAGTTTCTATAGTATGATTATGCCTTATATGTGAGTATAATAAAATTGATAAATAAATGTTTTTTGAAATACAAACTTGTTTAAATAGAAAAACAAGGATCTTCCTATTTCATTGTTTTCTTAGTCTTTCAAAGCTGAGAACACCAAGACCTAAAAAAACACTACTTTTTACAGCATTTTAGTTATTTCTCTCCCTTTCCAAACAAAGTATATGACTTTGCTGGTTCAAATATTGTGAGTCTGTTATCTTCTTTCAGTAGAATTTAACATCACATCAACAATTTTTCTATCACATTGCCAAACCTGGCTCATGCTCGACGGAGACAGACCCAAAGCTGAATTTCCCACAAAGGCTGGTCACTTCGGGTAGAACCATTACCATTCCCTAAGTGAGCAAGGAGACCACTTCTAATGAAAATTCAAATCATTTGCTTCCAAGATTTGAACCCAGACAAAGAGGATTTATCTATATGTGATGACAAGCACTGTACTCTAACCACTAGACCATGGAAGCCCCTTTTTACATTATGAGTGACTTTCTAACAAAGGTCCAGATACAGTGCATATCAAAATTGCAGTATTAAGAAAAACATTGCTGTAGAAGATGCTTCATGGGTGATCATCATAATCATCTCAAAAGAGAGGATGTTGATTGGTACCAACTACATAGGGGAAAGGGAAGACTAGTAGAAGTTAGAATGATAGGCACAATGTACGCCAATGTTCTTGATCTTGAATGAGATGTAAATAGGTCAAGATAAAATAAGGGGGTGATTCCTTCGCTAATTTTACCGTTTTATCTTTAAGTCATGAAAATATTGCAAGGAAAAGACAAATACATGTTGATTTCTGGTAGTCATAGTTGAGTTACCTCTGAGATTATTTACACTTTTATACACAAGAAGTCTTCGTTTCAGCTGTTCTTGATATCCATTAATTAATCAATCTCTCCTCTCGCTTTGGACATACAGATGGTTATAGTGCTGAGAAACCCGGCAACCGTCGAGACTACAGCGAGCGCGAATCCCGCATGCAGGTTCATTGTATCGGCATAGAGCAGTCTGTTGTGTAGCGTTCCGTAGACAATGACGGCAATCATGCAGAATATTGCTGAAATAAATATAACGTTAGTTTAGTACTATATTTTACCTTATAGATTCTGTTCATTAATATATTTTTTTAAAATACAATGACAGCAATCATGTAGAACACTGCAAAAATAAACATAAGATTAGTTCATTATCATACTTTACCATTTAAGTTGTATTTAATTGTCTATTTTGACATCAAGTCAACAGTATTTCAGTTATATTACATTACCCTGATATAACAACACCATAAACAATGAAGGTACCAATAAAAGCTGGTCATGCTATGTATCTTATTTTTTTCATTCTGTTAATCAGCTGTGAAAACAACTCTCACAAATATTCATTTCTACTGCCTATGTGATAAGAACCCGAGTGCCGATGGGCAACGTAGCTTCAAGGTCTGTACTCCAACAACTTACTAGGCCATGGAGGCCTATAACGAGTGAGATTGGAGTAACAAGAAAGACACAGAACCATTGGCTCCTACTAACATCCTAACACTCTTGTATAGGAATGACATCAGAATTGATTCATCCCTGGTAATTGAATCAATTCGTCACCAATAATGCTGTTTCGCTAACAACTTAGCAACCACAACATTAGACAGATAGCAAAACCCTGAACCCCAATGTACCTAAGAATGCTGGGTAATCTACTAAAAATTGTTTTTGTGTCATCTGCTTTAAAAAACCTTAAATATTTGCTAATTTTTGACAAGTAAATATACTCAGAGTAGCAAACAGGTTAGATCACAGGCCAGCCGCCAAGTTACTTGGCGGCTGCCCTGGATCGAACCTGTTTGCATAAGCATGAAGTTGGTTCCAGCACTATAAGGGTTAATATCCTAAAATCTTTATTTTTTAACCTCTAGAAAATGTTCATGATGCCAGTGGTTGAGGGACTAAAGTACAAGTCACTAGGCCAAACAATTTTCAATGTGGTTTAAATCTCGACAAAGCAGCACTTTGGATAACATTGGAGATAGTCTATAGACTTTAGTTCTACCCAGTGTAACACAGTCCTTTCTGGTTCTACCCAGTTTAAGGTAGAATACCCATACTCACCTATTTCGAAACCTTTTCTTTTGTTGGATTACTTCGGTCGTTCTTGGTATACATTGGTGTGGGCTGGAACTATTCACACTACATCAAATAGTTCCTACCATGACCGATGAATGCCAAAACGACCGAAGTCTTCCAATAAAAGAATGAGTTTGAAAATTAAAGCTTATAGGTATTCTACCTTAACACAGTCCTTTTTGGTTCTTCCCACCTAAACACAGTCCTGGCTGGCAGAAAAGATTTCAGGGTTTCCTGAGTTGCTTATTATGTTGGCAGAGAAAAGTTCAAAACTGAATGAAACTGTAGGTTAGATATGAACACCCAATTAGTACAACACAGATAGATAATGGACACAATGCCATTGGGAACATACATTGAACAAGCAATTCCCTGATTAACCTTTCTCCAAGGAAATGATCCTTTTCACATTTCAAAATAACAGTTTCATAGAGACCTTAATTGTATCACCAGTTATAATTATATTACGTTTCCAGGCTTAACAGAGATGAATGAAGAATTCCATATTCACCGGACAACAAGTTTTTGGACGAACCATTAACATTTTGTTAAGACAGCCAGGAAACTTGACTTAATGATTATCATTGGTGACTTGATCAAGCTAAGAGAGATACAGCCTTAAGTCATGTTCCTCATTAAACCTCTTGGTTATTGAGGCCTTAATCTTGTTCTATGCGATCAGTGTAAACAGAGCCATAACTGTGATGCATAACAGAACTAATGGTTTAATACTAGGAACTTTTTGAATGACTTGTGTTATATATCAAGATCATTACCTAAGTCTTGATAACCTTTCATACAATGTTAAAGAGTGGTTGCTCAAAAGAAAATTGACTGTATAATGATAAAATTTATGTATGTATGGCAGCATTTCAGTCTCTGTGGACAGCAAAGGATAAAATGCACTGAGACATAACATTTCAAAAATACATGTTGGTAAGATGGATTTTTAAGCTTTTCCCAATGGTTTAAGGCTATCCCATGCATATTTTCATACTCATAGCTTTTCGTTTTTAGAACTGAACAAAATCCTTTATCAAACAATGGCTGCTTTTCCATATTGATCATACATCACACTGATTATTTAAAGAACCACTTCTTGGTTAATTGAAAGTTTCCTTAGAGATCTGCATGAACTATAATTATATACTAATAAATCTATATGACTTTTCTGAATAAGAGTTTATTCCACTTTCAATAGAATGGTATTTTTAATGATTTATATCACAGAGGTCAGCATGCATAGCCATACTCTTTCTGTTTTCTTTAGCCTCCGTCTCACAAGGGTTTGTTTGTTTCTTGCAAGCAAAGACATAAACAGGACAAGAAGTTGTGTTCAGAAAGTTATTAGACTTACTTCAATTTTTTGTTTCAAATAATTTTAATCAAAACAATTTCCTAGCATTATTCCTTTATTTATATGAGTTTTACATCACATCCAAATTGTTTCACTTATGTTGTGATGTGCAGGTCATAATGATGGAGAAAGACCCCAATAATGACAACTCAAGTCTGATAGGACCTTATTGGTATAAACCTCTATCAATCTACAAGCTGTGACTGGGCTTCAAACCCATGCAGAGAGAGGCCATATAGTTTCATGGTCTGTTCTCAAACCACTAGGCCAAGGATGTCCATTATAGTAACCTTTGGTAAGACGCATGCTAACAAAAGCTGATAATCATCCTAAATATCTAGTTACAAGTGTTCTTGATCTTGCTCCTGAAACACACAACTGCTTTCCACAAATATAACATCAAGATAATCTTACCTCCAAACAGGTTTAAGAATGTGGCTGCAGTCCCTAGACTAGATTTCTCCTGCTTCACAAACATGTACATGAACAAGCAGATGGTGGCAAACAAGTACATGATCATTCCGAATAGTAACATCACCCGCGTAGCATCCAGTAGCTCTGTAAGTAAACAGGGCGGGAAATTACAAGAGACCAATAAAAAAGGTAAAGTCTTCTAGCTAACTTATCTAACTTATTTATTATTTCTCTAAACCCATACTTTGTTAGTACTAATTAGAATTGTCTTGCAGAGCAGATTCTAATGAGTACCAACAAAATAGGATTTGTTAAAATGCATTTGACACACCGTATGTCAAAGTTGTAAGTACGTCATCTTGCCTTGTCCACTGATTAACATATCCTTTGCCAACTGTCTAAAATGGCAAAAAAACAAATTTTCACATAACAGGGTGTAGATAAGGGACTACTGCAATTTTTCAAACAATTATTTGTTAAATTATGCTTAGTGATGGCTCATCAGAAAATGACTTTAAAGACTACCAGGTCAACAACTGGGTTCTATAGGGGCTTGTGAAAACTGCAATTCAATCAACCAAGCAAATGACACATCAAATGATAATTTCAAATTTGTATAATACATGTATATAGTTATATTTTGAATAATATTTCAATGATCTGTAGATTGACCGTAACAATCCCTTACATTGCAGGGGGAGGCATAAGAGATTATCTCAACTGCCTCGCTTGTTTACTTGACCGTAACAATCCCTTACATTGCAGGGGGAGGCATAAGAGATTATCTCAACTGCCTTGCTTGTCCACTTGACCGTAACAATCCCTTACATTGTAGGGGGAGGCATAATAGATTATCTCAACTGCATTGCTTGTCCACTTGACCGTAACAATCCCTTACATTGCAGGGGGAGGCATAATAGATTATCTCAACTGTCTCGCTTGTCCACTTGACCGTAACAATCCCTTACATTGCAGGGGAAGGCATAAGAGATTATCTCAACTGTCTCGCTTGTCCACTTGACCGTAACAATCCCTTACATTGCAGGGGGATGCATAATAGATTATCTCAACTGTCTCGCTTGTCCACTTGACCGTAACAATCCCTTACATTGCAGGGGGAGGCATAATAGATTATCTCAACTGCCTTGCTTGTCCACTTGACCGTAACAATCCCTTACATTGCAGGGGGAGGCATAATAGATTATCTCAACTGCATTGCTTGTCCACTTGACCGTAACAATCCCTTACATTGCAGGGGGAGGCATAATAGATTATCTCAACTGTCTCGCTTGTCCACTTGACCGTAACAATCCCTTACATTGCAGGGGGATGCATAATAGATTATCTCAACTGTCTCGCTTGTCCACTTGACCGTAACAATCCCTTACATTGCAGGGGGAGGCATAAGAGATTATCTCAACTGTCTCGCTTGTCCACTTGACCGTAACAATCCCTTACATTGCAGGGGGATGCATAATAGATTATCTCAACTGCATCGCTTGTCCACTTGACCGTAACAATCCCTTACATTGCAGGGGGAGGCATAAGAGATTATCTCAACTGTCTCGCTTGTCCACTTGACCGTAACAATCCCTTACATTGCAGGGGGATGCATAATAGATTATCTCAACTGTCTCGCTTGTCCACTTGACCGTAACAATCCCTTACATTTGCAGGGGAGGCATAAGAGATTATCTCAACTGTGCTTGTCCAACCGTAACAATCCCATTGCACATAATTATCTCAACTTGGGACCGTAACAATCCCTTACATTGTAGGGGGAGGCATAATAGATTATCTCAACTGCCTCGCTTGTTTACTTGACCGTAACAATCCCTTACATTGCAGGGGGAGGCATAATAGATTATCTCAATTGCCTCGCTTGTCCACTTGACCGTAACAATCCCTTACATTGCAGGGGGAGGCACAATAGATTATCTCAACTGTCTCGCTTGTCCATTTGACCGTAACAATCCCTTACATTGCAGGGGGAGCATAAGAGATTATCTCAACTGCCTTGCTTGTCCATTTGACCGTAACAATCCCTTACATTGTAGGGGGAGGCATAATAGATTATCTCAACTGCCTTGCTTGTCCATTTGACCGTAACAATCCCTTACATTGTAGGGGAGGCATAATAGATTATCTCAACTGCATTGCTTGTCCACTTGACCGTAACAATCCCTTACATTGCAGGGGGAGGCATAATAGATTATCTCAACTGTCTCGCTTGTCCACTTGACCGTAACATTCCCTTCATTGTAGGGGGAGGCATAATAGATTATCTCAACTGTCTCGCTTGTCCACTTGACCGTAACAATCCCTTACATTGCAGGGGGAGGCATAATAGATTATCTCAACTGCCTTGCTTGTCCACTTGACCGTAACAATCCCTTACATTGCAGGGGGAGGCACAATAGATTATGTCTCAACTGCCTTGCTTGTCCACTTGACCGTAACAATCCCTTACATTGCAGGGGAAGGCATAATAAATTATCTCAACTGCCTTGCTTGTCCACTTGACCGTAACAATCCCTTACATTGCAGGGGGAGGCACAATAGATTATCTCAACTGTCTCGCTTGTCCACTTGACCGTAACAATCCCTTACATTGCAGGGGAAGGCATAATAGATTATCTCAACTGCATTGCTTGTCCACTTTACCGTAACAATCCCTTACATTGCAGGGGGAGGCATAAGAGATTATCTCAACTGCCTTGCTTGTCCACTTGACCGTAAAAATCCCTTACATTGCAGGGGGAGGCACAATAGATTATCTCAACTGCCTCGCTTGTCCACTTGACCGTAACAATCCCTTACATTGCAGGGGGAGGCATAATAGATTATCTCAACTGCATTGCTTGTCCACTTGACCGTAACAATCCCTTACATTGCAGGGGGAGGCATAAGAGATTATCTCAACTGCCTTGCTTGTCCACTTGACCGTAACAATCCCTTACATTGCAGGGGGAGGCATAATAGATTATCTCAACTGTCTCGCTTGTCCACTTGACCGTAACAATCCCTTACATTGCAGGGGAAGGCATAATAGATTATCTCAACTGTCTCGCTTGTCCACTTTACCGTAACAATCCCTTACATTGCAGGGGGAGGCATAAGAGATTATCTCAACTGCCTTGCTTGTCCACTTGACCGTAACAATCCCTTACATTGCAGGGGAAGGCATAATAGATTATCTCAACTGCCTCGCTTGTCCACTTGACCGTAACAATCCCTTACATTGTAGGGGGAGGCATAATAGATTATCTCAACTGTCTCGCTTGTCCACTTGACAGTAACAATCCCTTACATTGCAGGGGGAGGCATAATAGATTATCTCAACTGCCTTGCTTGTCCACTTGACCGTAACAATCCCTTACATTGTAGGGGGAGGCATAATAGATTATCTCAACTGCATTGCTTGTCCACTTGACCGTAACAATCCCTTACATTGCAGGGGAAGGCATAATAGATTATCTCAACTGCCTCGCTTGTCCACTTGACCGTAACAATCCCTTACATTGCAGGGGGAGGCATAAGAGATTATCTCAATTGCCTCGCTTGTCCACTAGACCGTCACAATCCCTTACATTGCAGGGGGAGGCACAATAGATTATCTCAACTGTCTCGCTTGTCCACTTGACCGTAACAATCCCTTACATTGCAGGGGAAGGCATAATAAATTATCTCAACTGCCTTGCTTGTCCACTTGACCGTAACAATCCCTTACATTGCAGGGGGAGGCACAATAGATTATCTCAACTGTCTCGCTTGTCCATTTGACCGTAACAATCCCTTACATTGCAGGGGAAGGCATAATAGATTATCTCAACTGCATTGCTTGTCCACTTTACCGTAACAATCCCTTACATTGCAGGGGGAGGCATAAGAGATTATCTCAACTGCCTTGCTTGTCCACTTGACCGTAAAAATCCCTTACATTGCAGGGGGAGGCACAATAGATTATCTCAACTGCCTCGCTTGTCCACTTGACCGTAACAATCCCTTACATTGCAGGGGGAGGCATAATAGATTATCTCAACTGCATTGCTTGTCCACTTGACCGTAACAATCCCTTACATTGCAGGGGGATGCATAATAGATTATCTCAACTGTCTCGCTTGTCCACTTGACCGTAACAATCCCTTACATTGCAGGGGGAGGCATAATAGATTATCTCAACTGCCTTGCTTGTCCACTTGACCGTAACAATCCCTTACATTGCAGGGGGAGGCATAAGAGATTATCTCAACTGCCTTGCTTGTCCACTTGACCGTAACAATCCCTTACATTGCAGGGGGAGGCATGATAGATTATCTCAACTGCCTCGCTTGTCCACTTGACCGTCACAATCCCTTACATTGCAGGGGGAGGCACAATAGATTATCTCAACTGCCTCGCTTGTCCACAACCTTATCTTACAAACAAATTCTTCCTGAAATTAATGTTGTTAGCATTATATGAACAAGTGAAGAAACAGATTTGACAAGTAAATCAAAATCAGATTCTGCACAGTGGTGGAAGATATAAAGGTTCTGTAACTATTTTGAAATAGAATGTCTTCTGTTGTTTTTAATTACGATGTTTAGAAGGAAAAACAAAACACCTTTTGAAGAAAAAGGATTAACAGCCTCTACGAAATGGATGGTCACACGCTCAAGTGAACTAACCCTCAAATTGGTCAAAACTGAGTTATTTGCCCCTTTGTGCTCTTCATAAAAAGAGCTTTAATTCTATCTAGTGGAAGTAATAATAGCATGCCTAAATCAAAACTTATTGATAGGGTGTGCTAACCCACATCTACTATAATGCATATACCTATATCATGCTATAGTGAACTATACTGTTTAGTACATTAATGTAATCATAAAAGATATAGTGTGATTTGTTGCAATTGGAAAAAGAAACCATGCAACAGTGAACTATCCCACAAATTTAATGTTTTAAAAAAACCAATAAATGATTTCAACACAAACTATAGTTTTTTTTAATGCTTTGAATCATCTTTATATGGCATAACCTTCATATCACACTTTGAATTTAAAATCCTCCTTGTGAAAGTTGAAACACTTGAAATGCCATTTTCTCAGAACAATACTTTTGATGGTTAGTTCAGTTTAGCGTGTGACCATCCAAATAAGGAAAAACATAGTAAAACTACATGATCTTCATACCTGGTTGCATTTTGAGCAGCGAACATTCCATATGTTCATTTCTCATCCTGCATCGTTCCCATAATCCTTGGTATTGCTCGACAGGGTTGTCTGTGTACATCCAGTATGGGATACCGATGGCAATCGCCCCCATAACGAGCGCGGCCGTCGATATGAAGAGCGTGAAACACAAACAGTGCCTCATCTTTTTTTTAGGATCTGAAAGAGTTGAAACAATTGAGTCAAACATGTACATTATCTGATGGATAAAGCACAGCAGTTGGTGTTTAACCAACTCAATATTAGAACAGTAGTCTATGCAAAGTTGGTTCTTTGGAATTAAAAGCCATGTCAACAATCTTTTACATATCAAATTCACTCGTCATCTTTACCACCTGCAGGCATGATCTTTTTTCTTGAAGCATAAATCTTTAGAAAAGTTTTGTAAACATTTGAAACACCTAGTTCAGTTCTGCTGTTGTGATATGCGAATAGATTGAAAATCATTGTGGCAAAAGGAGAAATTGCTTGTCACAAGCAATTTCTTCTTTTGCCACAATACTTTTTGAAAGGCGTCTGCTGCAAGATGCAAAAATGTGGTGTTAGGTGGTAATATGTTAAGACTTTTCTTAGGTTGACTGGTTCTAGACTACCACTCTGTTGTGTCTTGCCAAAGGACACACTCATGACACCTGCCATGTAAGTGTGGCTCAAATAGTCTATAAGTTCACTGTCGTTACCACTGGGCCACACAGGAACCTCTTCTTAGTACCTTACTGCATCCTGCAGCATGGCTTTTCACAATGGATAGTGTCTCCTATCATTAGAATATTTATCAAACCACTCAACCAGCATGTCACCTTATTAGGTAAATTCTTCCCATTATATAACTTTAAGTGCCAAATGCAAGACAATCTTTTAGTTTAATTTTGGCACCATTAGAAACTCAGAAAATGCCCCTTATCTGGGTTTTGAATAAAAAATCATTAATTTGACACAACAATATTTAGAAAATTTTGCATTGGACAATACCTATCATTAGGTTGCCCCACCAGAATCATTTTGATTAGGTTTTGAACCAACAACTATCACAAACATCATAATAACATGAAGGTTCTCTTTCAATTTGGCCTATTTTGTGGGCTGACGTTACCTATATTAGTGTATAACGTATTCTATATTAATTAGCTTTGGGCAAAACTAATTTTTTCCTTTCAATCACAAGTAAACAGGTGAGTAATGGGGTAATGTACCATGTATAGTAATTACTTACTGGTGAATTGCATTACAAAGGCAAATTCCAACTTGCTTCTCTTTTAAATCAAAAGTAGGTTTGGACATGAGATCTTCATTTTAAGGAACAATGCTTGGAGTTCAAACGGACATTTAAACGAAATCCTTTTATATCATTCATTTTCAAAATCAAGTTTATTCATACGATCATAAAGTAAATACAGGAAGCGTTCAATTAGGTCAACATCGCGCTGATTTCAGCCGCAAAGATCGACTGAACGATATCAAACCGATATTTTGAAATAACCACTGATTATCACAGTTAATAACATACCTTAACGTACTGTAATGACCTAATTAACAAAATAAAACCATCAATTCGCTTCGAAGGTCCGAGAGGGATCCAAAATGGACTCCGCGTTTTCCTTTTCTATGTTACACAGGTAAGAGAGGGATGGTATATGTCTATTTTTAGCAACAGGCATTTGTTGACAAAAGTGGACCGAACTTACCTGTGCTGACATTTCGTGTTAACGATTGTACGCATGCGCAAAGGAAAGAGTGGGGAATTTAAATGCGATCAGAAAATCGTAATTTTAGAAACTTGTTCTGTTCTGGCGAATACATTGTAAATGATGTACATAATAAACATCTTTTGAACAAATATTTGAAAAAAAATGTCGTTAAGTGCCACATGCCATGCAAATATAAGCTAAAACTAATAAATGTTGGCGTGGGGGTTCGAAAACGTCAGTGGCAAGAAAATCAAATCCTGTCACATATTGAGGTCTTGATTGGAAAATCTCACAGACAGTGTTGGTGAGAATTAAAACTGAACTAGTATTGAAAACAGTATAAAATACGAATGAAACAAACCTTTAAGTTCCCCCTTCCCTGTATGGTACCCTGTAAATACACAATGGCAAATTCATCATAAAAGCCAATCCTTTCTTTTATAATTATTGTAATGGCTGCAAGCCATGATGGTAAGTATGTTAGGATGTACCTTAACTACAAGCTCTCTTTTCAAAATCACTTTAAAGGGAGATTTCTTTTACTAAAACCAACGTTTCCATTCAAATGTTTCAGAAAAGATGACTAACTTTTAATTCATTTATCAGACGCTAACATTAGGAATTAAATAATTTTCCCGGCCCCAAAACATGCTCAAGAACATGCTTGAGAGTGGTGAAGTGTTTTGGATATGCATATACATCAAAACAAAGAGTTGATTTTAAGGTGTTTAATCAAAAATGAGAGACTTGGATTGATCGGCAGAATTGCCAACGTGCCAAACATAGTGTACATATAAAACAGAACTGTATTGAAAGGTAAGTTGCGATGGCGATCAATGGTCAAAGATGAAGGCTGATTTGACTTCTGTGCTTAGAAGAAACTACGTTTTCCACCAAAGCGTCAGAGGGGTCACCACTCCCTCAAAGTTTTTTGTTCACAAAATAGATTACTTTATGGATAAACCATTTCAGATTATTTTATGAATTACCATGATTTGGATAGGGCATCAAATGTCCTATATGAAATCATAAAGATATTTGTGGAAATATTTAGTATGATCCACGTGACAATACCAATGACTGGCTAAATACGGTCAGCCTCGGTCACAAAGGACTAACATATACAATTTATGCGGTAAAATTTATACCGGTTTCTACCATGCATATATCAACTAAAACCGTAATAAAACGGATACTCCATGACAAATTCATCTTCAATCGTCCCTAAATCACATTTTGTACCGAGGGTCCCACGTTCGATCCCGTTAGCGGCTAGGTGAGATTTGACGGGATTAGCCCACAAATCAGCGCGAGTACTGGGGTAATATCAAGAAAAATATCATCGATCATTCAAGCTTCCGTCGCAATCAATACAAAAAAGATATCTTTGAAAAACATCACATAGTTTACAAAGTCTAATTTCTCATGTGGCAGTGACGTGTCATCCCGTTTCTACGAATCAATTGTATTCGGAACAAATTTGACACCCTGTTTTATAATACTCTAAATATCATAGGAATACCAAATATTAAGTTACTTTGATATAACGACTTGTTGAGAGAACAAGCATTTCCAAATGATGACAAACATCTGATGGGTATTAGTATAAACAAAGTGACTCAGTGACTCAGAATTGACTCCTTGACATTCCCCTGCTTTCCTCCCCACTCATCAACAACAAGTGCCAACTGTTATCAAGTGTGCATGGCCAACAATTTGTTATAGACGAAACAGGCCCTGTCAAAAAAGCCCCCGAAAGCATTCGGTCGAGAATTGTTGCTATTTGATTAAGCGGGAAATAAATGATTTTCGCCCTGTCACCGCGTCACCGGGGGGAGCCTTATTCATCAACACGGCATTAATTCGCATTTGCCAAGAATGCTTTGAGGGAGAGAGTCGACAGAAGAAATAAGACAACCAAAGACGAAGAAAAAATCCATAAATGCTCTAAAAGAGTCCCTTTGAATTAATGATGTAAATTGGTGAAGTGACATGGCGCAAACTGGCCATGTCGTTTACGGTTTTTAGCATGTTTCCTTGAATTAGGTTTTGAGAAACGAGGGGAGGTAATTTGACATAGGGACGTGATTAACAAAACGGCAGTGGAATCCAGAAAGGATTTCATTCAAACATGTAGAAAAAAATATCCCCATGTAAATAGCAATATATGTATGTGACAATAATGACTTTTCAAATATCATTCTTGTTTAAAAGACTTAATGTTTGAGGAAGCAATAACCTTTTTATCCTGTCAATAGTACCATTTTAGGACCGATAACTAGGTGCCATATAACATCTGTGATATCCGGCACTAATCATATAACACATCCACGTGACAAATCATTACGTCATAAGAACGCCATGACACATGACGTCATGTTTAAATCATTCTCTGCTTTTTTTTCACGTATTTTATTTTCATTTTGTTTGTTTAAAAGTATACATTAAGGTAACAGGATAAATTGAATAGATGATTGGTGCCTTTGAAAAGGAAAAGTTATCGGGCTCGGCATCGGAATATTATCCGTTTCGCCTTCGGCTCACCGGATAATATTCCTACGCCTTGCCCGATAACATTTCCGATTAACGACACCAACCATCTATTCTATATTTCTAATTAACGCAAGCGGTTGAGGTTGGATTGTCAAATGAGGTGATATTCCGACTACCTTGTAGAACACCGATGCATCTTGATACAGATGTTGAAGCATATGAAAAGCGGAAATTATTCACCTGAGAGTCGTGAATGCCTTTTCACGGGGAATCTGAGAACGTAATATCGTTAAAAAAGACATAAAGAAGATAGTTACCCTAATATGTTTTCAAATGTTTATTATTGAATTAGCCGTTTAATAATAATATTATGTAGTTTAGTTAAAAGATATTTCATTGCCAGTTGAACATTTAATACACAGTACACAACATTGGAAAGTAGACATACTATCAAATTTGGCTAAAGGTTATTAATTGTTTTTGTTCAATTTGATTTTCTTGCTCTATATCAATGAATTTAACATACGATTTACATGTATCGATGATTGATGAAATATTGTATTTCTATACGAGCGGGGTTTTTTTTATCTGAAAGGGAAAAATAAGAAAACAAGACATTTAAATGCACCATTCGTGTCGTCTGCATTTCCTTTCAATTTGGGAAATCTGAAAAATAAAAAAATGCGGGAATGAGGTCATGAGAGGTCATAAAAGGGGCCCCACATTATCAATACAATGCGCTGGAATGTTAATAACGTTCGCCGATTATCAGGCCTGGTACCTAATTAAAACGCCAACCATGCAACGCCGCGTAAAACAAAATCACGTGACATGTTGGGAACCAGTCAGTGCTTTTTAAAAATAAAAAAGAATGTAATGTAACTCTTCACATTTTACATGTCAATACCAAATGTTCTACTTTTGGCTCGTATACAACACAAACAAGTCACGGGTCCTTCTTGGTCCAGTGGTTAAGTTGGCAGACAGTGCTATAGTTGGCGGACTTGCGACTCTGGATCCGGGTTCGATCTCTACCAGCGAGACTGGTTCTATGGAAGTGTTCTTTGGCCATCGCCATAGCCTAGAACTGGCAAATCAAAAGAAAACATGACATCAACTAACAAAACCCTAAAAAGACGAGTTGGCAAGGCACTGAACCCACGCAAAATAATCGGTCATAGAATATACGACTAGGATTCCTGGGTTCGATCTATACCAGCGACACTGGTTCCTTGGAAGTTTTCTTTGGCCATACACCTCAGCGCCATAGCCTAGATGGTTTACTTAAAAGCTGTTGACACAGCAACTGAACCGGTGCAAATTAATCGTTTATAGAATATATTTCGATGCCTACACCCTTTTATCTCTTCTCAAGTCTTCATTTGAACGGATATCCAGCATAAAGTTTTAGAAATAATCATTGTGGCAAAATGATATCAAACCAATATTATAGATAAAGAACCTTTTATAAATATCAAACATTATGCCTGTCGCCTGGTGCTATCGTCAATCTGGACAACCTGGTATTACGCAATCTCAATATGATTGAAAAATGGACACGGATTTATTGGAAGTACGGATGAATGTGTCGTAACGTGACCGAATATTCATTAACGAATTAGAATGAGTGACATGCGACGGGACATGCATGTCAACGCACCAAATAGAATTCATTAAACCTTTCAATCGTACAATCCAACGATCTAACGATCTAACAAATACGACATTCCTGTTTTTCGGGGGATAATTGTACATGTACTTTGGCCGATTTGACTCATTTGTGGTATCTTAATGAACTTGAATATTTTCTCAGTGTGCGTTTGTTTCCGTCGTTCTTTTGTTATCTTGGACGAACTTTACGTTTTCGTATATAACAATCTAACGACATTCTTTTTTGTTAGGGGGTGGGGCGGTTGTGCATGTATTTTGCTCGATTTGAAGCTCATTTGTGGTATCTTAATGACCTTGACTATGTTATCACTGTGTGTTTTTTTTTCCGGCGTTTTGAGTTTTGGATTGTCTTGGAAATATTGGAAGAATTTCACGTTTTTGTATACATGTGTAAATCATTGAAATATTGAAACGCATTGTACTTTTGTTTGTATGCTGGTTATGGTATATCAATAAAATTGCTACACTATCAATGGGCTTACATGTACGTTGTCATAAGAAAAGTTGAAAAAAGTGTCAACTTCTATTTCTATGGATGGTCGACACTGGTGAACACAAAAAGCACATGTGTTTCATTTTATTTTAGAACTAACTTATTTTCGTCGCATTTTGTAGGGTGCAGACCATTCTCTACATATGTAATGTCAAGAAGTGTGAATGTTCACCAGTTCCTTTTTGAAGGCACCTGCTGAAGATGCCTCTAAGAAAGATATAATAAAATAAGGAACTGATTGTTTAGACGTTCAAAGTTTTCAATTAAGTCTTTGTTGTTCCATCCATTCACCGAATAGCAATAAACAAAACAAAACAAAAATGTTTCGCTGGTCCAATATCTAAACAAAAATATGATATTATTCTGTTACAACGTACGTACTTAGTGTTCCAATGGACTTGCCATAACTTGGCACAAGGAATGCAAGCAAATGTTCGCTTGCTTCAATTCCCGGTGCTTTCAAGACATGTGTCGCACATTTTGGAAAGTATCAAAGATCCCCCGCATGATTAAATCGAGAACCACATTCCATCGGTCCAAATTAGAAAGGCTTTCAAATCACCACTCTGCCCTTTTCGTTCCGCCGAATTGCATCAAGTGGTTGTTTCGCCATTTCTCACCGGGGCTTTACACAGCCCCACGCGTGCTTTCGCCCCGCCCTTTGCCCGTGCTGTCAATTCATCTTCCGGTTCTCCTGTCCCATTGTATTACGGGGCAGGCTAAACAGACGATCTCACGGGAACCGGAACAACTAGAAGCTGTCAGTGCAATTGTTCTAATTTAAAGCCATTTGTTACTAGTGTCGTCAAGCTTGTTTCCACCCTTCGTCTTTAATGGTCGTTTATGCCCCTGAAACGCAGACAATCAGTTGGTAAAAAATATGGAGCAGGCGGCAGTTATGAAGGATACAAACAATGAAAACATCGCAGAGAAAGGAATATTGTGAGAAAAAGAGAGTTTGCATCCACTACTATCCATCCCCAACATGAACGTGCTGTTGGTGAGCATGAGGCGGGTTACAGTTTAGGAGCGGTAAGAAATAACACTGTTGGAAAGAGAGAATCCACCTCATTCCTAAAACGTTGATGATCAGTTGGTAAAATGGAAGGAGACGAAAAATGAAAACATCGCGGGAAAAGGAATATTGTGGAAAAAGGAGAGTTTGCCTTCCCTAATATCCTTTCCTAACATGGACTTGCTTTTGGTGTACATGAGACTGGTTACAGTCTAGAGGTGGTAGCTTATATACGAAAACATATATTTGTACACCAATTTCTACTTTTTCGAAGATGTTTTTATTAACATATCTGGTGTGTTTTCTTAGGATTAATATGATTCTTCCTAATGAAGATTCTTCGAATTTTTTTCATGTTAGTATTCTTCATATTTCATTAAGGTGCGACGGACGGGTAAATACATGTTTCATATTGCAAGGATGTTATTAAATTTCCAAAGTTAAACACTAACATGTTTTGCTTAACCCTTATGGTGCTGGAACCGACTTCATGCAACACAGGGTAATTTTCAAAGAATAGAGTAGTGTGTCGTCTGCCTTCCAAAACCTGAAATATCTACTCAATCTTGTCGAGGAAAGATATCCAGAGTAGCAAACAGGTTAGATCACAGGCCAGCCGCCAATTTACTTGGCGGCTGGCCTGGATCTAACCTGTTTGCATAAGCATGAAATCAATTCCAGCAATATAGGGGTTAAGGACAAATGGTTTTCCCGCGAAACCGTGCTGTCAAGTGTGACCGCAGGGTGTCGCTGTCGACGATTCATTACTGCATGTAAGACATGACTCAGTGGTCATTCCTGCGCTATATTTGCGCATGCGTATTCACACCCCTTTTGGCGGAGGAATATTTTTTTTTAGTTTCAATTCTGATTGTGAATTTGTTTAAGTCTAAGTGCTATTTTGAATGTTTTAAACGGAACATACATAGCTTACGTCGATTTCATTAGTTTTTTAATCGAGGTTGGTGTTGGACCATTTAAAAAAGTCCCAGTAATGGATACTTCTTTTACAGTACTCGGTTGAACCAGAAGGATTTTGGAATCAGTATAAAAACAATACATGTACAATACAAAATAGTATTCATTGAAGAAGGACTTTGGTCCATTACACATATATGAATTAACAACTTACAATGGATGGTGAAAAGAGACACCTATTCATGCAAACTCTCACACAAGTTTTCTTGGTGACTTGTGTCCTGTATCAACATAGATTAAGAAGAAAAAAAATTTCACTCACTGTTTAACCTTTACCGAACACCAAATTTTCGACTGTCCGAAACTGAACGAGTTTGCAGACGACATTTCAAAATGAGATGAAGCTGAAAAATAATCTCTGTTAGGGAAGAAAACATTTGTGGGATAAGGAGAAATTGCTCGTTAAGAGCAATTTCTCCTTTCCCCACCATGTTTTCCAGAGTCGTCTACAACAAACTGGCCAAATGTCGATATTGTTCGGTAATGGTAATGGCTTAATGATTGATCAAACATGATATTGAAAAAGAAAAAGAGACCATCGACGACATATCTTTAAGTGGTAAAATAAGAGGCTCCGTCCCCAGACTCTCTTTAGAACTATTTATGAAAAACAACCTGTCGAGATTGAAATGAAAAAAAATGTTATCGAAACCTTCAACATTCCGTATGCGCGATCTTTCCATGCGATTTCGAGGACGTCCAATTTTTCAGTGTCCAATTTCTCATCGCGGTTTAGTCTCGGTAATGATAACAGAGTTACCGGTTCACGCGAGAATGTGCGAGAAAGTACGAGAGCATGCGGGAATATTAGTCTGGGGTCCTGGTCCATGTATACCCGCGTTTAGTGCGGGGTATACGCACGGCCCAAACCCCAGGCGAACGGGACTATGAGACACTATGAGACATTAAAGGCCACTTCCTCTCTCAGATCAGTCATGTTGTCCCATTAAGTCGTATCGGGTTGGAAACGAGCTAGGGACTGATTTACTTATCTTAGGTGATGTGTCTTTTTATTTTGAGAAGGGAGCTGCGTAGATATACCGACTTAAGTACGCCTGGTTTTATTGTAGCAAATTATGCTGTGAATATTTGTCGCTGATCCTGGACCCATCTTTAGATACATTAAACGCTTCAGATTTGACAACACCAGTCTATGGCGTGAACACATCGCATAATTACAAATCCAGTTTCGGAACAATTTAATAAAAAATAGTTTACCAAGTTTACCAAATTTGTTTTACATCGATTGTGAAGGAAGCTTAAAGTCTATTCAAAGCCACTCACGATGACTGATACAACGTTCAAGCAATTAATTGTTAGTCTCATTTGGTCCAATGGCTCTTGAACTATGATGCAATTATTGTCAATTAAATATGTAGCCTTAACTGAAAAGATTAATAAAACATGGGTTTAAAACAAGACATTTTTACGAGAGACACCACGAACGACGTCTCTGCACCCCACACAATATTGCGTCTTTTGTCACAAGGACTTCCAAATGCACAGAGTACATACTTGCTAAGTCTTTAACAAACACCACCATTTTGAACGAGAAACTTCTTTTACAACAATGTTTTCTGTCCTATCAGAAGATAATTTTCAATTTCGAAATGTCGTCTGTCGTTTGGTAAAGAGTTAACGGGTTTAGACCAGGAACAGCACCAATTTGTAGCGTACAGGCCAACCTTTTTCACCTCGGTGCCATCTGCCCCCAAATGAGAGATGCATCACGGTGACCCTATAATCATTCTCCCCACATAACAATCATAGTTTGTCAAAATCGTCGTTATTGGGAAAGATGGATCTCAAACGGAATTGCTGTTAGCTTCATTTTGACCCTCAGACGATTTGTGTGTACACGTATGTCCAATCAGAGGAGGGTATTAGTAACATTAATCTATTTCTTTACAAAACATCATTTTGCACATCTGTTGCAGTTGTCTTTAGGAATAACTGCGACTAAAAGAATATTTAAATATCCTATTGAGTGTTAAAGCATGTCTTTACATGTTGACTGCTGTTTCTACCAAATGTCGTAAAGAAAACGTATTTGTTTTCGTTTCTTTTGTTGTCTGTTGCTGCTTTCAATTTGAAACATATATAAATAAATTATGGTAGAATCTGGTATGATATTGGTTATATAGTATATACTCATCTTCAGACGTATCAGTGGACAACTCCGGCGAAAGAAGATATTTATTTCGATGTTGTTTGTCCCAGTGGTTAGGTTTTCAGACATGTTACTCGGTGGGTCATTGTTTCTTGCGCCACTGGCACAACTGGTTACGTTGGAGTATCTTAATTGTACTTCTAGCTCTATTTTAGTACTTGTAAATCTCAGGAAAGCTGTAATATAATAGAAAACCTTGACCATTTACAAAAGAAGTATATTATATTAAATGATGAAACATTATATCTGTCTTAATCATTAAGATTAGAATTGACATCGGTTTTCGCGCCTCATTCCAAGCCATCTTTAGACGAGTACCCGTTACCGATATCGTCATGGGTGATTCATCCACCTGCGGATGGCTGGTAGAGAACCGGGCTAATAATTGACAGGTTCTATTCACGGTAGATAAATAAGCGATTCGTCAATGTCGTTGAAAACGATGGGGTTTTCATTTATTAATCGATTTCTTTTGTCTACGACGTTCTATCATTGCATTGGGAACCAGCTATGCGACAAATAGACAAATTGAATTACAGTACATAACTTCTATATAGCTCTTTCGACTCTGTTTTGTTTCATTCTGCTACGTTCGGCCTTTTTTGTTCTACGACCACTATTAGTGAAACGGAAATATTATACTAATATCCGAACCCAAATGACAGAAAAAACATAACTATTAAACAGAAAATTCAATGTCTAGACCTTGTTTTTTTCTATTCCTACAAAAGCACTCATTCAAACGAACCTGTAGTAGAGAATTCGAATGGCGATATTAATAAAAGAAGTTAAATAACGTTACGAAAACACAATGTCTTTTTGCATTTGGTTAAATGCCATGCAAACAAGTTTTCAGTCGTCATAAAACTGGGGAAAATTGTTTCCATGGCGTATAACCTGATACGAAAGAAAACTTGTCATCAACATCCCCAAATAAAATGTCATTGCCATTTCAATCATTGTATGCTGGGACTCTCTGCTAGGACCCCCACACAATCTCAAGTGTTAGGTACAGTATATGCTAAGATTTCCTTCGCTGCAAGCATTAAACAATTTGTATCATTTCACAAGCGATCACACGTTGTTTGTGAAGCTAAAGGATATCCATGCCGGTTTAATCCCATTCCTTTGTACTTTGGTTTTAAAGAATACCTAAAGTTATATGCAACTGCATCCCATATCATCAGGTGCCAAAACAAGACATATACATTCACGAGATAGTAAATATGAGCGTTTTCGTACTCCTTTCACTGTTTGGTTCCTTAGACAGTCTAATTCAAATTGATCTAAAGCAGTTTATATATCGGGAAATAAAAGAACCTCACAACAGAACCCGTTTTATAATCTGTTTTTGAATTGGTTATAATTTCAAATTTAGAATGCAATATCATCTGCTTTAAGACATTTTACCGCCCATCAAAAAGTCGAAATAAGACTTTGTTGCATTCAGTCCAATAATAAACGGAGATTACAACGGTATGTCGGGAGGTTTAACTTTTCCCTATACCCATGGAACCATCGATCCCAACAAATTAATAGGCATGCAAATCTTTATGCAATAAGCCATTTTATTTAGAATTTACACAGCCGAAAAATTCCAAGTATGCGGAGGCCATTATTTACAGGCTTTTGGTCATCTTAATTGACTTCAACGCACAACGACTTAATTTGTACACCCTAAATCCCAGAGATTCGTTTTAGATTTTTCTCCACTTTCATTGTTATTCGATTATCTTAAAATCTCAGATCGGGGTTGAAGATTTATTGTGTGTCAACTCAGCAGAACTCGACAGCTCAATAAAACAGGCTTATCTCGATCCCACTCGTCTCTGCGACGGAATTATTTTCTAACCCTTTATCATGATGATCTGTTTTGTTAGCAATTTTTGGTACCACTTTATCGTAAGCGCAGTGCTATAACATTTCTTTTGATATTGAACTGCTTGATGAGATGTAAATTGCAATGTTCTTCACTTATGAGATGCTCAATTTTAATAAGTTAGAATAGTCTTCAATTGATGATACATGGAGTTAACCATTGATTGGGACCCTGCTTTCGTAATGCATAAAGGGAACCAGAGTGAATTAATTTTGAAGTCCAGCAGTGAATATTTAATGGAACCCCTCTTCCCTTTTGAATGCAAAATTAATTTAATGCAGATTGGATCAGCTATGCCAATTGTCGCGATTTGAATTGTTCGGCCATTGTCGGCCCCACAATGCTCACTAACGAGCTTTTCTTCTTTAGCCACTACAAGGCGCGTGCGCGTATTTCTTTGTTTTCACGCACGGTTGAATAATTCAGTTATTCGCCGGAAGCTTAGCGCGGGATTGTTAATATCGCCGTCTCATACTTCCGGTATATGCGCAGTCGTTGATACGAGGACTTTTTTTTATTGTTTGAAAATTCAGGATTGAGAGCCATACGTCAGGGATTTTAAACGAAACATGATAGAAAAAGAAATGCGAAATGATGATGAATATTTTAGTTATTTCGAACAAGTTCCAATGGTATAAACATACAACTTTCTCTCATACCTCTCTAGGAAATAGGAATTTAAATCACGACGACAAAAATACATTATGCTAGAATTTAACAAATACAGGAAAAATGAGCGAAACTGGACATTTTAGTGCTTAGAAAGTATAATGCAAATGAACAGTTATAGTCTTTATAACAATGTGACATGATTTTGAAGTGAAGCGGTGATATCCAATGAAGGGCGAATTCTTTCATCATTTTCTTTCCGTTTGATTAGACTCGAGTTAAGCACAGACTCGTTAGTGGAATTACGTACATATGCCTGGTCATTGTTTAGTTTCTAAAGAGAACATCTTTTTAAAACCACTATGGCAATCTTACCGCTATGGCAAAGGAGGTGCCTCATTAATAACCTAACATTCAATTTAAAGATGTCTGAAAGTATCATATTTGTGAAGCTAAAAAGGTGTTTCTTCCTCATTACATTAAAGAAGATACGATCCTCTCGTGTAATAAGCAGACAATAGCCGGGTTTTCCCATTAGACTTAAAAGCAAAAGTTGTTCCTTTAAGTGAAAGATAAACATCGTTTAAACGTTTAGTTTAAACATATTTTATTGTAAAATGTTTTTACAATAGGATTGGGACGGAAGCTATAAGCTTATTGAGTCCCTCTCCTTAATAACATTCCAACATGACAGCAATACAATACAAAAAATATGTAACATATAATTGTAAATTCACCGATAGAGAGAAGGGGACAAGTAGAGAAAGAGTTATATAGAGTTATAGATAGAATAGGGAGAAAGAGACAGAGTGGATGGAGCTATAGATGAATGGACCAGAAATGATAAACCATCAATCAAACCGTTTGCTTCCTTTGATATAATTGTGAACATGAGTAAATACCTCTATATTTTCTTCAAGAGTAAGGAAATCATTTCCAAGGAGGAGTGTATTTAGATCCAGTATAACATTGAAACTCGCCAAAGAATGGAACAATTCGTTTCTTAAGGACTGATAAAATGGACATTCGAAGAAATAGTGCATAGTTGTCTCCACTGCACCACAATCACATTGAGGTGAATCAACAATATTTTTAATAAATAAATGATGCTTAAGACAGCTACAATCTCTTCTAAGTCGTGTATGTAGTATTTGAAGCCGTCTATGCCCAATAAAAACAGTTTATTAGGCTTTGGCTTATCAATATTTAGGAATGCCTTAAAATTACGAAGCGAATCGGAATTTCTTGTATCTGTGGGTAATGTGTTCCACTCATCTACCGTAGAAGGGAGAAATGATTTTTTGTTCAGATTAGTCTTGCATGATAAAGACCGAATATTTTGCGAATTGCGTAGATTATATCTATTCACTCATCTACCGTAGAAGGGAGAAATGATTAGATTAGTCTTGCATGATAAAGGAATATTTTGGGCGTAGATTATATCTATTCATGGTATTAATCTATCAAGTATTGAGGCGCAAGGTTATTATTCATCTTATAAAAAAGAATTAATTTATGTTTCCGTCTACGCTCACTTAATGTCTCCCAACCACACTCTTTTTTCAAATCACACAACGATACTAATTTACTACATCCTGTTGCTATTCTAGCTGCTTCATTTTGAATTTTCTCTAGGTCGTTTTTCTGTTGTTGATTTATGTTATCCCATACTGTATCACCATATTCTAAAATTGGTCGTATGAATGAAAAATATATTTGTTGAAGTGCTTTCCTATCAAGAATGGTCTTAAAACGTCGCATAATGTTAATTCTTTTCCAAGCTTTTTCCAAAGACTTATTTATATGCAGACTCCATGTACCATCCTTATTAAATAAGAAACCCAAATGCTTATGATAATCTACACTAGGAATGATAACATTCGACATAATAAGATCTGGATGGGTTGGGAGTGTAGATTTACGGGACACAATAAGCGATTCAGATTTTGAAGGGTTAAAACTTACAAGCCAAGTTTTAGCCCAGGTGCTAATCTTATTTATAGCATTTTGCAATATAACACCTGCCTCGTCAGGTTTGTCAATAATTAAAGATAAACTAGTATCATCAGCGAAGAGGTTAATACCGGAATCGATGTCGTCAACAATATCATTAATAAATACAAGAAAAAGAAGAGGTCCAAGAATCGACCCTTGAGGGACACCAGCATTTGTAAATTGAGTGTTGGATTCCCCTCCCGGAAGAACTACCTTTTGGCACCTATCAGAAAGGTAATTTGAAGACCATGCAAGAAGTCTACCTTCTATTCCAGAATGCTCAAGTTTAAATAATAGACCATCATGCCAAACCTTGTCAAATGCTTTGCTTATATCAAAAAATATAAATCGCATTTCAAATCCATTATCCAAGGCATTGCAAAGTTTATTATAAAGAAAGGTTACCTGATTCACAGTCGAATCACCAGGCCTGAAACCAGACTGGAAAGGGGTAAAAAACTGCACGTCATTTAGATAGTAAGAAACATATTTAAATACAATTTTTTCAAAAACCTTCTCCATGCTATTCAAAAGGGAAACTGGTCTATAGTTATTTGGAAGAGAAGGATCACCACTCTTAAAAACTGGACAAACATTGGACCTTTTCCATGATGTCGGTAAAATACATGTGTCAAGTGAAAAATTAAACAGATCACAAAGAGGAGAAGCTAGCTGATTTGTACATTCACGTAAAATAATATTATTGATACCGTCTGGTCCTGATGCCTTGCCGGTATTTAGACACGTAAGAACGTCGTAAACATCAGAGGTAGAAATGCTAAGAGAACCTAAGGAATGCCTACTTTTCTCTTTGTAATGCCCTGGTAAACAGTGCCCAGTATCATCTATTCTAGATTGGTTTGCAAAAAAATCATTAAGTATACTAGCTTTGGCATTAACATCAGTAATTAAATTATTTGTTAAAACATCATGTAAAGGCGGTATTGATTGAGATGAAGATTGTTTTATTAATGCTTTAAGAGTTTTCCACCAATCTCGAGAGGAGTGATTGCCAGTGCTTAATTTCTCAGATAGTGATTCAAAAAAGTTTTGCTTGCTTTGTCTTATCAAATTCACCACTTCATTTCTAACAGTTTTAAATTTCATCCATCTATTTGCATCATTAGAATGTTTGGCCTTTCTATATAAACGTTTTCGGGTTCTAATTTTACGCTTGATAAGAGACGTAATCCAAACTGGTTCTTGAGACCTTACTGTGATGGTTTTATGCGGTATAGTACTATCTACTCCATGTTTGATAACATCTGTAATTCTTTGCACATATGTGTCTATATCATCAGATTTTAACTGATCCCATTGTATGCCATCAAAGAAATTTCTTAAAATAGCATAATCTCCAATCTCATATTTCCAAATGGTACGTTTAAAAGAACTAGTTTTTGGTTTGATATAATTAAAAACACCGAAGACAGGGCAGTGATAACGTACATTACTATCTAGGCAGGGCTCCCCCACACCCGAACATAAAACTGATTGAGGGTTAGATACAAACAATAAATCAATGATCGAAGCCGAGTTCTCTGTAAAATGTGTCGGCTCGTCAATAAGTTGAGTCAATCCATATTGGTCGCAAATCGAATTGATTTTTCTATATGATACATCACTACGTAGATTAAGATTAAAATCTCCAGTAATTATCACATCAGAAGTGTTATTATCTAATGCTAACCCAATTTAATCTTCTATTAAAGATGTGATATAGGAATTCGAGTTAGGCGGACGGTAAAAAACACCGTATAAAATATTTTTCTTATTGCATAGCTTGATTTGGACCCAAATACACTCCAGACCGTTAATTTCCAAATCGTACCTTCTGACATAAGAAATTGTGTCTTTTATATAAACAAGGACACCTCCATGACTATCTGTGCTTCGATCCTTCCTTTCAGGAGGAGAAAAAGATTCAAACAATAAATCATTTGAAGGACAAGTATCGTTTAACCATGTCTCGGTAAAGGATAAAATATCAAACCTAGATAACTCTGAATACAGTATGTCTAACTTATTCCTTATACTTTGGACATTATAATGCACCGTTGATATATGGTTTGGATAATTCAAAAAAATTGTAAATATCACTTCCAATGGTAGAATCAGAAGATGTATCAAAACTATTTGGACCCGGATTACGATGCACATCCCCAGAAAGCAATATTAGGAGAAATACCCAAGTGACAAGAAATGCAGTTGTGATGTAGCAAATCATACGAAATAGCCAGGAGAAAAATCTAGCATTGTCAACAAATTTACAGCTCAAATGTTTGAATTGGTTATATTTTTCTCTCCTATATGCTATCACTGCAACAATAAAAGAGTAAATAAATATGACCGAGGTTAGGAGAGAATGCAAAAGTAACATCACTGATAAAAAACGAAATTTGTATTTTAACCTATAAGATGACCCTATCTCATAATAATGGCTAGGTTTTGTAACCATTAAGAGGAAAAACAATAAATACAAGATTTATGAGATGGGTCACCTTAATGGTCAGTAGTTTTGTCTCACAACTAACATAAGAGTGATCGATTAAAATCGAAATTGATTTATCATCTAAGTCCATTGTAAAAAAAAGCAGAAGAAGAAAAAGAAGAAGAAGAAAATGGAGTTAAGTAAGATAAGAGGACGGTGATTCAGAAGTATAACAAATTATTATTAAAGATGCAACATATACATACTTGTTCAGACTAGTGAACATCATAGTTAGATGTAGCTAAGATGTAGCCAAGATGTGAGGATTTGCACATGCAAATACCATCTTCATAATGAAAATATTATCATCATACACATATAACGCTTTCAAGCCTTTGTGACAGTTCTTATGCATGCTATACCATAATCAAAAACACATGTGATATTGGCATTCATACAGGTGTGATAATTCTTTCAAAATCTTATCATAGATAAACATCATATTCACCCTGTAATGAGTATGTGTAAATTCACTGATCTTTTCAAAAAATTAACTTGACTTATTTTATTCTGACTCTGAAACGCCTGTTTAATAAGTGAGACTAGCTACAGTCTGAATTTTCAAAAAGAAACAACAAAAAAACCCAACAACAATATTTCCAATATAGTCAATCAAATTTGCATTTATCTCAAAACATAAATCTTGTGTTCACAAAGTCCCATGAATGGAACATCTCTAGCGAAACGAAACCTAGAGAAGCCACTAGGGAGATGTTCAAGCGATTTATGGATAACTCAATAATCCACCCCCCTTCCGATTTTAAATATAACACAGAAGATAGTCAAAGAATATATCAACAATTGAACAACTAGCAGAAGGAGGTTAAGATGTATCTTAAGTTGAAATTCTTACAGCAATTTGTAATTTATATGGGTAGGATACGTGCAGTTGTCACGCAGAATCTCGGACGCACAAGCGCCGAAAAGCCGCGGAAGCTACAGACAGTCACAACCAGAGTACCTATTAAAAGTTCGTCCTTCTGTTAAAACAAGTTTACATGGGTTTAAAACAACAGGCTTTCATTTCGTTACAGGGAAAGTTACAATTTCAGAGGCAAAGTAAACATTGCTCTGAACTAGCAAGTACTGGCCCAATATAAGCATAATCTTAAATTCAACCCACATGTTATGGTAAATCAAAAACTTAAGTGTGTACAGTGGATAAGTTGACATGGGTTTAAAACAACATTGTTTCATGTCATTACAGGGAAAGTCACAATTACAGAGGCAAAATAGACACTGTCCTGAACCATAAACTTAATCGTAAATTCACCTGACATGTTATGTTAAATCAAAAACTTAAGTGTGTATATTGAATGCGTTTACATGGGTTTAAAACAATCATAATTCCATTTTATTGCAGGGAAAGTTGCAATTACAGAGCCAAAATAAACACTACTTTGAACTAGCAAAAACTAGCCGTTTATAAACGTTTCGCGCAACGGTATAGGTTAAACACTCATTTCACCTGCTTCGATTTGCAAGGGAGGCTATTATGTAAAGACATTTTGATTCAATCATAAGGGGATTATATCCCTTAGAGGGTTGAGTTTTTTTAATTCAAGTAAAGAGGCTCAAACATAATACAATATATAACATAACCTAACATATATAGATGTAAACTTTTGCTGAATTTTATTGTGTTATGTAAATACAAAATGAAAACAAGTCTCTTATTACCCAAGGAAAGGTATACTAGATATTACTCAACTGTGGAATGAAAAGAAAACAGTATGTTTTTTAAACAGTTGAAGTTTCTAATGCAGCTCGTTTTCTAGCAACGAATCCAGGTTACCGAACGTAATTCTCTTATTCGCCTTATTCTTTGCCTGCATGCGTTCGAGAGGGCCCTTCAGTCCGCCCGTTTCCATGTGGTCAATTGTGGGGAACGGGCAGAGAATGTTTCCATCCACCAGCGATTCGGTCGTGTTCGGCGACTCTCGGACGATCGCCGTTGAAACGGCCTTGACCTTGTTCCATGCTGCCCCTTGCGACGCCGACTCAATCGTCTCGATCAAAGAGCTCATGTTGTCCACCACGCATTTTGCGTAGCCCATGAGTACAGTTTCTTCGGCGCGCTTTTCGTTTGGCCCCTCCTTCGACTTCTCTCCGAAAGCGTTAAGTAAAGCCTGAAGGTCCTTCTGGCCGTCTTGAATTACGGCCTGCGATCTTTGCTTCTCGCCTGTCTTCAGAAGCTCCGCTGCCGACCGTAACACCTCACCGGAAATGAGCTTCATTTCATGCTTGAGCGCGGCCTGCGACGCCTCTGTGTTACTGGACGCTCGCATGGCCTCGGTTATCTCCCATTTCGTGACAGTCATTTCCTGCCAGTATCTTTGACCTTGAATGTTCGTGAACTCCACACGCATGTTAAACAACGCAGCATCGTCATCGACGCCTCCCAGCTGTTGAAGCCCATTCCAGGAGGCGTATACACCAAATTCCCGCGTGGCACCGGCGGGAAAGTCGTACAGGAAGTAGGAGCGCTGCTGCTCCTTCTCTTTTCTCCCTGTCACAGACCTGCGTGACCGTACACGGTTATCCCGGGTGCATTTCTCGTCGATCATCATGATCCCATGGAATGCCTCGATCGTGTAGGAGATGTTCCAGGCGACGGCCGTCTTGCGGAGTAACACAGGGAGGAAGAGCTCCGCTTCCGGATCCTCGGTGGCCTTGTCGATGTAGTAGTAGGCGTCGCTGCTACACGTCTTGGAGAGCGTGTAGGCCTGCTCGGAGACCGACGTGCCTGGAGTAGAGGTTTTGATAGGATTATGATTTGTATTCACATAACAAGACGCGACTTTGATAGCGTTTACGCCGTGTAGAACACGACAATGCAAGGGAAATGAGTTAATGGTAATGCTTTTCTATTATTTTTGTCTTTTTTTTTAACCCAAGTTAAATCGTTTATTGTAGACTGTGCACGTTTGTTTGGACTTAGATTTCTTTTTATATGCCTACTATCAAGGACTGATTTCATTGGTAAAGTATGCATGCGACTGAACAAGACTGCACTTTGGATAATGTTGCAAGCTATTCATGAAGAAAAAAGTACAAGAGAGTTGATATTTGAAGTTAATCGCCTCAATACAACTGATGAAGTTCTTTAAACGGTGTCCTCAACGCCAAACCAAGTCTCTCTGATACCCAGTTCTTCAGCCATTGTTTGCTAAGCCGCGCATCTTTCGACAGTGAAGGTACAGACCTGACTTATTATCATTTGGAAAGTTTAGCATAAATCATATATTGTTATAACTGCTATAAATGATATCAAACCCTGCACAAACATAAATAACCCCCGTTTGCTGGGCCCAGTCGAGCCGTACCTGTGTTGACAACGGAGATGGTGACCCACTGACTCTGAGCCTCGTCAAGAGCAGGAACCATCTGCCGGATGTTCTGTCTGACCTCGTGGATGAGGTCATTTGTGTTCTGGGTGCCGCTGTTGATGTCGCCGTCTGTGAACACCAGGATCGAGTTCTTCGAGGCTAACAACACGTCGGCGTCGCTAAATTTGTATAAAATAGATCTCAATCTCAAACAAAGTTAACTTCGAATTTCAAGTTAGCAGCAGGGAATAATTGAAACTGAAATATATGCTTAACACGACCGTGACAGCGAGGTCCATGAAGGTCCCATTTGTTTGTTGAAGGACATTGGTCCAATTCCCTACATGACAAAGACCAAAAGAATACAATACTACATCAATTAACATTGTTCCTCCATCTTTTTGGGTCGGGAAAGCATTGTGAATTGAAAAGGCTGCTTCCATGGTATAAAAGGGCTATGTATTCGTTTAAATTATGAGAAAACCGAAATATAACAGACACTACTAACCCATGGGTTTCGTCATAGAACACCTTTAGGGCTCGCCGTAGTCCAATACTGAGATTTGTAACCTGAGACATACTTCCTCTATCTAACGACCGCAGTGTACCACGCAAATTGTCCTGAAAATGAAAAATTCATGTATGTTTATGTGCTCAAGCTTTGGTGCTGTTTTCTACAAGAATTCAGGAACATTTCGGTGTCAATTAACGTCTTACTCCTTCCCTATGTGCTCATCTGGACTTTTGGATAGGGAATGGTGTGGATGCCTTAGGTCATCCACACTTGAATAAAAAAAGGCTTAAACATGAGACGAGTGTGAATCAATTACCATCTTTCGAGTGAGTCATAGTAACCATATTAGAACCAACTATCAAAGAACATAAAATTCCTCGTGGCCAATTCACATTCACTTCTGAACATTTATATCATTTTTGAAACTCGTACGAACGATTTCCCTTTTTCCTGAACACTTATATCGAGAATCTCCTGCAGCGAACCAACAAAGAACGGCATCTTTTAGTCAAAGGACAACTCAAAATTCAACTGTATGCCATTGGCACTCCCGGCGGGCGACGTTTCTTATAGCATAACGCATGATAGTATAAAAGAAAAATAAACAATTAAGAACGCGGTTAAGCTCAAATTTAAAAGAAAAAAACCCAAAGTCATAGGAAAAGATAATAGAAAAATATATGCGACAGGAAACTACAAGGAGATGTTACTCACCCTGCTCTGTTTATTTAGTTTAACGAGCGGGAATAAAACGTCTGCCTCTTCTCCAAACGTTACCAAGGAAACCATATCGCCGTCATCTAATGTTTGAATCAGGTTGTCAACGAAGTGTTTTACCTACAATGCATCGTTCGTTTAGAATTGATTTTTATATATATAATTGTGCTGGCTGTCTGGCGTTGAAGTCCCGATAGAAATCGGAAAATAATACACTTTTTTAAGAGAAGTTCTTTGAATTAATAAATGATTGACCTTTTCCGGAGAATTATCCAAAAGACGTTTGTAACAAATACATAAAACGACAGGATTGTTAACTTGACCACAATCATGCAAGTAAGCACCAATAATTATGCATGCTTGGCAAAGTACCATTCCTGTCACTGTCCTTTTAATCATCAATAGTAGATTTTAGATACTAACCTTAGTGATCTTGGTGTGACGTCCATCCCTCCCTAGTTTGTGAAGCATACTTCCGCTTCTGTCGACCAATAGAACAATCCGTACTGGAACACGTGAGACGTTCTGTACATGCGCAGTACTCAACTTCGTCAGAATTTTAATCTGGAACAAAGATTTAACACGAATGGGTGAAAAAATCAGAAAACCTATCACACTTATGTTTTATTTTTCATACGCTGCAATGATTTCCAATTGATGTCATTTCATGATATCATTTGTGTATATGTCTATAATCAATTTGGTTACAATGAATCGACCCTTGCGTTGATACAACTCATTTTGAAAATCATGTATTTATCTCCATGCACTTTTCTTTACAATTGAAGCTAATGATCGAGTTTTATTTAAAGTTTTACGACCGAGGTTTGGATATTAAGAATGAAAGAAATGTCTTATAAGAATGTTGTTATTGTGAGTTTCTTTCGCTGGAGGCGTTAGTGTTGGAATCTAACCCATAGATTTAGATTCCATTGGTTTCGTGGGAGGGTCCCTCTGCAAACTCATCAGAACGCTTGCCTGGTACTGGACAATCCAAGATTATTGAAAGGGAGTCTAACCCTAGACAACATAACGTTGACTTCCCTTAAAAATTGGACCACCCTTGACAAACCATAACAAGTTGAAAATCTTCTCTTGCTGGATAAGGACATACCGTGTTTTCTGTAGGAAGCACAAAATGGGTAAAGGTAAGGTCAGAATCTACGAGCACATCTGTTTCATTAAGCTGAGTGAATGTGGACAGCCGCCATTTTGGATGTTGTCGGTCCGGAGCTTGGCCTGAAACGTGATAAGTGAAACACTTTATCACAAACAACTACATGTACACAATCTTGTTTTTTAGATATCGTTTTTTATCTCATGGCCCTTTTTCTTCAAATAAACAAGGGATTCATTTCTTTTACCCACCTATCATATCACACCCTTAACTATTATTGAACACCATGAACAGGATTTGAATAGATTAAGATAAATTTCAATTGTTTAAAAATAAAGACAAAGTATTGCATGCACTACATAGAGGAAATAAATGCGGCGTTATATTTGTAAAAGTGCTATAAAGTCGCTGGCTTGATATGAAGGCATGCAGTACCAAAAGGCAGCAAATGAAATTATTTTGAATGTTTTTGTTGCTGTGGTAGCGGGTAGATAAAATAAACGGCAAACAAAATCATGACAAATCATTTAAACAGGATCAACATTATTTCTTACAAATATTTTCAAAAATAAAATGATTCTAGCCTCGGATTGGCAAATCTTTCCCAACATCAACCAATCAACAATTAGAGTTATTCATGGGAGTCGAATGAAGCATTGACTCAGGTTAGACTTCTTTTTGGTAGTTATTTCTAGTATTTATTTGTGGTAGTTATAGATTTTTTTAAACTTATAAGAAAGATATTTACAACGTCCATTCCCCCTCTCTATCCATATATCTTTTGACTCATTGGTCAAATATCAAGTACTGAGTAACTTGGTTTAAATGTTTGAATAAAACTATCGTTTCCATGCCATCCCTTTAGTAACCAGGGGTTAAAAGAAATAACCTTTCGTCTAAATTCAAATCCTTTTTCAATTTCATTTATTGCATATTGCAAATGATGACACTAAAAAGATACATAAAACGTTAAGGTTGTTTACTATTTGGCGTTAAAGGCTTGCTCTTAATGGTCTTTTTGAAGGATGATCCAACCCGCTTCATCTTTTGCAAGTCATCCTGGGATCGATCTGAAAAATGGCGCGAAAGGTTAGACACTTCAACAACAACAACATCACAAACAAACACCAACACCACCAACAAGCCAAACCAACTACAACATTAGTGAAATAAAGAAATCAGACATGCATTTCATATTGGCTTATCCACTTTGACTTGTTTTGGATTAACACAAAGTGACTGATAAAATAAGATCTTTTGAAAATGAGTTTGAGATAAAAGGAGAAATTGCTCCTAACGAGAAACCGATACCGGTTTAGAAATGCCATGTGACAACGTTCTTAGTGGGACGGAAGGCAGCTGGTTGCCTTGTGTGGAGTAACGTTTTATAGTTCAAGAGACTTCACATGTACAGTGAATGCACTTAAAGGTAAACAGTTGAGTTTCTTTACCTCGAACGTCCCAAGGCGATCTTCCCTATACGTCCAGGTTTAGAGAGTTAATAAGCACAAATCAATGTTGCTATAAATCCATGCACTGTTTAAAGGCTTTAGCGCCGTACCAACAATTATTCAGTTAAAAAATTCAAAATTCAAAATACAACTTAAATTCCATGCCAATAGAACAAACATGCAAATATGCTAGCTTATGGAAACAATTCATTGGTTACATTTCGAGATCACCGTTTAAATGATGCAGATGACTTCAAACGTACATGTAGAGGTTGCAGACGACGTGTTAAAAATAGGACTAAAGAAAAATATGTGCTTATCCGCAGCTGTATATACGGACAATGGGATACGGGTCAAACAATTGGAGAGAATCTTAGACGTTGATGTTGTAAAATAAAAGGGGGAAAAGACCTTTCTCTGCGTGACCTGGTAGATAGAGTTAGGAATTTGAAATCAGAGCGCCCCTCTTAACTTGGGTTCAAACCTCGGGACCGGCTTGTGGATTTTTCGTTACAGGTAGTGCTTTGACTGACTAACGGAATGAACAAATACATATGGCTCGTTTTACAGAGATTGACAAGCAATTCTGGCTAGTAAAGTTAGAAGTCTTCATTCAACGATATTGAATCAGGCATCACAATATAACTGAAAAGTTGTTGAAGCGATATAAAAGCACTATAAACAAATAAGACAATAATTCAAATATACATCACAAAACACACCGTGCATCGCACCACTGAAAATATGTTGATGCAATGTAAAAACACAACAAATGAAATAAAAAATCCCCAAGAAAACACACACCATGCATGCATCACAAATTGTTTCATCTTTAACCCTAATGTTGCAGGGTAATTTTCAAAGCGTATATTCTTGTGTCGTCTGCTTTCCAAAACCTTAAATAGTTACTTAATTTTTGTGAGGAAAGATACTCAGAGAAGCAAACAGGTTAAATCACAGGCGAGCCGCCAATTTTCTTTGCGGCTGATCTGGATCTATCCTGTTTGCATAAGCATGAAGTCGGTTCCAGCACTATAAGGGTAAAAACATTGAATATCACTACATTTGGAGAGGGTAGACCCCCATATTAAAGTGATACAGTTTCCGACGTTTAATAAACAAAGAAATACTTTGACGCAGAGGTACAAATTTACATACAATTTATTTTTGCATAGGGTAAATATAGGTAATATTGTAAAGATATAGCAACCCATTATCAGTCTGCCTAGTCTAAGTTTTCCCCTTAGAGCCACACTTTCCGTTGATGCTTACAACAGTTTCACAACTTCGCTTATTGATAATGGGTTACCAAATAACAATTAGAAGTCACAAACTATTTTATCTAATGTATCAATGTACTTAACGCAGGTTGTGTCTAAAGTCTCAATATACCCTCTTGAATTAAGAGGTCGATTGGTAAAATAATTTGTCAAGCGTATCCAGGCAGTTACGCTTTAAGCGACCATTTTTAAACAATAAGTGAATATTTATCTTGTCGGATGATATCTTAGTACAGGACGCCAGTCATTCAGAAAGTTAACTACTAGCTCACTAATGTTTATAAATATAACAATGACTGAAAAGATTGGACCAGAACGGTTTTGCCTTTTGTCACGGTGAATTCTACTTAACCCATAGATCGCTTGGTAATTTTCTAGAAATATTTTTTTGTGTCGTCTGCTTTCCAAAATCGTTTGATATCTGCTTAATCTTAATAAGGAAATATATGCAGATAGATAACAGGCCAGTCGCATATTTACCTGGCGGCTGGCCTGTGATCTAACCTGTTTGGACTAAAAGGGTTAATATAACACAGATAGTGCAGATGTATTGGCCTTGACCTTTGATTCCCGACATTGAAGAGGTCACAAAATTTCAACATGAAGTTTCATTTTTATGTTTTATATCGCGTCAACAGTAATTCAACTGAATCGCGATGCCATAGTTATCATCGATGGAGGAAAAAGTCAAGATTAACTGTAAACAAGGCCGGTCAAGCCGGGAAGAGCCAATGGTATTCCGCATAAAAACCAGGAGACTGCCTCTCATGAAAATGAAAATTCAGTGCTACCGTCATGTGAATCTAAGCGGAGAAAGGTCATGCGATTTTGAAGTTCTGGGGCCTGTCTGTCTCACAAATCTTCGTACGAAAGATTTCCCCGTAAATGTAAAAGTAAACAAGAAAAAGAAATCTCGGAAAAGCATTGTCTTAAATGTCAACGGAACATTGTGAGATATTCATCACACTTTTAAACGCGTGTTTATTTTCATTCTTAATAAACAACAAATTTACGTTGGAGATTCAAGGGTAACGACAATTTTATAAACATAGACGTAACATTACGAATCTGTGTGAGACAGTTCCCTACAAATCATACCAGGGTACCGTTTTACTAAACAGTTTACGCTTAAGATTTGCGTAAGTCTAAAACAACAATTCTGCTTTTATCCATATTGGGCAAAGCAATATTGCTAAGTAACACATCATTGGAATCGTCTCTCCGAGACGCTTCCAATGACGTGTCACATTACAATATTGTTCTTTCATTGAAGATACTATACATGTTTATCAATTATGACTTACGCAAATATTTTCCGTAACTTATATAGTAAAACGGATCCTGTACTCTTACTACCAGGTCAGTAAGGCACAAAACAAGGAGAAAAGACATGCCCCTCACTGCACTATTAATACCCCGTCACGAAGGCACCAAACAAGGGGGAAAATGTGAGTATAATACCCAGAATAAACGTCATTCCGTTCTCGCCTGCTTTCTTTATAGACTGAGGTCGCATCCGGATAGGGCTTGATCGACCTGTAACGAAAGGTAAGCGCTCTTTTACCCTAAGAATGCTGGGTAATTTCTAAAAAATAGATTTTTTTCTGTCGTCTGATTTCGCAAACCTTTAATATCTGCTTAATTATGATGAGGAAAGATACTCAGAGTAGCAAACAGGTTAGATCACAGGCCAGCCGCTAATTACATGGCGGCTGGCCTGGATCCAACCTGTTTGTAGCACAATGTCGGTTCCAGCACTATAAGGGGTAAGTTAGCTGTATCCATTGTTTTGCCACAGCGTTATGGCGATTCACCTAACGTAAGTGGGTAAAAGGAGTGACTATGGCGTAAATATCAATTAATTTGTTTTGCATTAATTCATTCACATCACCTCGCTTTGATGCACATACTGCATGAGAAACAACGGCTTCTATTATTCTATCGTTTTGTTACGAAACCAAAGGACCTAATAGCAATGTTTATTGAGTCTTTGTTGAATCTAATAAAATAATTAAATCAGTAACAGTCATACCGTCTTGTAGGAAGACGATATGCGTTTCTTTTTATACTGATAGGGTATATATTTAAGCAAATGGTGCACAAATGGTCAACATGAACAAATGGAAATCTTTAACACTTAGTCCAGTTATAGCTGCGTTGAACGCTGTTGACGAAAATGTGGGAATTGTTTGTCAATGGTACAATGCGGCACGCCGACACTTCCTTGTTAACATCTATATACTAGCTACTCTAGTTGGAATTGCCATCCATTATAAATAAAAGGAACCGTTGTTTTTGGTTGGTTCTTTGGAGTTGGAATTCAATGCCATTTCAACCAGTTTCCAGTTATATTTCGGGGGTCAGCGTACCATGCCCATTGCCTTAAATTGTATCTGGATCAGTGGTGAAAAAAATCATATCGGATTGACTTAACATACGTTAGGGAAATTATAGGTTTGGCTTTTGATCTTCACTTAGATAGATAAATAGTGAAATAAATAATAAAATGAATAATGAAATAAATAATGAAATAAATAGATAAATGAAATAAATGAAATTAATAAATAAATACATAAATAAATACATAAATAAAGTAAAA